>JABXJD010000210.1:0-10000 GCA_013375575.1 Percina caprodes
AAAAAGCTCAGAACAGGCCAAAACGCAGTTTCCTGCATGGAAATGTATGTTTAGGAGCTACTGTTAAGAAACTAATGTAAACCTGTTGAAATGACAGTAACAAGGTTGAAACGTCACAAAAAGCTCAGAACAGGCCAAATCGCAACGTTCCTGCATGGAGATGTGTTTAACAGCTACTGTTAAGAAACTAATGTAAACCTGTTGAAATGACAGTAACAAGGTTGAAACGTCACAAAAGCTCAGAACAGGCCAAAACGCACGCTTCCTGCATGGAGATGTGTGTTTAACAGCTACTGTTAAGAAACTAATGTAAACCTGTTGAAATGACAGTAACAAGGTTGAAACGTCACAAAAAGCTCAGAACAGGCCAAAACGCAATGTTCCTGCATGGAGATGTGTTTAACAGCTACTGTTAAGAAACTAATGTAAACCTGTTGAAATGACAGTAACAAGGTTGAAACGTCACAAAAAGCTCAGAACAGGCCAAACGCAACGTTTCCTGCATGGAGATGTGTGTTTAACAGCTACTGTTAAGAAACTAATGTAAACCTGTTGAAATGACAGTAACAAGGTTGAAACGTCACAAAAAGCTCAGAACAGGCCAAAACGCACGTTTCTGCATGGAGATGTGTGTTTAACAGCTACTGTTAAGAAACTAATGTAAACCTGTTGAAATGACAGTAACAAGCTTGAAACGTCACAAAAGCTCAGAACAGGCCAAACGCACGTTTCCTGCATGGAGATGTGTGTTTAACAGCTACTGTTAAGAAACTAATGTAAACCTGTTGAAATGACAGTAACAAGGTTGAAACGTCACAAAAGCTCAGAACAGGCCAAAACGCAATGTTCCTGCATGGAGATGTGTGTTTAACAGCTACTGTTAAGAAACTAATGTAAACCTGTTGAAAAACTAACATGAAACTAATGTAAACCTGTTGAAATGACAGTAACAAGGTTGAAACGTCACAAAAAGCTCAGAACAGGCCAAATCGCATTGTTCCTGCATGGAGATGTGTGTTTAACAGCTACTGTTAAGAAACTAATGTAAACCTGTTGAAATGACAGTAACAAGGTTGAAACGTCACAAAAAGCTCAGAACAGGCCAAAACGCAACGTTCCTGCATGGAGATGTGTGTTTAACAGCTACTGTTAAGAAACTAATGTAAACCTGTTGAAATGACAGTAACAAGGTTGAAACGTCACAAAAGCTCAGAACAGGCCAAAACGCATTTCCTGCATGGAGATGTGTTTAACAGCTACTGTTAAGAAACTAATGTAAACCTGTTGAAATGACAGTAACAAGGTTGAAACGTCACAAAAAGCTCAGAACAGGCCAAAACGCAATGTTCCTGCATGGAGATGTGTGTTTAACAGCTACTGTTAAGAACTAATGTAAACCTGTTGAAATGACAGTAACAGAAACTAATGTAAACCTGTTGAAATGACAGTAACAAGGTTGAAACGTCACAAAAGCTCAGAACAGGCCAAAACGCAGTTTCCTGCATGGAGATGTGTGTTTAACAGCTACTGTTAAGAAACTAATGTAAACCTGTTGAAATGACAGTAACAAGGTTGAAACGTCACAAAAGCTCAGAACAGGCCAAAACGCAATGTTCCTGCATGGAGATGTGTTTAACAGCTACTGTTAAGAAACTAATGTAAACCTGTTGAAATGACAGTAACAAGGTTGAAACGTCACAAAAGCTCAGAACAGGCCAAAACGCAGTGTTCCTGCATGGAGATGTGTGTTTAACAGCTACTGTTAAGAAACTAATGTAAACCTGTTGAAATGACAGTAACAAGGTTGAAACGTCACAAAAAGCTCAGAACAGGCCAAAACGCACGTTTCCTGCATGGAGATGTGTGTTTAACAGCTACTGTTAAGAAACTAATGTAAACCTGTTGAAATGACAGTAACAAGGTTGAAACGTCACAAAAAGCTCAGAACAGGCCAAAACGCACGCTTCCTGCATGGAGATGTGTGTTTAACAGCTACTGTTAAGAAACTAATGTAAACCTGTTGAAATGACAGTAACAAGGTTGAAACGTCACAAAAGCTCAGAACAGGCCAAAACGCACGTTCCTGCATGGAGATGTGTGTTTAACAGCTACTGTTAAGAAACTAATGTAAACCTGTTGAAATGACAGTAACAAGGTTGAAACGTCACAAAAAGCTCAGAACAGGCCAAAACGCAATGTTCCTGCATGGAGATGTGTGTTTAACAGCTACTGTTAAGAAACTAATGTAAACCTGTTGAAATGACAGTAACGAGGTTGAAACTAATGTAAACCTGTTGAAATGACAGTAACAAGGTTGAAACGTCACAAAAAGCTCAGAACAGGCCAAAACGCACGTTTCCTGCATGGAGATGTGTGTTTAACAGCTACTGTTAAGAAACTAATGTAAACCTGTTGAAATGACAGTAACAAGGTTGAAACGTCACAAAGCTCAGAACAGGCCAAAACGCAATGTTCCTGCATGGAGATGTGTGTTTAACAGCTACTGTTAAGAAACTAATGTAAACCTGTTGAAATGACAGTAACAAGGTGAAACTAAAGTAAACCTGTTGAAATGACAGTAACAAGCTTGAAACGTCACAAAAAGCTCAGAACAGGCCAAAACGCACGTTTCCTGCATGGAGATGTATGTTTAACAGCTACTGTTAAGAAACTAATGTAAACCTGTTGAAATGACAGTAACAAGGTTGAAACGTCACAAAAGCTCAGAACAGGCCAAACGCACGTTTCCTGCATGGAATGTGTGTTTAACAGCTACTGTTAAGAAACTAATGTAAACCTGTTGAAATGACAGTAACAAGGTTGAAACGTCACAAAAGCTCAGAACAGGCCAAAACGCAATGTTCCTGCATGGAGATGTGTGTTTAACAGCTACTGTTAAGAAACTAATGTAAACCTGTTGAAAAGTTAACAGGTTGAAACTAATGTAAACCTGTTGAAATGACAGTAACAAGGTTGAAACGTCACAAAAGCTCAGAACAGGCCAAACGCATTTTCCTGCATGGAGATGTGTGTTTAACAGCTACTGTTAAGAAACTAATGTAAACCTGTTGAAATGACAGTAACAAGGTTGAAACGTCACAAAAAGCTCAGAACAGGCCAAAACGCAATGTTCCTGCATGGAGATGTGTGTTTAACAGCTACTGTTAAGAAACTAATGTAAACCTGTTGAAATGACAGTAACAAGGTTGAAACGTCACAAAAAGCTCAGAACAGGCCAAAACGCATTTTCCTGCATGGAGATGTGTGTTTAACAGCTACTGTTAAGAAACTAATGTAAACCTGTTGAAATGACAGTAACAAGGTTGAAACGTCACAAAAAGCTCAGAACAGGCCAAAACGCAATGTTCCTGCATGGAGATGTGTGTTTAACAGCTACTGTTAAGAAACTAATGTAAACCTGTTGAAATGACAGTAACGAGGTTGAAACTAATGTAAACCTGTTGAAATGACAGTAACAAGGTTGAAACGTCACAAAAGCTCAGAACAGGCCAAATCGCATTGTTCCTGCATGGAGATGTGTGTTTAACAGCTACTGTTAAGAAACTAATGTAAACCTGTTGAAATGACAGTAACAAGGTTGAAACGTCACAAAAAGCTCAGAACAGGCCAAAACGCACGTTCCTGCATGGAGATGTGTGTTTAACAGCTACTGTTAAGAAACTAATGTAAACCTGTTGAAATGACAGTAACAAGGTTGAAACGTCACAAAAAGCTCAGAACAGGCCAAAACGCATTGTTCCTGCATGGAGATGTGTGTTTAACAGCTACTGTTAAGAAACTAATGTAAACCTGTTGAAATGACAGTAACAAGGTTGAAACGTCACAAAAGCTCAGAACAGGCCAAAACGCACGTTTCCTGCATGGAGATGTGTGTTTAACAGCTACTGTTAAGAAACTAATGTAAACCTGTTGAAATGACAGTAACAAGGTTGAAACGTCACAAAAAGCTCAGAACAGGCCAAAACGCACGTTTCCTGCATGGAGATGTGTGTTTAACAGCTACTGTTAAGAAACTAATGTAAACCTGTTGAAATGACAGTAACAAGGTTGAAACGTCACAAAAAGCTCAGAACAGGCCAAAACGCACGTTTCCTGCATGGAGATGTGTGTTTAACAGCTACTGTTAAGAAACTAATGTAAACCTGTTGAAATGACAGTAACAAGGTTGAAACGTCACAAAAGCTCAGAACAGGCCAAAACGCACGTTCCTGCATGGAGATGTGTGTTTAACAGCTACTGTTAAGAAACTAATGTAAACCTGTTGAAATGACAGTAACAGGTTGAAACTAATGTAAACCTGTTGAAATGACAGTAACAAGCTTGAAACGTCACAAAAGCTCAGAACAGGCCAAACGCACGTTTCCTGCATGGAGATGTGTGTTTAACAGCTACTGTTAAGAAACTAATGTAAACCTGTTGAAATGACAGTAACAAGGTTGAAACGTCACAAAAAGCTCAGAACAGGCCAAAACGCAAGTTCCTGCATGGAGATGTGTGTTTAACAGCTACTGTTAAGAAACTAATGTAAACCTGTTGAAATGACAGTAACAAGGTTGAAACGTCACAAAAGCTCAGAACAGGCCAAAACGCACGTTTCCTGCATGGAGATGTGTGTTTAACAGCTACTGTTAAGAAACTAATGTAAACCTGTTGAAATGACAGTAACAAGCTTGAAACGTCACAAAAGCTCAGAACAGGCCAAAACGCACGTTTCCTGCATGGAAATGTATGTTTAACAGCTACTGTTAAGAAACTAATGTAAACCTGTTGAAATGACAGTAACAAGCTTGAAACGTCACAAAAGCTCAGAACAGGCCAAAACGCACGTTTCCTGCATGGAAATGTATGTTTAACAGCTACTGTTAAGAAACTAATGTAAACCTGTTGAAATGACAGTAACAAGGTTGAAACGTCACAAAAGCTCAGAACAGGCCAAAACGCAATGTTCCTGCATGGAGATGTGTGTTTAACAGCTACTGTTAAGAAACTAATGTAAACCTGTTGAAAAGACATTAACGAGGTTGAAACTAATGTAAACCTGTTGAAATGACAGTAACAAGGTTGAAACGTCACAAAAAGCTCAGAACAGGCCAAATCGCATTGTTCCTGCATGGAGATGTGTGTTTAACAGCTACTGTTAAGAAACTAATGTAAACCTGTTGAAATGACAGTAACAAGGTTGAAACGTCACAAAAAGCTCAGAACAGGCCAAAACGCAATGTTCCTGCATGGAGATGTGTTTAACAGCTACTGTTAAGAAACTAATGTAAACCTGTTGAAATGACAGTAACAAGGTTGAAACGTCACAAAAGCTCAGAACAGGCCAAAACGCATTGTTCCTGCATGGAGATGTGTGTTTAACAGCTACTGTTAAGAAACTAATGTAAACCTGTTGAAATGACAGTAACAAGGTTGAAACGTCACAAAAAGCTCAGAACAGGCCAAAACGCAATGTTCCTGCATGGAGATGTGTGTTTAACAGCTACTGTTAAGAAACTAATGTAAACCTGTTGAAATGACAGTAACGAGGTTGAAACTAATGTAAACCTGTTGAAATGACAGTAACAAGGTTGAAACGTCACAAAAGCTCAGAACAGGCCAAAACGCATTGTTCCTGCATGGAGATGTGTGTTTAACAGCTACTGTTAAGAAACTAATGTAAACCTGTTGAAATGACAGTAACAAGGTTGAAACGTCACAAAAGCTCAGAACAGGCCAAAACGCAAGTTCCTGCATGGAGATGTGTGTTTAACAGCTACTGTTAAGAAACTAATGTAAACCTGTTGAAATGACAGTAACAAGGTTGAAACGTCACAAAAGCTCAGAACAGGCCAAAACGCATTGTTCCTGCATGGAGATGTGTGTTTAACAGCTACTGTTAAGAAACTAATGTAAACCTGTTGAAATGACAGTAACAAGGTTGAAACGTCACAAAAGCTCAGAACAGGCCAAAACGCACGTTTCCTGCATGGAGATGTGTGTTTAACAGCTACTGTTAAGAAACTAATGTAAACCTGTTGAAATGACAGTAACAAGGTTGAAACGTCACAAAAAGCTCAGAACAGGCCAAACGCACGTTTCCTGCATGGAGATGTGTGTTTAACAGCTACTGTTAAGAAACTAATGTAAACCTGTTGAAATGACAGTAACAAGGTTGAAACGTCACAAAAGCTCAGAACAGGCCAAAACGCACGTTTCCTGCATGGAGATGTGTGTTTAACAGCTACTGTTAAGAAACTAATGTAAACCTGTTGAAATGACAGTAACAAGGTTGAAACGTCACAAAAGCTCAGAACAGGCCAAAACGCAATGTTCCTGCATGGAGATGTGTGTTTAACAGCTACTGTTAAGAAACTAATGTAAACCTGTTGAAATGACAGTAACAGGTTGAAACTAATGTAAACCTGTTGAAATGACAGTAACAAGCTTGAAACGTCACAAAAGCTCAGAACAGGCCAAAACGCACGTTTCCTGCATGGAATGTGTGTTTAACAGCTACTGTTAAGAAACTAATGTAAACCTGTTGAAATGACAGTAACAAGGTTGAAACGTCACAAAAAGCTCAGAACAGGCCAAAACGCAATGTTCCTGCATGGAGATGTGTGTTTAACAGCTACTGTTAAGAAACTAATGTAAACCTGTTGAAATGACAGTAACGAGGTTGAAACTAAAGTAAACCTGTTGAAATGACAGTAACAAGCTTGAAACGTCACAAAAAGCTCAGAACAGGCCAAAACGCACGTTTCCTGCATGGAAATGTATGTTTAACAGCTACTGTTAAGAAACTAATGTAAACCTGTTGAAATGACAGTAACAAGGTTGAAACGTCACAAAAGCTCAGAACAGGCCAAACGCACGTTTCCTGCATGGAAATGTATGTTTAGGAGCTACTGTTAAGAAACTAATGTAAACCTGTTGAAATGACAGTAACAAGGTTGAAACGTCACAAAAAGCTCAGAACAGGCCAAAACGCAATGTTCCTGCATGGAGATGTGTGTTTAACAGCTACTGTTAAGAAACTAATGTAAACCTGTTGAAAAGACATTAACGAGGTTGAAACTAATGTAAACCTGTTGAAATGACAGTAACAAGGTTGAAACGTCACAAAAAGCTCAGAACAGGCCAAATCGCATTGTTCCTGCATGGAGATGTGTGTTTAACAGCTACTGTTAAGAAACTAATGTAAACCTGTTGTAATGACAGTAACAAGGTTGAAACGTCACAAAAAGCTCAGAACAGGCCAAAACGCAATGTTCCTGCATGGAGATGTGTGTTTAACAGCTACTGTTAAGAAACTAATGTAAACCTGTTGTAATGACAGTAACAAGGTTGAAACGTCACAAAAAGCTCAGAACAGGCCAAATCGCATTGTTCCTGCATGGAGATGTGTGTTTAACAGCTACTGTTAAGAAACTAATGTAAACCTGTTGAAATGACAGTAACAAGGTTGAAACGTCACAAAAAGCTCAGAACAGGCCAAAACGCAATGTTCCTGCATGGAGATGTGTGTTTAACAGCTACTGTTAAGAAACTAATGTAAACCTGTTGAAATGACAGTAACGAGGTTGAAACTAATGTAAACCTGTTGAAATGACAGTAACAAGGTTGAAACGTCACAAAAAGCTCAGAACAGGCCAAAACGCATTGTTCCTGCATGGAGATGTGTGTTTAACAGCTACTGTTAAGAAACTAATGTAAACCTGTTGAAATGACAGTAACAAGGTTGAAACGTCACAAAAGCTCAGAACAGGCCAAAACGCAATGTTCCTGCATGGAGATGTGTGTTTAACAGCTACTGTTAAGAAACTAATGTAAACCTGTTGTAATGACAGTAACAAGGTTGAAACGTCACAAAAAGCTCAGAACAGGCCAAATCGCATTGTTCCTGCATGGAGATGTGTGTTTAACAGCTACTGTTAAGAAACTAATGTAAACCTGTTGAAATGACAGTAACAAGGTTGAAACGTCACAGAAAGCTCAGAACAGGCCAAAACGCACGTTTCCTGCATGGAGATGTGTGTTTAACAGCTACTGTTAAGAAACTAATGTAAACCTGTTGAAATGACAGTAACAAGGTTGAAACGTCACAAAAAGCTCAGAACAGGCCAAAACGCACGTTTCCTGCATGGAAATGTATGTTTAGGAGCTACTGTTAAGAAACTAATGTAAACCTGTTGAAATGACAGTAACAAGCTTGAAACGTCACAAAAAGCTCAGAACAGGCCAAAACGCACGTTTCCTGCATGGAGATGTGTGTTTAACAGCTACTGTTAAGAAACTAATGTAAACCTGTTGAAATGACAGTAACAAGGTTGAAACGTCACAAAAAGCTCAGAACAGGCCAAAACGCAATGTTCCTGCATGGAGATGTGTTTAACAGCTACTGTTAAGAAACTAATGTAAACCTGTTGAAATGACAGTAACGAGGTTGAAACTAATGTAAACCTGTTGAAATGACAGTAACAAGCTTGAAACGTCACAAAAAGCTCAGAACAGGCCAAAACGCACGTTTCCTGCATGGAGATGTGTGTTTAACAGCTACTGTTAAGAAACTAATGTAAACCTGTTGAAATGACAGTAACAAGGTTGAAACGTCACAAAAAGCTCAGAACAGGCCAAAACGCAATGTTCCTGCATGGAGATGTGTGTTTAACAGCTACTGTTAAGAAACTAATGTAAACCTGTTGAAATGACAGTAACAAGGTTGAAACGTCACAAAAAGCTCAGAACAGGCCAAAACGCACGTTTCCTGCATGGAGATGTGTGTTTAACAGCTACTGTTAAGAAACTAATGTAAACCTGTTGAAATGACAGTAACAAGGTTGAAACGTCACAAAAAGCTCAGAACAGGCCAAAACGCATTGTTCCTGCATGGAGATGTGTGTTTAACAGCTACTGTTAAGAAACTAATGTAAACCTGTTGAAATGACAGTAACAAGGTTGAAACTAATGTAAACCTGTTGAAATGACAGTAACAAGGTTGAAACGTCACAAAAAGCTCAGAACAGGCCCAAACGCACTGTTCCTGCATGTTTATGTGTGTTTAACAGCTACTGTTAAGAAACTAATGTAAACCTGTTGAAATGACAGTAACAAGGTTGAAACTAATGTAAACCTGTTGAAATGACAGTAACACGGTTGAAACGTCACAAAAGCTCAGAACAGGCCAAAACGCACGTTTCCTGCATGGAAATGTATGTTTAGGAGCTACTGTTAAGAAACTAATGTAAACCTGTTGAAATGACAGTAACAAGGTTGAAACGTCACAAAAAGCTCAGAACAGGCCAAAACGCACGTTTCCTGCATGGAAATGTATGTTTACAGCTACTGTTAAGAAACTAATGTAAACCTGTTGAAATGACAGTAACAAGGTTGAAACGTCACAAAAGCTCAGAACAGGCCAAAACGCATGTTCCTGCATGGAGATGTGTGTTTAACAGCTACTGTTAAGAAACTAATGTAAACCTGTTGAAATGACAGTAACAAGCTTGAAACGTCACAAAAAGCTCAGAACAGGCCAAAACGCACGTTTCCTGCATGGAAATGTATGTTTAGGAGCTACTGTTAAGAAACTAATGTAAACCTGTTGAAATGACAGTAACAAGCTTGAAACGTCACAAAAGCTCAGAACAGGCCAAAACGCATTGTTCCTGCATGGAGATGTGTGTTTAACAGCTACTGTTAAGAAACTAATGTAAACCTGTTGAAATGACAGTAACGAGGTTGAAACTAATGTAAACCTGTTGAAATGACAGTAACAAGCTTGAAACGTCACAAAAGCTCAGAACAGGCCAAAACGCACGTTTCCTGCATGGAAATGTATGTTTAGGAGCTACTGTTAAGAAACTAATGTAAACCTGTTGAAATGACAGTAACAAGGTTGAAACGTCACAAAAAGCTCAGAACAGGCCAAAACGCAATGTTCCTGCATGGAGATGTGTGTTTAACAGCTACTGTTAAGAAACTAATGTAAACCTGT
>JABXJD010000210.1:612500-1093770 GCA_013375575.1 Percina caprodes
CCCCGAAAGCGTGAACCAAAAGGCTGGCTAGCAGTGTTGCCATATCCTTGGAGACAAATAAGCAACCAGGCCTGTGAAAACAAGCCCAAAACAAGCGACTTTTTGTACGGAGCCCCACTTGAATCCTGGAAAATAAAAATATATATACGGTGTGCACGGTTTTACAATCCGTGGGGACGGATTGTTAATTTCCATCCATGTGGACAGACTAGTAAACTGTCCACATGTTAGTTTTATTTTCACCCCCTGAGCTTCAGGACAATGACCACAAGAGGCAGTTAAACCACCTTTTAACATTATTTAACATTAGAAAACTGATGGGATATCATTTTGATAATAATGTATTGTCTTTATTTGACGAATGTTCTTATTGTTGTTATTATTATTACTGTTATTTTGTTGTCGTTATACTGTCTTTTTTATCTATTTTTTTCTTGTTAAAACTGCTGCTGGAATTTTCAATTTCCTCGCGGGAGTCATCCCAAAAGGATTAATGAAGAGAAGTCTAGTCTAAATATACACTTTTTCACAGTGGTTTTGAGTTGTTCCCCACGACGTGTTGAATCCATTCTTTTACTCCTTTTTCTTTCTCTCAGTCTTTGTTATATTTCGTCCCGTATTTCACCCACTTTATCCCAGGCATTTATTCCTCCAAAAACTCTGCAACAGTCCAGTCACCATCAGTCGCTACTCGCGCTTTTTTCTAACCAGAAAGAAACAGACTGCCCTGCTCTGCCTCTGATTGGCTGGTACACGTTGCCACCTTGGTCAGAGCCAATTAGAAGCAGGAAGTGGGCGGGAAATAACTCTGCTGTCTCCAGTGTGTATGAGGAAAGGGGAGGGACAGGCAAGACAACCTCCTACGTTTAAATAACATAAAATACCTGCTTGACAACTCATTATGGAGCTGGGAACAAGCCCAAATAAGCAATTACGCGTTAGTAACAATCCCAAAAAAACGCGACCCGCGACTACCAATATTTTGTTTAAGCGATTTTACAGAAAAACAAGCCCAAAGTCGTTTAGAATAAGCGGACTTGGCAACACTGCTGGCTAGTGGCTACTTACTGGATGCGTCGTAGATACTTTCAAACATCAACATGTCATTTATTAAATGTATTCGTGTCATAATGACATATAAACATTTATTCCTAGGCCTAATCTATTTTGCCTGGAAACGCTTCCAACACGGTCACGTGTTGAGTGAAAAATAGGCGTTATTGGTTCTATTTCTAGCATGCAAGCGTTTTTGACGTACGTTCTATCTCTAACCTGATAACATGGGAGCCGAAATAAAAACGAACATACCACGCAGCTGACACGCACAACACATCCAGTGTGTAGCCGGTCTGGGTAGGCAAACGTCGGGAAATATCGAGAGGTCTGCAGTACATTGCCATTGCAAATATCCTATTAAAAATGAGTAATGAGTAAAAGGGCCAAAAGTGGTCTACGTTGACTATAGAACCCCCTAATGGCCGATCTTTGCCAAATTTGGAGCCACACCGGCATGCCAAACGAGCATCACAAGTTTCATGTCGATAGCAATTACTGTGGCGGAGACATTGCAATCACAAATGTCCTATTGCTTGCATTCCCAGACAGCAAAATGGACCGGGCGCATCCTTTCCAACGGCCCAATACCAAAACAGGTTGGAATAACGGATCAGAGACAGATCTAGGCCAGAACTGGCCCAGTACAGTAATTAAGGATCTGGCCCTAATCCGCGACTAATATTTTGCGTCTGGGGCTCATTTGGCCCTGTTCTGTGATTCAAATTAAGCTATCAGGAAAGCAGGACCTAACAAATACAATTTGTAATTTTCAAAATATTTTTAAATTTTAAACAGGCAAAATAGAACCCTAGGCTACAGCCTGAATGACCATCTGTATAGGCCTAAATGAATCCTGATGATCTCGATGATTTACTGCTCAGTGTCCATTAGCTCGGTGTGACCGGGCACTGCGGCCGTCGGTGGCTTGTCAGACATGCGATTCGTCCTCACTGCTCCTGTAAGACATACAAAAAGCACACAAAGCAAAGAAACAAAGAGTAAATATTAGATTTAATATTCAAAGATTATTTTTTAGCCTACATGACATCATGGTAAAATCTTTACACAAATAAATAATAATACATACAATAAAGACTTAAGTGGTGTAAAGTGAGTAGGCTAGTGAGTAAATGAATGAGAGAGTGGTGATTAAGTAAAGACTGAGTGAAAGGCATCTATAGCCTAATACTTACAAGCCATAATGGTTAAAGACTATATGTGTAGCACAGTAGCACAGTGAGACTTTGGATATGTTACTGACATCCAAACTAGTTAATGTATTTGGACGTGGGAAGTAATTAATTTGTCATAGCAGTAGCTAGCAGCAGTATAGTATTTGTATAGGGGTGGCTGTGGCTTAGTGGTAGAGTGGTTGCCTGCCAATTGGAAGGTTGGTGGTTCAATCCTGCAGTCCCATGTCGAAGTGTCCTTGGGCAAGACACTGAAGTTGCCCGGACTGGAGTGTGAATGTGTGGGAGTGTTTATCTGATGAGCAGGTGGATGCTTGGCCACAGTGGATGAATGTGTGTGAATTGTGAATGTATCCTGTATGATGTAAAAGGGCTTTGAGACTAGAAAAGTGTTATATAAATACAGCACATATTTGTATGTGGGTAATTCCTAGAATTTCCATAGAAAAGTGTAAACTGAATTACCTCTGTAGCGCAACATTCATAAACATTAATAAAGGACTTATTTACAATTAGGCCTATGTTACAAAGTTTATAAAGTTTAAATTCATCATCCATTTTACACAGATTTACGGCATATGCTGACACGTCTCAGGTTATCAAAATGTCAGTGTAAACTTTTATGTTTAATGTAAATATTTAACAGACTAACATGACATCAACACCAGTTTACTTTTAAAATTTGACTTGTATAATGCTCTTACCAATAATAACAAAGACAATGCAGCCTGCAGTCTTCCACTTTGCACAAGTTAGATAGAGTTGTCGGTTAATTCAATTCAGTTTTATTTATAGTATCAATTCATAACAAGCGTTATCTCGAGACACTATACAGATAGAGTAGGTCTAGACCCAACAGTTCTAGTAGTTCCCTTCAGAGCAAGCAACAGTGCGACAGTATCGAGGAAAAAGTCTCTTTTAGGAAGAAACCTCGGACAGACCCAGGGTCTTGGTAGGCGGTGTCTGACGACCGGTTGAAATGAATAGTGGCAATAATAGTCACAGTAAAAGATAATGGAACAGTGACTAAAAATAGTTTGTAGTAGCTCATGGAATAGCTGGGCACTGCACGACATTACAAGGCACAGCAGAGTATAGCAGGGCACCACAGAACGTAGCAGGATGTAAGAGGGCATCGCAGGACGTGTAGAAGGACCACGGCGACAGCTGCAACCATGATCTTGGAGCCTCCCTGATTCAAAGAAACATGCTGGGGGAAAAAGAACATAATGACGCCCCAGAGCTAGGTTAGTAACAGGCATTAAAGATGAAGGAGAGAGGAACTCAGTGTGTCAAAGGAAGTCCCCCGGCAGTCTAAAACCTTTACAGCATGACTAAGAGCAACAGGATAAAGAGAGGAGCCTGGTTGGGCTGTACTGCCCTGCCTCTCTCTAGTTTTATTATATTATTGATTATATGGTAGATGAATCTGACGACTATGACGAGAAGCAGGTGGGCCGGGTTAGGGGGACGCTGCGACTCATCACTCCCTAACTTTAAGCTTTATCAAAGAGGAGAGTTTTAAGTTCACTCTTAAATGTGGTGACGGTGTCTGCCCCATGCAGAAAAAAAGTGTTCTATTAGTGTTGGCGTGTCCGGTCTGCACAGCCCCCGCAGATTGGCTGACTGTCAGTCAGATGCCACAGACAAGTCTTGATCAGTAATGTGGGAGTTATAGGCAAAAACACATTTGACGTCATTATAGCGCCACCTAGTGTTCCACATGTGTAATATTTGGTAGGTGAGGTCAATGACCCATTGTAAATCTACCTGTAAATTTAAAGTTATTCAGTTTAGTATAAGTGGTCAATCCAAAAGTGGGTCCCATAGCCTTTGACTAATCACTGTCTCAGGAGTGGCCGTAGATTGTACCTCCACATTTTGTAAAAATCCAATGAGCTGTTCATGAGATATAAACGTTTTGTACTTGTAGCACTCCCTAGTGGCCAATTTTTGTAAAATATGTGGGGGACCTCCAGAGAGTCATGGCAAACAAGAATCTAGAGTTTTGCATTGATAGCATTTATTTTGGCCGAGATATGGCAAAGTTGATGATTTCATTGTTAGCTACACAAATTTGTTTGTGCGTAATATGCCCAATTTTTATCCTATAAAAATTATTTTAATTAATGTTTGTCAGGTCGGTCTGGAGAAGCTACGTGCCATATTTTGTCCAGATTGGTCCTGAAAATGGCACCTCCCCACCATGTAGGGTTTGGGCTGTAGCGAGACATTTATCAACGGAAAAATAATCTCTAAGAAAACAACAGTGTTCCACAGCCCTGCTGTGTGAACTACGTAGCTTGGCTACCGCGGCTCCTACAACCTTGGGCTTGGACCCCTAAAAAGCCTAAACTCAAAGTCCTGCCAGCCTAACAAAGAATAGTATTCTTTCTGCCCTATACTATGTACCTATATTCTAGGAAAACCTGTTTCACTCTCTCAAGACTCCCACATTCACACAAGCCATAAACATGTTTTGCTAAAATGCACAAAAAGTATCTTTGGGGAGGTAAAGTTGTTGCCCTCAACCACTAGATTGGTGGTTTGATCCCCGGCTCCTCCAGCCACATGTCAAAGTGTCCCTGAGCAAGACACTGAACCCTATGTATATAGCTGTCCACTGCCCCTAATACCTAGGATGGGTTAAATGTAGTAATGGGATTTCACTACATTGTTCTCTGTGTATGACAACTTTAGAATAAAGTTTTGTTTTGAAATTTAACCCACAAGTCTACACAGTTTAACTGAGTCCCTACCCAACAGAGATTTTGAAGCCCCGTGCGTTCCCCCAGTGTAGAGGACCACATACAAACACTCGTTGAATCTGTTTAACACAAACTTGACATTAAGCCCTCTTTTCCTGCTGGCACCTTCATCTGCAAACAAAGACAGACCAAATCCTTTCTCTGTTTTATTAAAAATATAAATTTTTATATTAAATGAAACTGGACTGATCACACATCTCTGTGGGGCTCCATTCTCTAGTTCTACAGTCTTTGGTTGCTCAGTGGCTCATGAACATGGATGTTGATAAGAACGCACATGAAGCCAAACAAGTTCAACATCCGCAATAGGTTTGTTTTTAAAGAAACACTTTGGTGCCCATAATACATGAAAAGTCGCACAAAGTTTGAGACCCCATATTGTGGAAAACCAAAAGGTCCAAAAAATTCTAGTTGAGCGCCTGTTTTAACAAGTCCAATTTTTATCTCACCTCCCACACCCCTCCTCCACCCCGCCTCCACGAGGATTAAAAAAACATGATGACTCTTCAGAAGAGTTAATTATTTTCACTCAAGCTTCTGCACATGAAAGTTGCTGGATGACGCAATCTTCTGAACATAGCCACACTGAGAAATACCGAGAGAGTTATGGGGAGCTGATAGTCTTAATTAGCTGTGTATCAACTCATTTGTCAATGGCTTGAATGTAAAATATAATATCAATAATATCAAAAAGTTATTATTATTATTATTATTATTATGTTAAAAATACTAAAGCTTTAACTCTACAGAAAATGCCCTGTTAACAGGATTAAACATCTTAAGGCGTTTGTACGTCTCAAGACGTATAAAATGTACCTGTTAACGCAAACTAAATTTGGGTGCTATCGCCCCTCATTTTCTGAGGGGGGGATTACCCAACATATAATTGTAAGAGAGAAAACACTTCACCACTTAACTTATCTGGTTTAATATTCACTGAATTGGGCTACAGAAATATCATTGATTTACAGTGACAATATTACCATCGACATTTTGTAGGTATGTTACATATTGAGAAAAATCTAGCTTGTATACAGTACAATAGCATACCAGTACATATTCATTAATGTGGTGTATTTTCCATTAGATGGCACTGTTAGACAACAAAACACCACCTCAATTCAACTTCTGTGAGGCAGAAAGCAAAGAGTGCCAGCTTAATTCTGTAAATTTACTTACAATATTCCTAAGTAATAATTATAATATAGTATAAGTTCCTGTAGTGAGTTTGTGATTATTGGCTAAATATTTCTATTTCTTCTATTTTGCTCTTGATCTCTGACTCGCTGCACCTGAAACAACCACTAAGCTTTATGCAAATTATTGCATAATGATGTCACCGATATGCAGAGGTGTCAAGTGTCAAGTACTTAAGTAGAAATTTTGGGTATTCTATTCAATTCAATTTTTCAATTCAATTTTATTTATAGTATTAATTCATAACAAGAGTTATCTTGAGACACTTTACAGATAGAGTAGGTCTAGACCACACTCCATAATTTACAAGGACCCAACAATTCTAGTAGTTCCCTCCAGAGCAAGCAACAACAAGTAATTATTTTACAGCAGATTTTTTACTTCTACTACTTACATTTTCACGCAATAATGTGTACTTTCTACTCCTTACATTTTAAAAAATAGCCTTGTTACTCCTATTTCAGATTGGCTTGTTTTCATTCCTTCTTATCACTAAAACTACAATATACTGTAGGCCCCTGTGGTGCGGCCTAAGCTTTTGTCCTTAATGGCATTTTTCCCCCTTACATTACTTTTATTTTGTATTAAGTAGTTTTGAAACCAGTACTTTTACTTGAGTAAAAAGCTTGAGGTGATACTTCTTAAACCCTAGTATCTATACTTCTACCTGAGTATTGAATGTGAATATTTTTGACACCTATAATGCTAATGTTAATCCATACCTCTGTTTATTTCCGGTTTTCTAGTGAAGTCCACACTAGTCGATTGTCGAACTCATACAATCCAATATTCCAAAATGTTTTTTTTCCACAAAAAAACAATTTGCCGTTGGATGTCCTTAGCAGGGCCAAATTAACACCCAACCACCAGCCAAATGTGGGTGAATTTAGCAATTGGCAGGTAACACTGTCGATCTACCTGCCACACTGGCAGGTAGCCAATGAGAATTTATTTATTCATTAGGTTTTTTTTGCAACTGTTGTTCTTTTACATTTCAAAGATGTCTGCCATTTCGTTGGATTTTAGCAAAAAATGTGACGGCACATTACTGGGGTAAAGAAGCCAGATGAAACGAACAACAAACAAAAAGATGAGCATGAGTCACAGAAAAGTAAAAGAAGATGTTTTAATACAAAGTGGACAATTGGCAGCAACGGCAAGGTTGGTGAGGGTGCTGATTTATGACAGCAGTACAGAACAAATGCAGTGCAGTGACTGTCATGTGTATGGCTCAGAGAATGCAAAGTCAAATCATTTACTAATCAAGACTAAAAACTTAAAATTAGAAACAATTAAGGACCACGAGTCATCAAAAAGCCATCTACACACGATAAGGTGTAAACTATCAAAGACATTGCTTCCAAGGAGACCGCGCTGAAGTCCATGAAAGGAGAGGATGCGACTGCTATTTTGGAACGTTCATGTGATTCCTGGCTGGTAAAAATTCACCGTGGTAGGTAGATATTTAAATCCATCTGCCACAGTGGCTGGTCGTTAAAAAAGTTAACTTCAGGCCCTGGTCCTTAGTAATGACTAGAAACAGGCAGTAACCTGACACCACAGTGGAGCCAGGAGAGCCGCTGGCTGCAGCAGGTCAACAGGTTTAACCAGCCCTTGTCCCCCCCACCCTCACCCCAGCCATCTCTCCTTTTTCCCTCGACACACCTTGTCCCCAGATCCTCTTCTTGGACTTCTCCAGTGCCTTTAGTACCATCCGCCCCCCTATACTTCAGGACAAACTGAACAGGATGGGAGTGGAGCCCTATCTGGTAGACTGGATCAAGGATTACCTCACTGACAGGCCACAGTACGTAAAGACATCATGTCTGACACTGTGGTCAGCAGCACTGGAGCCCCCCAGGGCACAGTGCTGGCCCCTCTTCTCTTCGCCTTGTATACCTGCTTATTCTGTTACAACTTGGAGCACTGTCACATACAGAAGTACGCAAATGACATCAAACATTGAAAAAAAATGTCAAAAGTGTTGAAAAGGGACAAAAATGAAAGAAAACGCTAAAAACATTGATAATCAATAAAAGTGTTGATTTTCAATTTTGACAGGAAGACAAAACAAAGGTTAATTTATTTGATTAATACAATGCACATTAATCAACATCTCTGTCAATAGCGTTATCCGATGAGCTATTTTCCAACTGTAGTCCTACCTAACATGCATGTCTTTATGGTGGGAAGAAACCCACACAAACACAGGGAGAACATACAAACTCCACACAGAAAGGCCTTGAGTCAAACCAAGAACCTTCTTGCTGTGAGGGAGAAGTGCTAACCACTTAGCCACAGGGGACACTATATGACACTAGGTGGTACAGCCTGAGACATCCATTCTTATTTAGGTAATAAAATATAGGTGATAAACTGCTTTAGAAAAAAAAGCTGTGTCATGCAATTTCCAAATACCACCCAAAGCTTTTCAGTTTATAGATCAGTCTGCCAAGGTTGCCCTTGATCTCCATTTCTATTTCTCATTGTTGTTGAAATGCTCTTAATACACATTTTACTCATACTTTACAAGGTTTAGGATTTTTGACTAGCTGATGACATTTCTTTTTTTAAAGAATAAATAACAAATTGAAAACTCAATCAAAGAGATACATTCCTTCTATCTGGCATCAGGTTTAACACTTAATATTTTGAAGTGTGAAATTCTATCCATCCATCCATCCATCCATCCATCCATCCATCCATCCATCCATCCATCCATCCATCCATCCATCCATCCATCCATCCATCCATCCATCCATCCATCCATCCATCCATCCATCCATCCATCCATCCATCCATATAATATAAGAGATATAATCTCTCCACCTAGTCCTGGGTCTTCCCTGAGGCCTCCTCCCAGCTGGACGTGCCTGGAACACCTCCCTAGGGAGGCGCCCAGGAGGCATCCTTACCAGATGCCCAAACCACCTCAACTGGCTCCTTTCGAAGGAGCAGCGGCTCTACTCCGAGCCTATCTCATATGGAGACGCCAGCCACCCTCCTGAGGAAACCCATTTACCGTTGATCTTGTTCTTTCGGTCATGACCCAGCCTTCATGACAATAGGTGAGGGTAGGAACAAAAATTGCCCTGTACATCGAAAGCTTTGCCTTCTGGCTCAGCTCTCTTTTTGTCACAACGGTGCAATAAACGGAATGTAATACCGCACAGGCTGCTCCCATTCTCCGACCAATCTCACGCTCCATGGTCCCCTCACTCGCGAACAAGACCCCAAGGTACCTAAACTCCTTCACTTGGGGTAAGGACTCACTCCCTACCTGAAGAAAGCACTCCATCGGTTTCCTGCTGAGAACCATGGCCTCAGATTTAGAGGTGCCGATCCAGCCGCTTCACACTCGGCTGCGAACCGATCCAGTGAGTGCTGAAGGTCACAGGCCGATGACGCCATCAGGACAACTTCATCTGCAAAAAGCAGCGATGAGATCCCAAGCCCACCGAACTGCAACCCCTCCCTGCCCTGACTACACCTCGATATCCTGTCCATAAATATTATGAACAAGATTGGTGACAAAGCGCAGCCCTGGCGGAGGCCAACCCTCACCTGGAACGAGTCCGACTTACTGCCGAGAACCCAGAGTTCTCTCAGCTCTCGCATTGGTCATACAGAGATTGGATGGCCCTGAGAAGGGACCCCCTCACCCCATACTCCCGCAGCACCTCCCACAATTTCTCCCGGGGACCCGGTCATACGCCTTCTCCAAATCCACAAAACACATGTAGACTGGTTGGGCATACTCCCAGGCCCCCTCCAAGATCCTTGCGAGAGTGAAGATCTGATCCGTTGTTCCACGGCCAGGACGGAATCCACATTGTTCCTCTCAAAGAAATTCTATGTCTGTATAATACTGATGAAACTGTTATTGTGTGATTGGAATCCATATCTCTAAAAAAAAAAAATTAAAGGAATGACAAGAAAAAATTGTAAGCCCAAAATACAAAAAACTAAAAATATATTCAATATGTGGCTTCAGAAAGATCTGTCCATGTTAGGTAGAGTTCTTCTGAGTGAAGCGGACGATATCTTTATTTACCCTACCCAATCATTGTTTATCCATCAATCACTCTGTAAAGAAATTAATAATATGTGAATTAATGTGATTAAACAGTCCACTTCCCCTTTTCTTTGTATTGTATTTTCTGTATTTTGTATTGTTTTATTTCTTTTTTCTCTTTATGTATTGAAGTGCCTTTCTTCTTGAATTTTATTTTTTATTATTAAGTGAGGTTGTAAGGTTCTTTGGATGAGAATGCACAAACACTGTGCTTGTAAATGTTTGCAAAAAAAAATATAGAGATAATGGTCTTATTTTGAAAAAGTGTGACCGGAAGTACTGCTTCTCTCTTGTCAGTGGACCATAGTCAGTTTGACAGTGGTACTTGAAACGGCTGCGTCAGGCTCCATTCTCTCTAACGTTGCACGACTCAGTGAACGGCGTACTATTTGTAGCATGGCATCTGAAGAGCTGGCTAGGAAGCTGCAGTCGCGGCTGACCACTTCGCAGGAGGCCGAGCCGAGGCCGGAGCCCCAACAGAGCCCGGTCCGACCCAAACCGCAGGAGGCCGATGCAGCCTGCGGCGACTCGTCCTCCGAGCTGTCCGCCAAACTGACCCGCAGACAGGACATCAACGAGGGCAACGCTGCTCCTCGACTGACCCGCGTCTTCAATCCCTACACGGAGTTTAAGGAGTTCTCCCGCAAGCAGATTAAGGACATGGAGATGATGTTCAAACAGTAAGGCTGAATTCTAAGGTTTTCTTTGTTTGTCCATTTAGCTACATAAAACGGTGCGACATGTTTACTTGTAACCCGTGGACCGTTAGTGGGGATCGGGCTGAATGAGCGTGATGAGATTAGGATGCTGCTGACGTGAAGCCTGCCGGTGAACGCGCAGGCTGACACTGCTCACTGATTCAAAGTGAGTCATCCACTGCTCACTGCAGGCCCTGTGCAATATTAACGTTAGCTGGCATTTTGTCCTTGCTAGGAACGTAACGTTACATATTATTGTTGTGTCGTGAATAATCATTGTATTTATTTGTAACACGAAATCACATAACGGTAAGCATACAATTTCAGTTAAATGTAATCCGTCAGTTCATTGTAATTCAGCCTATTAAAACAGTAATAATTAAAGCTGAAAGCAGCGATGCACAGGCCCTCAATGTTGTAGTACTGCGTCTGCATATTGTCAAAAACTACTCACAATACATTGAATATGGCTGACTTTCTGTTGTGTTTAGGTGATGGCTCTAAGAGGCCATTTGTAAGAATTTCATTCATTTTAGTGAAGCATACTACAAGGGCTTTGACATTGTGTAGGGGTGCTATAGAGCCCCTTTGTTATACCCAAGACCCATAAACCATATATTTTTACCTGGAAATCTCAATTTCCCACTCCCTTAATTTCCTTACATCAATGCACCATTTAAAAGGCTATTTTTTTTAAAACAGAGTGTGTGTGTTGTTCATTACCGGTCCTGCTTGTAGCCATTAGGTTATCAACAATATTATCACATAGACTGTTAATATTAATAGACAAAGCATCTGATGGGGTAAAGTACTGCAAATCCGGAAGTACCTTGAAGTACTTGCATTCAGTCTGAATTCCAGCAGGGGTCAACACGTACGGTTGCAAAACAAGGTCGGTTTCTGTAGAAGTCTCTGAGAAAGTGTTAGTTAGTTGTTGGTTGGTATGGTTTCAATTACTAAGTTTTAAGTCGTCTGCAATACAGAATGATGTTACTCTTTAAATTATTTGAATAATGGTCTTGTTGATTTTAATATTGATGATAAAGCAGGGGGTATTTTAAGGCATAGCTGTGATGTGATTGACATTTTGCAGCCTGTCATATACAGTATGTAATATAACTATGGGACAAAGATGAATTTATAACCTAGAAAAGCTAACCTCAAATTATGTAGGCTATCTTTCAGCAGCGGTTGCATCCAGATTGCCAGTGAAAGTGTGTTACGTAGAGGGTAACCCTGGATTTCCACCAACTGTGAAGCAGCTGCGGATCGGCTCCGCTGCGTGTCGGCTCCATGCGCCGCCGTCCTTCAATACCCAACAACTGACAGCTGAAGTCACGAGGACCCATGAGATCTCGCAAATGCACGTGTGATCGCGCAATATAACAGGATGTAGTTTCTCTAAACAGAACCACAAAACCTCTGACCTGTTGACTTCAGTTCTGTCTCTGTCCATTATGACATTTTCAAGGTGTAGTGCAGGGAAATATGATCTTCCATGAGCACAGTGTATTTTATTTTGAAAATTAACTAAATGTTTTACTTTTTTTCTGTGCTGGACATCCTGTCCCGCACAATCTGCCCTGTGTTGAAATGCCGCAGAGCTCTCCAGCATCCGGAAAAAATAGAATCTCTGCGTTTGGATATTGTAATATCCTAATAAGACACAAGTGTTGTCTTTTCCTGGTTTTATAGGCTACATTACAGTAAAGTGATGTCAGTTTCTGAACCTACCAGAGCTGTTCAGTTATTTTCCTTTTCCCACTCATCATTCTATCCACATTACTGATGATTATTTATCACAAAACTCATTGTGTAAATATTTTGGGAAAGCAATAATTGGCAACCCTACAATATCTTTGCAATATTGATATTGAAGTATTTGGTCAAAATAGTATTATTATTATTATTATTATTATTATTTCTCCATATTGCCCAGCCCTAGCTCTACGTATCTACTCTGGTCGGCTGCGGATCACCGGAGCTGGGACGGAGTCGTTCCGCAGTCAGTGAAAATGCACACATTGACTTCATTTGAAACCTACTCCGTCGCCGTTCCGGAGAGGATCTGCAGCTGTTCCTCAGTTGGTGGAAATCAGGAGTAAGCAGTGTTGCTAACTCTCAGCTAACATCACAGTCAGCAACCACCCAACAGTCTATGGGTCCTCCCTCACTCCTCCCTCTCGTCTAAAATGATCACATCCGCAACCAAGATGGCTGCGCCCCTAACGGCAAACTCAGCGACTCATAGCAGATCTCCACAAACCAATGGGCGACCTCACACATGCTCTGTCCATTAATATTAACAGTTTATGTCACTTCAACTGTTCAACTGACTTTAGCAGTTTCAGTTAGATCCCTATCGTGTTACAGACGTGAACTAGGCCAACAGTAACCAGAGACAGTTTCCTCAGTGATGTTGAATGTTTTGCTTTCACTGTTTTTAATCCGGCACGTTTTTTGGTATAGAGCCTCCCTTAGCCATTTTCAACATGCTTTTCATTTATTTATTTGGTAAATAAAATGCAGCTAAGAACACAACCTTTTTTTAAAATGTCAAATCTTCATCAAATTAATAGGTTTTATAATTAGTGCAAACAACAACGACAGCTTTATTTTTTATACAAAAATGGCCACCAACATAAAGTAAAGCAGAGGCTCAACTAGCACAACAGTATAGACTAGACAGGGTTTGATCTGCTCGGCCGTACAAAAAACAAGAACAAAACACTGTCAGTGTTTAATCATTTCAGATTGACTGGAAATTTTAAAAGTATCACTGAAAAGGCCCAAAGAGAGACACACATAAAAACTGTGCATATAAGAGTTTTGCAAGTTAAAAGCTTGTTTTTAATTGCACAATTTGTACCGTTTGGTTTTGCTCTAGGGAGCCTACATCTCCGCCCAGAGGGCAGAGGAATGAATTCCTCCGAGAGTGGGTGGTCAGAGCTTGACCAAATTGGCCGTGCCTTCTGCAAAACGTGTCTGTCAAAGATCTTTGTTAGAGAGAGCTTCTGTATGCCAATTATCTTGCTGGCCTCTGTAACAATTTTGGACAGATTACTTTTGTTTTTTATTAAAAATGAATAAATGAAATCCAAACTCAATATAACATCTGTAGAATAAAACCATCAAAGTCTTATCCACATGAAAAGAGTATAGTCTGCACAGGAAATACAATCTCTGCAGGCCCTTTTTGCAGTTTTTCCTTCTATTTACATGTTCCTCTGCAAGAAAAAGTTGCAGAGATACTGTGTTGCTGTCAGCAGATATTATGTAATGTTATTTTAATTCTATGTACACTACCGTTCAAAAGTTTGGGGTCACCCAAACAATTTTGTGTTTTCCTGAAAAGTCACACTTATTCACCACCATACGTTGTGAAATGAATAGAAAATAGAGTCAAGACATTGACAAGGTTAGAAATAATGATTTGTATTTGAAATAAGATTTTTTTTTACATCAAACTTTGCTTTCGTCAAAGAATCCTCCATTTGCAGCAATTACAGCATTGCAGACCTTTGGCATTCTAGCTGTTAATTTGTTGAAGTAATCTGGAGAAATTGCACCCCACGCTTCCAGAAGCAGCTCCCACAAGTTGGATTGGTTGGATGGGCACTTCTTGCGTACCATACGGTCAAGCTGCTCCCACAACAGCTCAATGGGGTTCAGATCTGGTGACTGCGCTGGCCACTCCATTACCGATAGAATACCAGCTGCCTGCTTCTGCTCTAAATAGTTCTTGCACAATTTGGAGGTGTGTTTAGGGTCATTGTCCTGTTGTAGGATGAAATTGGCTCCAATCAAGCGCTGTCCACTGGGTATGGCAAGGCGTTGCAAAATGGAGTGATAGCCTTCCTTATTCAGAATCCCTTTTACCCTGTACAAATCTCCCACCTTACCAGCACCAAAGCAACCCCAGACCATCATATTACCTCCACCATGCTTAACAGATGGCGTCAGGCATTCTTCCAGCATCTTTTCATTTGTTCTGCGTCTCACAAACGTTCTTCTTTGTGATCCAAACACCTCAAACTTGGATTCATCCGTCCACAACACTTTTTTCCAGTCTTCCTCTGTCCAATGTCTGTGTTCTTTTGCCCATCTTAATCTTTTTCTTTTTATTGGCCAGTCTCAGACATGGCTTTTTCTTTGCCACTCTGCCCTGAAGCCCAGAATCCCGCAGCCGCCTCTTCACTGTACATGTTGACACTGGTGTTTTGCGGGTACTATTTAATGAAGATGCCAGTTGGGGACCTGTGAGGCGTCTGTTTCTCAAACTAGAGACTCTAATGTACATATCTTCTTGCTCAGTTGTGCAACGCGGCCTCCCACTTCTTTTTCTACTCTGGTTAGAGCCTGTTTGTGCTGTCCTCTGAAGGGAGTAGTACACACCGTTGTAGGAAATCTTTAATTTCTTAGCAATGTCTCGCATGGAATAGCCTTCATTTCTAAGGACAAGAATAGACTGTCGAGTTTCAGATGAAAGTTCTCTTTTTCTGGCCATTTTGAGCGTTTAATTGACCCCACAAATGTGATTCTCCAGAAACTCAATCTGCTCAAAGGAAGGTCAGTTTTGTAGCTTCTGTAACGACCTAAACTGTTTTCAGATGTGTGAACATGATTGCACAAGGGTTTTCTAATCATCAATTAGGCTTCTGAGCCAATGCGCAAACACATTGTACCATTAGAACACTGGAGTGATAGTTGCTGGAAATATGGAAATGGGTACATATTGCACCAAAAACCAGACATTTGCAGCTAGAATAGTCATTTACCACATTAGCAATGTATAGAGTGTATTTCTTCAAAGTTAAGACTAGTTTAAAGTTATCTTCATTGAAAGGTACAGTGCTTTTCCCTTAAAAAATAAGGATATTTCAGTGTGACCCCAAACTTTTGAACGGTAGTGTATATGTAACCCTGCATCCTCCACGACTGCATATATTTCATTATATACCCAGCCAATGTTCTAGTTCTGGACAGCATGGAGAGGCTAATTAAATGCTGCGTGGAGGTGGAGCTGCTCGTTCCTACCCGACTCTCTCCTCCAGGCTCCGTCAACGTACACATTGGTGACATGTCTCCCTAAATGCGCCCTCATATTGGAAGTAATGTCGCTAGCATTAGCCACACATAGGGATGGACGATATGGCCTAAAATCCATATTGCAATATACATTGCAGCCTCTTGCAATAATGATATGTATCACAGTATATAAATTATAATAGAATAATTTAGGACTAGGTTACATAGACCTTAAGGAAAGCCAAACTGCTAAATGTATTTTTCTTTTTAAAAGAGAAAGAAACGTAGTATGTTGTTTTGAGAACATTTATTGTGCAAAACTAATTATACAACATAATGTTGCAGATAAAAAGTACTCAAGTTGCAGAGACTGTAACAAAGATGTGCAATGGAAATACTTTCCATTATATGTTTAATATATTATGAATTGCCATCTGTGTTTTCCTTCTCATTTTTCCGCTGTAAATTCTTTGCATTACAGTGCTCATATTATGCTCATTTTCAGGTTCATCATTGTATTTTGAGGTTGTATAAGAATGGTTTCATTTTCAAAAAACACCATATTTTTGTTATTTTTGTTCTTTCCATCCTGTGTGTTTAGGTCTCTGTTTTACCTACAGAGACATCACACTTCTCTACTATCTTTGTTGGGAGTCACACATGCGCAGTAGCTAGGTAAGATCACATCAGCTAGATAACTCTTTTCGTTAGCTTTGGTCAGTCCAAGGCAGGATTAGCTGGGAGACTTCTTCTAGATGGGGGGCACTTGTGGAATACCTGCAGAACAGGGACATGGAAGTAGTTCTTTTGGAGATTATGGTCAACTAGTGTGTGTTGTAGCAGTGTTTTGCCATTGAGAAGGAGCTAGCATGCTAGCACTAGCATGCTAGCACTAGCATGCGCTACGGTTAGCCACCTTGTCTCGGCTAGTTACGTAGAAAGCCATGGAGATTTTGAACAGCTCACCAGGAGACTGGAGGCAGAGGACATTCAGAAACTGTATCTTGATCTTGAAGTATCTAATTGTCAATGTGCTCCAAGACTGGCTTCAGTGAGGAAAGTGTGGCTGTGGACATCATGGAGAGGATTGAGGAGCTGGTTTACTTTCTCTAGGACAGTAGTATCTCTGTCTTTAGGCATGAGATGCCAGGTGCTTCTGTCTCCTGCTCCCATCCCACAGACGGTCTGCTTCTTTTGAATTTAAAATTATGACCAAAACAAGGAAAGCAAACGCAGGGAAAGGATCCAAAGGCTTTCCTCCGATTAGGCGCAAATTAGATCATACGCTCATTGCATATTGGTCATCGCGGAGCTATTAGCATGAAACTTAGTGCTTTGCGGCAAAGGAGAGATCACGTTAACAGATATACCGTCAATACTAACCTCATATTTACCAACAAACACAACACCCTTTCTCTTTTTTTCCCCTCTCTCTCTCCACCCTGGCACATTTGCTAATGTTTGGCTGCTGCTGTGTGTGCTGGAACCATCATGCGGCATATGTTAAGACAACAAGCTTGTTTGGATGCTCAACACATTATTATACGTCCATTCCCATAGATTGTTTGGTTGTATTTCTTTAAACCAATCACATAGTCTTGGGGAGGAGAATGATGGCTGAAATAGGCAGCCCATGGTGGGTTTCATCTTATCAGTCTACATCCAGTAAGTCAGACAACCCTCGTTTTTTTTGTTTTTAAAGGTCTGGACATGACGCCTGCCAAATTTTGTCATCTACGTCCAAGTTAAAGGTTGGAGCTTTGGCTTTAAAAACTGTAAGGGATACTGTTGAGCCAACTTGAAAACCCACAAAACTTTTCACCTGTTCTGATACGTGAGTTTTGTAAGTTTTCAAGCACCTTCAGCCCCTTTAAAAATGGGATTAATTTAAGAGAATTATAGTAATTCCTTCAGATACAATAGGGTCATTGCTTGGGCCCTTATAAACAGGTCAAGGCATTGTGGATGGCCGTGGTCCTGTAAGGAACTGTGTGGTAATGAGTGTTCCTGTGTGAGCATGACAGTTATGCCTACTTTGCTCAAGTCCAGACGGCAGCAGAGAAACACTGTGCTTTAAGCCTGCCTCTGGCATTCCTGTGCTCCCACAAAGAAGAGCCAAATTAGTCTATGGGTGCTTTGTGTTCCCAGGACTGGAATGTTGGCTGGAGAGGAAGCCCTCCCTCTGGCTGAATCAGTCCATGATGCAAATGAAGAGCTAATTGTGATCACTGTGTAAAGATAGTCACTACAAAAAGTCCCTTCATAAGCTTAATGTATGGAACATACATATGTGTCAACACAGGCCATGGTGTGATGTTTGCATAGTGAGATATAGTCGTTGTCATATTTTTATATCTTGACAGTACTACATAAGACAGATCATCTGTAAACGTGTAATTCCTCAGCCACCTCCTGGTGATGACATAAAGAAACTAACCAATCAGAACCGAGGAGTCTGAAACACAGTGTCAAGCACTGCACCTGAACTCTGATCAAACTGTCTGAGTTTTCAGAAACATTTTAGCTGTCAAATGAGAATTTTGCACCAGGTTGGTCGGCAGAGCTAGTTTTGAATCAATTGTTTCCCACTTTACACTTGGAAAGATGAACTAAACAGCAGCTCAACACTAAACAATGGAGCTGCTTTACAGCAACAGACCCATTGCACAGGTGCACTGGTCAGCTAAACGTAACAATGTCATTGTGTTTAAGCTCACATGTGGGGAAATAAAGACTTACACTCCCCTTCTACTAAGTGAAATCAAACAAACCATGAATAAAGTGTGAGAGAAATTGTGACGGCTTGGTGGAGGCCAGCTCCAACAGGAAAATCCTGGCCGCTGGAGTCATCCTCCACATGTTGGTGAAATACCTTTCTCTATCTTCACAACAGTCAAAGCATGCGACCGAAGTTCCCACTGTGGGTCAAAAGAATGTGCTGTGACACTGAGCTAACTGAGAGAAATCTCCGTCGACAGCAGCGCCCTGGTTATACTGCTGCGAGCCTCTACGTAGATGGCATGTATTCCCCGAAACACCAGGGGCGTGCAAACACAATAATCTGTGACTAAGCAAGAAGTAGAACAGAAGAAGAGCGCGGAAGTAAAGGCAACAGAAGTAAACAGATCTATGATAAACTCCGACGTTCCACCAAACGTTGCATTCATCCACTCTAATTATTAACCTGATTGTTGTTTGTCTTCAAATTATAAATATTTGTCTGCCTCTAACACTATTAAAAACACTCTTTTAATGAGGCCAGTTTTTTACTTTGACACACTCCAGCAAAATGCTTTTTCTTCTTCTTTCAAAATGCTTTTCATCTGTTTGACTCCCTGTGGTCTGTTCTAGAGCCAGCCGACAGCGCCCACCGAGTTATATATATATATATATATATATATACAGTGAGGTAAATAAGTATTTGAACACTGTGCTATTTAGCAAGTTCTCCCACTTAGAAATCATGGAGGGGTTTGAAATTGTCATCGTAGGTGCATGTCTACTGTGAGAGACATAATCAAAAAAAAATCCAGAAATCACAATGTATGGTTTTTTTAACTATTTATTTGTATGATACAGCTGCAAATAAGTATTTGAACACCTGTCTATCATCTAGAATTCTGACCCTCAAAGACCTGTTAGTCTGCCTTCAAAATGTCCACCTCATCTCCATTTATTATCCTAAATTAGATGCACCTGTTTGAGGTTGTTAGCTGCATAAAGACACCTGTCCACCCCATACAATCAGTAAGAATCCAACTACTAACATGGCCAAGACCAAAGAGCTGTCCAAAGACACTAGAGACAAAATTGTACACCTCAACAAGGCTGGACAGGGCTACGGGTAATTGCCAAGCAGCTTGGTGAAAAAGGTCCACTGTTGGAGCAATCATTAGAAAATGGAAGAAGCTAAACATGACTGTCAATCTCCCTCGGACTGGGGCTCCACGCAAGATCTCACCTTGTGTGGTCTCATTGATCCTAAGAAAGATCCTGAGAAATCAGCTCAGAACTACACAGGAGGAGCTGGTCAATGACCTAAAAAGAGCTGGGACCACCATTTCCAAGGTTACTGTTGGTAATACACTAAGACGTCATGGTTTGAAATCATGCATGGCACGGAAGGTTCCCCTGCTCAAACCAGCACATGTCAAGGCCCGTCTTAAGTTTGCCAATGACCATTTGGATGATCCAGAGGAGTCATGGGAGAAAGTCATGTGGTCAGATGAGACTAAAATAGAATTTTTTGGTCATAATTCCACTAACTGTGTTTGGAGGAAGAAGAATGATGAGTACCATCCTAAGAACACACCTTGTGCCGGAAACACAGCGGCGACCAAAAACAAAGCTTGAGGCACAAATTACTGAACGCACGTGCGTTAATCAAGTCTGAAAAATTTGTGTTGTTAAAAGGAATTTACGTAAAATCGTTATTTTCACGTTAATATTATCAGCCCCATTATTCACACATAGCGGTCGTCGTTCACGGGGTAGTAGCAGACATTTTCCTTAAATCTGGAACTTTAGTCAGCAATCTCCTAAAACTGTCGGCGAGTAGAAAATCAGTGCTAAAATCGCGTGGTGTAAACTTGCTATAGTGGCAACATTGGGATTTGATAGTTAACAGAGCTACATGAACAGAGTTCTTCGTGGCTGGAAAAGAAACAATAGCTTAGTCTCAGTCCAGGGTCAGTAGGCCTGATACTTCAGTATGTACACACACACACACACACACACGCACACAGGTGCTGAAAGGTTCTATAAATACTGGTCCTATCAGACATAAGCCATGGCTCATCCAGTTGGTGATAGCAGCTGTCTGACTGGCTGCTAGAATCTGTCCCAGTGGCATGCAGTCGAGGAATCTCCTATAGAGCAGAAGTTGAGCAGGGAGGGTGAAGGCCTTTACACATCGGGGGCGTGATGAATTAACGGCACGCATGAAAACTATTCCCACCAGCAGCGATGCGACAGTTGTTTTAATTAAGGGTTTGAATATTGCCGCATCAGCTCAGCTCCAGAGACTCCAGCATAAAACTAATACACTAATAATAATAGGGGTAGCATTCCACCATTTTAAATAAATAAGGAGTGTTTGAGCTAAACCATAAGCAAAAAAATAAAAGCTCAATAAGTTGTATTTTTGTAATAAGCAATAGTGACATGAGTTTTTTGTCTGGAGCTTGTTTTAAAGGGTAATTTCATGTTTTTTTTCAACCTGTATGTAAGTGACTGATTGGAACAACAATCTTTGAAATTGGTCCAGTATTAAGCGTGAATGCTGTAACCGGCAGCCACAGACCTGGCTGTTATGTAACCCTATAGGGCAAATGTTCAGTGTCTGTTTGGACAGAAACACCTCAGGTCACTAACGCTAAACCCACCAGACTCTATTTTAATAAGCAATACTTTTAGCATGTATAGAGCCAACATATGTAAATCGGTAAACTAAAGTTGCGATGGTTGGAAAAGTGGCAAGACGACCCAAAACAGTTATTCATAGTTTTATTTTGTTTCTGTCGACTTTGAATGAAGTGCTAAAATACATGCTAAAATACAGTTTTATATGTCTGGTAGGTTAAGCAAATGTAATTTTGCAGATGTTTTTGTTTTTAAAAAAGGATCTTAATCTTTAACAGAAAGGTCAATCTCTTTATTAAACAATGATTTGTAGGAAATGTGTTTGTTCTTCAAAATCAGGTAATAACAAAAAGTCTAGTTTTCTTCTATCCAAGTGGATCTCTGGTGACTCTATCAGCTCATAATTATCACAGAAGAAAAAGAGAAAAATGACAGAACTGCTGCTTTTCATTAGAGCTGCTTGTTATCTGATAGGTTCCTGGATAGAAATAAAGGGATAATAGGGATAAAGATTCAGGTAGGTTCTTTATGGGATCAGGTCCTGAGTTTTGAAAACAATACCTAGGGTCTCAAAAACAATACCTAGCCCAGTCTATCAGAGTACTGCTCGAGGGTTTTGTAACAGAGACGGAACATGAAATCATCATCACTGTAAGCTGTGTTTGCTGTCAGCATGCTCTCAGCCTAGCTGGACCTAACACTGGGGGGGGGGGTGTTGTGCTTTGTAGGTACGACACTGGTAAAGACGGCTTCATTGACCTGATGGAGCTGAAGCTAATGATGGAGAAGTTGGGTGCTCCACAGACCCACCTGGGCCTCAAGAACATGATCAGAGAGGTGGACGAAGACTTTGATGGCAAGCTGAGCTTCCGAGAGGTGAGAGACTTCTCTGTGTCTGTTACTTCCAGTACTGTAGGACAGCTGTGTGAACAATGGGGGACTCTGGCTACTTTAAGTTGATACAACAGCTGTTTGAGGGATAACGTTAAAACATTGCTGAGGGTCTCAAGAAAAGGACTACATGTTCTCTCATCATGGCCTGCAGCAGAATCTTTGATTTTTAATATAGTCTCACGCACCTCTTTGAAGGTAGGAGGGTCAAAGGATACTGCTCCTCAGGGGCAGCCTCTAGCCCACCCAGTAAGAGTGTTCGCCCATGTTGGCTGACTCGTGCAGTGGCCTGGGTTCAAATCTGACCTGCAGCCCTTTTGCTGCGTGTCATCCCCATCTTTCTCTCCCCCTTTCCTGTCTATCCACTATCACTAATAAAATAAAATACTCTTTAAATCTTCATATTGGACTGAATATAAGGACAGAATCCTTTGTAGTTTTTATATTTATGGTCAAAGAGGGGCCAATTTTTTACAAAAATCATTGAAACTATTTCCCATATCTAAAGGATTTGTGACATTCTGACACCATCAGATTACTGAGCTGGAATAGTTGTGTAGGCCTTTTTTTTATTATTTAATAATTTAAAAATGAGACTTCATGTGGTATTTAAGTCATTTTGGGATTTTTCAATTTGTCAAAACAAAGGTGTTGTTTTGGACATGTACTGTTTGCATGGTACTGTATCAGAACTGAAAAATGGGGGAAAACACAGAATTCAAGCAAAACTAGACCAAACTTGGACTTTAGTGATCTTCTCCCCCTACGGTGGCTCAGCCTATGGCAACAAAAGCAGTCACTCAAGAAAAATCTTATTGCAATCTTTCTGCCAGATGTTACGATTACAATTCAATTTAAAATTTTCAGAGCATCCCCATTTTTATCCCCCTATATGGCCTCAGGATTATGTCATATCTCACGAGTGCAATAAAACCTGTGAGCGTGAAACAAAATAGGGATGGATGGCACCTGCCTGTGCGTATAAAACTAAGTAGCACTCAAGCAGTTCAGTATATGCTGTGTAACAGATTAAACATGCATGTAACATGAAACACCATCACTACTGCTCAATATTCTTATACAAAGATAAGAACATAGATATGAAGTGTTTTTTCTGTTAATAAGCATGGAACATTGAACAGTCAAACACATTTTTCACAAAAGTTAGTTATAATAATAAAAAAAATTTTCTAATAAAAAAGATCAGTACTTTCCTGTAAACTGAAATGTCTGAACTGATGTTACATCAAACATTCAACTAAATATTTGATTAATTGTCTTTATGATTAGCTACCGCTAATCTTTCAAATCTCGATTTTGATTTGAAAACCATGAATGGTTCAGCCTGCAGCAGTCATAGACCAGAACAGAGTTTTGGAATTGTGCTTTGTCAGCAGGGAATAAGGATTATGTGTGGAGAAGGGCAAAAGGAGGTGACAGAAAATTTGTACTATGAACACAGACTTTCAAGACTTGTTTTCTGAACGTAATGTAACTTGATGCAGTTCCTGCTGATCTTCCGGAGAGCAGCAGCTGGAGAGCTGCAGGAGGAGAGTGGCTTGATGGCTCTGGCCAGGCTGTCGGAGATCAACGTCTCCACTGAGGGAGTGATGGGGGCCAAAGACTTCTTTGAAGCCAAGGTACTCTGTGTTCCTACTGGATGTTGTCTTGTACTTGTTCTGACATATACTGGCAAAACTAGTTTTCCTCAGGGGCATGTTCAACATAAGGACTTGAATTTTGGGCCAAATATTTTAGTTTTTTACGTAATAGTGTTGGTCATATAGAAGCCCTGAAAGGCAAAGTGAAAAGGAAATTGCTTTGGCCAAAACATAAGTTTATCTGCTACATGGGACATAATATCTACAAGTTTATTGCCTACCACACACACACACACACACACACACATTCTAATTATAGTTGATGGGTTGCATGGGTAAAATAATACCTCATTAATGAGAAAAATATGAATACAAGGGTCAGGCTGCTGGTGTGACCTTTTGTACAGTCAAGGCCACGTGTCAAACTCAAGGCCCTAGGGCCAAAATTTGTCCCTCGCAACCTTTGATCCTGCCTGCATATCAATCTAGGTTCACAATACATTTCGGCCCGGCTAGTTGTGTGCCAAACCAAAAAGACAGGAAACTGTTTTCAAACTGCAATCAAACGACACTCAGCAATTTGGCAGATTTGCTGACTTTGAGACTCAGAGTTTACCACAGAACCAGAGAGTTTGCATATCATATTCAGGTAGTTGTGAGTCGGCTGTGTGGAAGCCTCCTTTTAAATTGTAATGAGAAAAAATAGTTTTGCAAAAATTCTATGATGGCTAAGGAATGTTTTTGTTGACATTAAAAGGGCTTTCTGTGGACCAACTTGTATGTGAGAAAGCTATGTGAGACATGCAAAAATATTTGACTTCAAAATTAAGCATGTCAATAAACTCTACATGTCTGGCCATTGAGTTGTGATTTTTCAGTGTGGCCCTTAGTGAAGTTGAGTTAGACCTGATGTAGGCTTAGGTCATGGGTTTGTTTGGCCACGGCACGGAGATGCGAGTGACGGTGGGCTTGATGCAGAAACATCAGATGCTGCCTCTGGACCATTGAGAAGCACAGGAGGACATATTTGACCCAGTTTGGCTGAGAAAAAGACTAGAGTCAAGCTAACCATCACTCACATCTCCATGGTAAACCGTATGAGGTAGTAACATAACATCCACCACTAAGCATTGTCTGGAAATTATTAAAATTAAATGATGACAGTGTTTCCCCAGGAAAAGTTTTTTAGCTCGGTAAAATAAACAAGTATTTGTTTGTCCAGGCAGGGTTACGCTGACAGTTTTCATTGTCAATTTAACGTTTCAGTGTTGAGAAAGACATTGTGATATTAGGCTACTACCGGCACACACGCTCTGCATTGTTGTCCTATTTTACTGTATTGACATTACAGAAGTGTCCCGTTAGCATCTTTTATGCTATTTGTCGGTAAGTGACGAATGCTCAAACCTGCACTCAACTTACATCGGCAGAGACAGCGCCCTATATTAAGTTGGCCAGAAAAGCTAACTGGAGATCTGAAAACATGACTACGTCTGAGTTTCCAACTGAGCTGCCCCCTGCCCTGGCTTAGGCCACCAGCCTTGCAATTCCACTGGGAAACCCTGGATTATTTTACTTTTTCAACCCTTGGCCCGATAGAGCAACAGGCTAATTATACTTACAAAAAGTCACACACACAAAGTATTAGGCTGAAACTAGAGATCTTTAAAGTTATTATAAGGAGTGAAAAAATATTTTGGGTTCATTATGAAACCGTGGCAGGACGCCGCAGTCTCGGTAATGACTGGGGAAACACTGGATTTGAGTTGATGGGAATGAACACTGTCATTTTGTGTGTTACCAGATGCAGGCTCTGTCTGTGGGCAGCAAATTTGAGGCTGAGATTCTAGAAGAAAAAGAAGAACGCAAGAGACAGGAAATGGAGAAAAAACAGAGACAAGCGGCCTTCAAGCAGCTGCAGTCGGCCTTCTGCTCCTGACCCTCCACATATACCAACCCTGACAGGCAGAAGTCTCGGTCCACTGAGTCAGCACTTCTCATTCCACTTCCACTTTAATTAATGGCATTGCTCAGAATTTGGGACATTATAACAAAACTAGAAAGAGGCATTGAAGTAACTACTTTCTAAAATACTTGAAAATACCTTTGAACACTTAACCGGCAAGGTTTATTCATTCCAGACTTTCTGCAGCTGTTCAACAGGAAACAACCAGCCAAACACACAGGAAATATTGAGTAATCTCTCAAAATTCCTGGAAATATCTGATTTATTGTGCATTTCTGCGGAACTGCACTTTGTCTCCCTCTGTACAAGAACTGGAAGTTTTCACCTTGAGGGAATTTGACTTGTTAAGACAAAGTTAAGTTGTATTCAGTCAGTACTGTTACAACAGGTGGTATTAAATTGGCTTCTTTACAACCTGTAATGTAATATAAATAGTATAGTAAGAGATAATAGAATGAATAAATAACTGTAGCATAATATTTTAATTATAGTCAGTATTAACATAAAATAGTGTGGAAATATTGGCCACTGACTTTGACTCCGTGTACTGATCCAACACTAAACAGGTTGTGCTCTGATGGCTTCCATCTACAGTATAGTATACAGTATGCCACTTCTGGTAATGATTTGATCCACATAAGGTGCACATAAGTTGGATATTCTGCCCCAAATCCCCACATGACCACTAAAACTCAACTGTGAAGTGTCAAGTTTGAAAATCAGGGAGGTTATCTTCAAAGGACTTCAACATTTTGGGAAATAGGTTAATTTGATCAAACGACTGAAACCAAGCTCATGTTTGGTGTGTTAGGTACACAGATGGAGTCTGGATGGGGCTAGCCTAGCTTAGCATAAATACTAAAAGCAGAGCTAACCTGGCTAATAACTGTCCAACAACCCCTCTAACACAGGGTTTAGCCCAGTGGCTGGCGCTGCCTGCTTCTCCTCTGCAGCCATGTTAACCAACGGTGCTGTTCACACAGGACGCCCCACGCCACGCAGCTTCACAAACGCCTTGCCATCTACAGCAGTCATTATGGGGTCTGGTCTATTTTTGCCACAGGCCCCTAGCAAATCTTGCAAGAAAACACACTAATGATCTATTTTAAAGGATATAGAAGATATATGACAGATTATATAAATCTTTGCAATTCTTAGTTTCGTGTTAATCAGTAAGCGTTGGCGGTTTTGGTTGGTGCCCTTTGGACAGAACCAGGCTAGCTGTTTTCCCCCAGCTTCCATTCTTTAAGCTAAGCTACGCTAACTACAGCCTGTCTCCAGCTCACTTCATCTCCCTCTCAGAAAGAAAGCAAATAGATCTATTCTCCAAACATCTTTAATATTTCCTTTAAATGTTTATTCTATGTCTAAACCAAGGTGAACAATGGCAGACTGAAGACTTTAAACTGCATTAGTAAAAGCACACATTGGCACACATTAAGATTGAAGCATGCTTACATGTTGTACCAGGGTTTCTCAACCCTTACTTGGCTTGTGATTCTATTTTTAGGATCTAAATTCTCATGGCCTCTGCAGCTGCACAGGTAAAACATTGTCATGTGAATTTAAGTATGGTGTATGTCTCTGTTTTTCATAGCATGCAATGCATGCAGTGCAAGTGTCTTATTTAGGCTAGATATTGTAATACATTTTAAATCATCAGTTTAGAATATTTTCCATGTAAAACAGATCCGAATTAGAAATCTCCTGCACTTCTGTATGCATAACAAGTGAGTGATTCGGGTTACCTCTGCACCAGAGTAAACCTGCACTCCTGTCGCTATAAGTGACACTGTCTCTGGAACAGTTCTCCATTGGGCTGCTTGAGTCTGTGTGGATCCACAAAACCAAATGAATGCTCTGCTCTTCAAACAGAATAATTTCTTTAAAACACACACTTTGATGGCTTACACACTGTAACATAAGAAATTAGTGTAATTTGTAGCTTCGCAAAGCATATGTAGCAATAGGTACTCCAGGGATTAAGTATTGCACTTTCATAAAGTTATCAAACTGCAAAAGACAGATTTTAAAAGTCTTGTCAATCTCCCAAAACACAATCTCCTACAATCCCCATAATGCAATCCTTGCTATAATCCTTGATTGGACACTGCCGTCCCCTGCTGGGAGCATAGGGAGCAATGCCCCAAAACAAAAAAAAATAAACCCACCACCAGCTGTAAAGCTTAAACACACATTTGTATTTTGCTCTTTGTGTGCAGATTTAACAATTTTAAACATATATTGTGGGTTTTGTGGGAGTGACTCCACCAACTGTGGGGTGCAACCACTCTGTGGGGTGGGTTTTTTCTTGACATTAGTGTTCAATGTTACTAAAGAAGGGAAAGTGTCACAAATATACAACACATCTTTAATTTAAACCTAAATAATCCTTGTAAAGAAGGCATATATGTGTCCAGAACCTGCTCTGTCCTCCACCTGACCGCTGCCTTGGGTACAGGAGTGCATTTGGGGCAGCGGGCAGGTGCTATATACAAGCTCCTTTCCAAACTCTTCAACACACACGACATAAGTGTTTGATAACTTTGGTGTCATTTGAATTTTGGAACCTACAAATGGAGTCACGGGCCTGAAAAAGCTGAACCGCTGACCTAAGCAGTGCTTAAAGTGCAGTTTATGTATGTGGCCCTCTTTTTTTAACTTTAGTAATGTATTTAAGTTTTAGCATGTTCGAGTTGTCATATAACAAAACTACTATGCTTATCACATCCCTTCTTTTGTATTTGTTGTGGAAATTGACAATGTATTTTTTCATAGATAAAATAGTATATATTGTTATTTGTTTTAGCAGAGACTTAACATGAAAAAGGTCAGTGAAATATATTTTTGGGCACTTGTAAAGATATTGTGTTGTTATAATTCCCTGTCAAATGGAAGTTTAATTTGATTGCAATAAAGTATAAATAATAATAAGAAATACTGAGTCCATCTCATGACTCATAAAGGAGGCTTGGTAGCATTATTGGGAAATTCTCCACTATTCATACTGTAGATAGTGATGTAATGTTTACACAATTGCTAAAATCCATTCCCTAAACCCCTTATCCTGTTCAGGGTCACTGGGGGCTGGAGCCTATCCCAGCATGCATTAGGAATTAGTCAGAGTACCACTTCACCACAGGGCTAACTTCCATCCCATTCACCTGAGCTGAAACCCCCAGCTCCTTCCTGCACAGAGCCAATGGGTCTATGGAGGACCACAAGTGTGATGGAAATAATTATACAGTATTTCATGAATCAGTATCTCCTTAAAAAAGAAATAATAATAATTGACTAATGATGTAATTAATCCATACATATAAGGACAAAATTGTTAAGTATGTCATTAAAGCTAGTGTGTAGTTTCTGTCTCCCCCATGAGGAATGTCTTAGGTAATGACAACCAAACTCTTGGCGCATACAAGCCTTTGGTTATCGCGCACTGCCCACACCCCTCCTCCACCAGTTGCTAGTATGCAAGGAGGACACAGAGGATTAAAGAAACATGACTAGTCGCCGGACAACACCATTTTCTGAACATAGCCATACTGAGAAATACAGAGAGTTGTGTGGAGCTTTACATTTACATTTGTATCAACTCATTTGGCGATGGCTTGAATGTAATGGACATTCATTAATATAAAACAGTTATAGTAAAGCTTTAAAAATGTAAAATGGCAATAACAAGAAGAAAAAATAAGAGAAGTCAAGTCCAATCCTTCTTATAGCATTAATTCATAACAGACGTTATCTCAGAACATTTTTCATAAAAGCAGGTCTAGACCATACTCAGAGAGCCAACATTCCTCCAGGAGCAACTAGGAACAAAGACAGAGAAACAGCAAGAATAATAACCCTGACAACTCTACTACTACTACTACTACTACTACTACTAATAATAATCAAGCTCTACCTTTTTCACATTAGCAACAAATGTATTTAAAGTATCAAAAGTAAAAGTACATATTATGCAGAATGATCCCTGTCACACACACACACACACACACACACACAGTATAATCAATCAATGAATATTCCAGCCTTGTGAATAAGCCCTTGTTGACCAATCATGACACGGAAAAATGAGGAAAAACATGATTCAATGATTGTGAGATTGAGGTGCGCCTAACAGAGGTAGAACATTGAAACAAAATACAGCCATAACAATTTATGAAAAAATACTTAACAGATGTGTGTGTGTGTGTGTGTGTGTGTGTGTGTGTGTGTGTATACTGCTAGCATGCTAGCTCGTAGCAAACTACTGCTTTAATACACACTAGTTGACCATAATCTCCAAAAGAACTACTTCCATGTCCCTGTTCTGCAGGTATTCCACAAGTGTCCCCCGTCTAGAAGAAGTCTCCCAGCTAATCCTGCCTTGGACTGACCAAAGTTGGAGAAAGAGTTATCTAGCTGATGTGATCTTACCTAGCTACTGCGCATGTGCGACTCCCAACAAAGATAGTATAGAAATGAAATGTCTCACTCTGTAGCTAAAACAGAAACTCGAACACACAGGGTGAAACAAGGATCTTTAGCAATGTGAAGTAGAACAAAAATATGGTGTTTTTTGAAAATGAAACCATGTAAACCTACTCTGGTACAACCTGAAAATACAATTATGAACCTGAAAATGAGCATTATATGGGCACTTTAAAGACAATAATCAAATGGATGTTGCTACTGACATATGTAAAACTAATTTCAGTGGAAGCAAAGATGTGTAGTACAGCCTTACACCAGCAGGGGGAAGCACCATCCTCCATGCAGGACATGGGAGCTGCGCTGAGGGAGTTCCTGGAGTCCACAAGCTAAATGAAGTAATGGTCACTTCCAAGCTTGTTTAGAAAATATTTATTTCATAGAATGTACACTGTACAAAGGCACTGAATCATGTGAGGTCATTGAGATCTCATCCTTTACAGTCACATTTTGTGGAACATTGCCTCTCTCGTGTCTCAGGTTGCTACATGATTTCTTTTAAACCATATAGATAGCACAGTAATTCTCTTTATATTACAGCCATTAAAGAGAAAACAATCCAAATACAAACACACATTTACTGCTTTCTAACCTTCTTTGCTAAATCTAGAGACATTTATTATCATACAAAATAAACATAATACATTGATTTTCCTTTGCTTAATGATTTATATAATGATTTTTCAAAAAAAAGGCATTAATCTACACATCAATCAGCAGTCTGTATTATTATTCTGTCAGTCTCTACATTCAGGCAGATCAATCTAATGTTAAATAGCTCACACATTAACAGGTCTTTGGTCTAAAAGGCTTCCAATGAATAGCCTTAGCTGCTTAACTTTGACAGTTAAATTCTAACCATCTGATGGTTTGTTGTGTTTGTCAGCTGGACGGTGCTATTCAACCCGCTGACTCTTTCTGTGTTTTAATCTGACGGCCACATTCTGCTTCATGCAAGTGGAAAGAGCTGATGGGATAACATTTCACTGGAATTGTACCTTGTACGATTTCATGTGACCAATACAATTGATTGATTTATTTATTGATAGTTTAAAGTGTAATCCGTTAAGGAAATCATTGCTCAGCAACATGAATGCCCCTTAAAAGAGATGTCAGAGGATTCATTGCCTCTGTCCTTTACAGTGCTTGATATCCTATTTTCACTGAAGTTTATGTCATGCAGAGAGCCAATAAAAACTAATGGAATGGCCAAAGTTGTCTTATTGACATTTACGGTGTGTTAATTGATTCACAGTCACAACCTTCCATATGCCAACTTAAAATGGCATGCACGGTAGCCTTTGAGCAGCACAGTGAACAAAATGACTGTTTCTCAGTCTGTAGCTTAACCTAGTTAAGATGACACGGCAGAAAAACATCTTTTTATTTTAAAGTTATAATTGACTACTGTATGTTAACTTCCACCGCAGGAACAGTGGTTACATAACCTTCATAATGAGCCACAACTTAACCGTGCGTGTGTCGAAGGTGCCTTCCGGTACTTAAACAATTAGGACCAGGTCTCTGGTCGCTGCCTTACACGTTGAATAGACCTGCAATACCTACTGATACCATGTTCAGTTTTACATGGCTAGCACTGATGCTTGTCAACTTAAAATGACTACTTATGGAAAACATTCACTTCAGTTTAATAAAAACATTAAAATTCAACTGTGAAATGTATGGTTGAACTACACCAATTTAATTAGCAAATCCAAAGGACCATTTTCCGAAAAATGCTTCAGGGTTTCAACTTGTGAATGTCCGTCTGATGGGTTTCCGTGATATTCTTTTTGTTTCAGTATGCTATGAAAATTAGCATATAGCACTGCATTACCACACAGCACAATGACAACGACTACAATAAAAAGAAACATGATGTTACTGTCTATAAGCTATAAAATGATTTTCACAGTGTAGTGAAATGCACTGAAGGCAAAAAGCTGCCTGGAAGGGAGAAAATCCATCTAACAATGTGAAACACTATGGTATTGAGTATGGTGTTGCAGCAGTGAGAGAACTATGGAGCATCCATCAAACCATTACCTATACTTGCTTACCCTTTAAAGATGGGGGCTGTTGGGGGTGGCACGTAAGGCACCGAGGGGCAATTTAGAGTCGCAGATTTACCCAACGTGGATGTTTTTGGATCGTGGAGCACTCTGGAGAGACCCATTCAGGCACACAAAGGCCACAGACAATAAGTCAGGTCCAAACCCACAACCTTCTTGCCAACAAATGCACCTCCATGCTGCCTCAGGGAGCATTCAAGTGTGACTTAGGGGAGCCACGATTGCCCAAATACACAATTTGAGGTCACAATTCAATTTGAATTTTTAATTCTAACATCTTTTCCCCCTGTTGACTGCTATGCCATTGCTAGACTATAAGGCCTTGATTCGTAAAGATCATAGGTTTTATGCCACGGTCTTCTTTAAAAATAAGGCAAAATGTTGCAACACAGAGACGTCAGGGAAGGAGGTTTTCCAGTTCTGTTGTTTCTCCCTCTTCTCTGACTCTGGCAGCGGCCATAGTGTCTGGAAGAAGTGCAGCTGCAGGCTCCTACGCGACTCTGTGCCTTTAGCTGCAGGCTAAGTTGTCTTTTTTTCCCTCCAAACGAGCACAAGCAGGTGGTTCTAACAAATACTGGTACACAGATCCTGCTTTTAATTTCGATCGATTTTTGATTTGGAATCAAAGTGGCAACACCCCTAATGCCAACCCTATCATTTCCATTCATAATATCTCCTATCATAGCTTGTTCTATCCTTTATTAGTCTGCTGCACCACCTGTTAGCCTATGGACAGGTAGTTGTGCCAGCAAGTATTAGATTTGGATGTGGTAGGCTACATCTGAATGTGTAATTCAGAATTTGAAATTACACACACTTCATGGTTAACTTTGAATTTAATCCATATTATTAACTAGTATGTGAAGTTTGGGAGATTAATTGTTTGCTATTGGTCAAACAAAATTTCAATAAAGGTATACAAATTTCAAGTTAAAACCGAGATGGCATAATCCATTTCAAATCCATTCTAAAGTCGGATACAGCTTTCTGAGACACTACAGTCAAATCATGTTCTAACCCCCTATGTGTAACGTTTTTATGTGATCATAGCATTGTTCAAATTATTATCAACAAAGTGAACATTTGAAGTGAACATTTTTCTTTTTGCCACCACTTTGGAGCAGAAGAGCACGCCATAATATCAACAAACCAGAGCAACCCTCTCCTTCACGTGGAGTCCTGTTCGTGTCCACCTGATTTCCACTCTTCTTCAGCTGGAATCCAAACTCAAAACTCGTCATTTTGCCTTAACTTTCAATAATTGCTTATCCTTCATTATTCATTAATTACTCTTTATAACTAGTAGTTTTAGTCCTGTCAGTCCTGGCGAAGAGAATAATATTAACTTTTGAAAGCCACTGCTTCTCAACAACCCTGTGTTTGTTTGTGTCCCACAAGCACAGCTGTGTGCATCTCTCTCTCTCTCTCTCTCTCTCTCTCTCTCTGTGTCACTCTCTCTCTCTCTTTTAACTCTGGCTTCTCTGTGCTGTTCCAGCGGCCGTCCTGGGAAGTCTCTGTCTCTCTCTCCTGGCTGTCTGTGTCTCTTTCCACACGTGGATCTGGAAGGCCTTTCCTTTTGTTCTCTCTCTCTCTCTCCCTCTGTGTGTTTGTTTCATTCTCCTGTCTGTGTGAATGATGGCTTCAGTTTTGCTTTTTGTGTATTTGTGTAGCCGGTCCTTTTTCCAGGTTCCATGGGGGTGAGGAGGTCGTGTGGCTCAGGCTCTAGCTGTCTGGAGACATCTGGAAGCTGCTTGACATCCTGCCGGATCCATTTTCTTTATATATCTTTACATTCTAGTATATTTTTAGATAAGTAAGTTTATTGTGTTGGTTTTCTGTACACACACCATCTACCTACCATTATTTCACCCCGCCCCCCCAAATAAAATGTCAGGTACATTTTATTCATTATATTATTAAAATGTACCTGACCTGACTCTGTTTTTGGTCTCCACTAATTCCTGAGGGAAATATCTTGCTATTTAATGCTCCACCATGTTCACCAGCTAGTCTCTAACTCTGTCAGTCTGCTGTTGGCTGCTGAGTAGGTTGTGAACACTGTGATTTCTTTGACATCTGCCTGTTGCTGCTGGTTGATGAGAGCAGAGAGAATGAACCGTACTCTAGCGATGGCCAAATGAAGCCTCATGAAGCCTTGTGAAGGCTCGTCAACCCCTTGCTTTATTGTCTGAGTCACTAGATGGTGCTCTCTGTTGAACAAAGGGTGGAAAGAACGCTGACTTGCCAATCCTTGAGCCTTTTTCTTTAAACCAATAATGCTCAGAAAACAAATAATATGGTTCACAAAGCTTCACAAGGCTTCATTTAGCCATAACTACCATACACCAAATGTGCTGTTAAACCAAAACATAGAGCTGAAAAACACTAAAACTCACTAGTAAAGAGTTGGTAATAAATCTCTATTGGTGCATTACTATGAATGCCAACTTTCATGTTACACATAAGTATTTTATTCAGTATCAACAATAAAAAAAAAATGATTACGGGAACTGGGATTGAAATTGATTGTGCCACCATAAATATAGCTTAATCATACTCAATCTAGTTACAAAACCTTACATTTAAAGTAAGAATAATGAAATGCGAATCAATTTTGATTAAATTTAAACAAAACCGCAATTTATTACAACTTGGGTTTTATTTTTGTAGCTTTGGCCATCAGTTCTCTCAGGTATGATAACAGTACACTCAGCATAGTAACTGCTCAGATGTCATAAAGCAGGGACCAACACATGATCAGCCCAACACACATAATGTAGCTGATAATCCCTCATTGTACAGAAAAAATTGTGTATGCAAACAACTCAGTAATTACATTAAAAAGTATGATAAAATAACCAATATAACAGATGACCAAAGCGATAAAAATAACTTCCCTTGTAATAAATAGTATTTGTTCACACTCAATTCCCAGAAAAGGTGGCCAGGCATTCAAACCAACAAAATATATTTGAATATATTGGGTGATAAATATGATATACATTTTAATTTTAAAATGTTTAGACATAAATTTAGATTAACCAAATTGAAGTACCTCCCAACAAAAATATTTACCCCCGTTATTCCCCTCCTCAGTTATCCGTCTGAAACTCCCCTTTGTCCCTATGAGACCTCCTCTTCAGCATTTTTACTCCATCCTGTCGCTGCCATCGCCATTGATCTGCACCACACAGTCCTTGTTCAAAGGCTCCTTTGAATGGGCTGTGTCGAAGTGCTGGGTGCTCACCATGTATCTACCCCGAGCATCCAGCCCCAAGGCGGGGACAAAGCGACGGTCAAATTGGATTTCTTGGCGCAGGTAGGAGGTCCTCTTCTGGCAGGAGTCACCAGTTCCCTCCTGCAAGGCCGACAGGAAGACCACCAACTCAAAGTGGTTGGACGTGCCCTCACACAGGGCGGGGTACAAGGGGCTTTGGCGGTCCAGGGGGTGGTAAAAGGTGAGCGGGAAGATGAAGAAGGGGCAGGGCTGCTGGCCTAGGTGATCCAAGTGGAAGTCCAGTGAGGTCTGGTGCAGTGCCTGACCTTCATGCTCCTCATAGAGCACAGCGCTCACTTTTACATCCACCAGAGGCCTCTGCAGCAGGTTGGTGGCTCGCAGCATGAGGCACGTCTGACCTTGGTGTTGGCCCACCACCGCCTGGGGGCTGAACTGGATGGCTCCTGCTCGCTTCTGGGGACGCGCTATCTTGGCTACAAATGCACCTAAAGGTAGACAATATGTTATGATAAGGAGATGTTTTGACCTTGCTACTGTAAACATGTTTGCGGTAAATCACAGCAACAGAAATCAGGCTCTGACAATAGCAGTATAGATACAAAATGTGCTCAAAATTAATAAGATGCCAAGTGATAACATGGTTCCGTTCTTGTTTTTTAATGCCTTGCTTTATTTGTTGTCTGCATTGTGTCCCCACACACATATTCCTGTAGGTCCACATGGGAGATGGTGGGTTGACATTTGGATCCCATCAGGGTAAAACTCTGATTCACTAATGGGGCCAAGGTGGGATACAAGTAGAGGCTGTAGTCCAGTGTGGCCATTTAGCACAGCTGTGAACACTTTTACCTTTAAATGTGTAGATTGTTACAGGCCTATACAAATTCTGTGTTATTTCAAAAAATTCTGCAACTGACCCTGTGTGAAAATGAGTAGAGCTTTAAGTGCTTCACATACCAGACGTTTGTCCTTTCATTACCTATCACGTACACTGCCAGATCACATTCTCTCCTCTGTAACAAGGGGGTGTACTTTCAGAGAAGAATCAGGAGTGCAAAGCAAAGTGAGTTGTTCAAAGACAACTACGAGTAACTGCCAACCCGCTCTACTACCTGAACTGCAGCTCAATGTGGCTACATGTGATCTACCTGCCAATTCTAAATGCTATTTTCTCTAGTCAGGCTTCCTGAATGTACAGATAGATAGATACAAATATATATATAGTACTGTGCAAATGTTTTAGGCAGGTATGAAAAGATGCTGTGAACGAAGAATGGTTTCAAAAATGGAAGTGTTAATAGTTTATTTTCATCAATTAACAAAATGCAGTGAATGAAGAAGAATAAAGAAGAGTTAATCTAAATCAAATCAATTTTGTATTTGAAGGAACTTGGCTGGTAGGTTTTTCCAAACATCTTGGAGAACTAACCACAGATCTTCTGTGGATATGTTCTTCATGTAATTCCAGACACACTCAATGATGTTGAGATCAGGGCTCTGTGGGGACCATGCCATCACTTCTTGTTCTTCTTCACACTGAAGATAGTTCTTAATGACCTTGGCTGCATGTTTGGGGTCGTTGTCCTGCTGCAGAATAAATTTGGGGCCAATCATACCCCTCCCTGATGGTATTGCATGATGGATAAGTATCTGTGACTGTATTTCTCAGCATTGAGGACACCATTAATCCTGACCAAATCTCCAACTCCAGTTGCAGAAATACAGCCCCAAACTTGCAAGGAGCCTCCACTGTCATTCACTGTTGCTTGGCCTTGTTTCCATGTCGAAGGTATGGCTTTTTGGCTGCAACTCTTCCTTGACGACCACTTCTGGCCAGACTTCTCTGGACAGTAGATGGGTGTACCACTGGTTTCTGCCAGTTCTGAGCTGATGTCACTGCTGGACATCATCCGATTTCAAAGGGAAATAAGCTTAATGTGTTTTTCATCAGCTGCACATCTGCTGCAAGTTTCCTTGGTCCTCAACGTTGCCTGACATTTTGCAAGTGTACCTTTAAGAACTGATGCTGGTTTGAAGGCAAAGGGTGGTATCACCAAATACTGATGTTTTATATATTTGAATATAGCATTCTTAGTTTACAACATTTTTTCACACCTGCCTAAGACTTTTGCACAGTATATACAGTATATATCTGCTGTTCATTGAAGTGATACATCTGCCATATTGATCCAGGGAAGCCTGGAATAGGTCTGGCAATGTGAGATAGCGCACTGTCCACCCCCAATTATAATTAGGCTGTAAAGACTGTATATGCTTTTTATGTGTTAGTAACCTACATTGAATAATTAAATAAATAAAAACAATTTATATATATTTATATTTATTAACGTACACAAAATCTTTGAAATTGGTCCAGTATTGAGTGAGACCACTGTGACCGGCAGTTGTGAACCGGGCTGCAATGTGTGTGTCAGTTTGCATCCACTAAAAGTGTTGTTTTTGCCGCTGACAGCCTGATTATTATTCTAAGTAACTGACAACGTTATGGAAGGGATCCCTACTATAAACCTTTTTTTTAAAGATTAAGATCTCTTTGTTTAAGATTTGTTTAACATGAAACAGCCCCGAAATCAGTATGAAGTGTGTTTCACAATGGTAAAATTAATGCTGCAGTGGTTGGACCAAATTCAAAAGATGTTGTTCCATCAGTCACTTAGACATGGACAAACAAACACATGGGAAAATAGGTTGTTGGTTAAAAAAAACAAGGTAAAGGAAGATTTGGTTGAAGTCAAGCATTGCTGAAGATGGGGAAACCCCCCCCCCCACACACACACACTTTTTCAAATGTAATGTTTTGAAAAAAATACGGACGCTTATTAGTAAATATATAAAGTAAATTTTGACTCTAGTTTGGCTCTCAATGTTTGCATTAGACTTACAATTAAGACTGTGACTTTAAAGTTCATGTTTATGGAGAGAAGGCTTTAGGAATGGGAAAGTTGTACCTGTGATGAATGCTTCCAGCATTAGCCCCAGCAACATCTGTACAGCTAGCAGGGCTATGGCACTGGGACAGTCCCCACTGGGGAACATGGTGCCGTAGCCGATGGTCAGCTGTGTCTCCAGGGAGAAGGAAAAGGCAGCCGTGAAGCTGGTTATGTGCTTCACACAAACTACATGCCCCTGTGGGGGGGCATCGTGATCCTGCACTGCCAGGTCTCCGTTGAGGTGGGCCAGCAAGTACCAAAGGCAGGCAAACAGCAGCCAGTGCGCCAGGAAGGAGGCGCAGAAGGCCAGCAGGACCCATCTCCAGCGCAGTCCCACCAACAGTCCCCACAGGTCCTGCAGGGCCAGCACCCAGGCTCTGCCCAGGGCCCCGCGCCACGAGCCCGAGGAGCAGACCGGTGGACGGAGGGCACAGTGTCCGTCTTTGGTGACCAGGCGTTGGCGGGGCGGGGACGACAAGAGAGGAGAGGAGGAAGCCTTGCCACCCAGAACACTGCTGTTCGATTTGGTTGTCATGGTTGCAGGTGGATATCAAGCAGGAAATACAGGATAATCCTGAAATGAAATAATAAAAGCATCCCAGGGATATTTACAAGCCTGTATCATTCAATATCAATATCAGTTTCATGTCTGTGTGTCCAGTACAGAGGAAGATCTGATTTACATGTTAGATCTTGTGAGCTATTTAGCTTAGAATTAAGGAGCCTGGCAGTGAATGAGGACAGGACAATTTAAATTTAAATTTAAAATGAAATAAATAAATCTAATTTACATTTTAGGCCTTTATTTATATAGGACAGATGAAGACATGAAAGGGGAGAGAGAGGGGGTATGACATGCAGCAAAGGGCCGCAGGTCTGAGTTAAACTGGCGCCCTTTGCATTGAGGACTATACCTCTAGGGGGCGCGTGCTCTACCAGGTGAGCTACCCAGGTGCCCGAGGACAGGACTTTTTAGATGATATGAGAAACTGTAGTCAACTGCTGGAGAAATATCTCCAATGTTACCTGCTAAACCTTAGTTTTACGCTTCTGTCCCTACCCATGCAAATACGCAATGTGAAAATCAGCCTTTGTTATCTAACTTTGGTGCTATTCTCAATAACTATTGGATAGATTTTTTTTTTAAAGACATTCATGGTTCCCAGAGAACTAACTAACTAACTTTGGTGGTCCCTTGACTTTTCCTCTAGCCCCACCATGAGGTGTGGTTTTGAGGGGGAAAACTGTTGGATGGATAGTGATGACATTTTGTGCAGACATTCATGTCCTCCTCAGGAGGAGTTGAAACTTATGTGACCTTTCATCAGGCGTCATCATCCGGTTACCTGCTAAACATCTGCATGTAGCCTTGGTATTGTGAGCATGCCTGCTGACATCAGCATTTAAATTCCCCCAAACTACTGTATCTCTAACATATCTCCTTAACAAATCACACACAATTTGATGTTACTATTGTAATCCATTCTGTATCTATCATATTTTTTCACTTCCATTTACTGAGCCTCCCCCCGAAACGGTTTGGCACCCCCCTGGAGAGGCCCGCATGTCACTTCTAAACCTCTGTATCAGGAGGATTGCCATAAAATGTGCTGAGAACATTCTTGCAGAGGAGAAAAATAGTCGGTGTGACAAGTTTAGGCTATAAAGGGACCAACGAGGCCCTTCTCAAGTCTCAAACTTTAAATCCTAATCCTAATCCTAGTCCTACATCTCAATTTGAATTCCATTTTAAATATTACCAACAGTTGTAATACATTAACTGAAATATAGATTTAGATAAATAAAAAACTCATCACATTAATGACTTGAGTCCACACATCTGCATTCTGGTTCCCATACGGATAAAACCTTATATTAGTGACAAATTGGCCATTTCTGAACTGGCACCAAAAGGACCAAACGTACACTTCTCCTGCAGAACTTTAAGACTTTTTAATTTTTTTTTAATTTTTTTTTTTAATGAATCTAGTTTAGCAGTAACTAGTGGTTAAATTAGGCTAAACTGGTCCTGATGAAATTGATTTCCATCTTTTCATCTGGGTAAAACAGTATACATATTATCATCTTATATCTCATTATGTGGAACTGTTCCTTTAAATCCCAGTGTTAAGCTGTATCTACAGAATCACCATGTGTCTAATTTAAACAGCGCATATGTGTGTAGAGGAACTCTGAGCACCAGATGGATGTGAAGGCAGTCCTGACAGGCAGACAGCTAGAGTCCTGTACTCGTCAGAGTTTCTATTTCTATGTCAATATTGTTGCCAGGAGATTAGAGCAGGTCCCAGCTGGGAATCTGTCTGAGGAACACAGCCACATGCAGAGTAGGAATGCGTCTTTCATCTGCAGGGAGCTTTAAACTTACTGCACTGCATGGCTCTCCACTGATCTTGTTCCCCAATCACAATGTACATTCACTATTATTTTACGCATGCATTTATTATGCACTTCATTTAATGCATTTGCTGTGACCTTTCTGTAGCTTCCAAACTTAAAAAGTTCCAACATAACTATAAATCCAATTTGGGGGCACGAGGAGTAATGTTACATTTTAAAAATAAAGTTTGATAACATCATAGATTATTGTTCGGAAAGTACCCACACTAACAAAGAAAGATATATATATATATATATATATATATATATATATATATATATATATATATATATATATATATATATATATATATATATATATACTGGATAGTTTTATCAAGCATGTTTCAACCAGTTTAATAACACTAATTAAAAATGTACTTGGTTATGTTTCGAAAATCTGAAATCGGTTCAGTAGTCCTAAATAAGAACAGATTAAACAACATCAGAACACATTCTGTGTTCATGCTGTCAATAGCATGCTTCCTAGTTCAGCAAACACTGACCAACTGAGGACTTATCTGGGACATAAGCTGCAGCAATAGCAGGATAATGACGTGTGTGTTGGGTGAATGTGTAGATAGTTTGGGAAGAGGTTTGTCTTTGTGCTGAGGCAGGGGGGAACAGTCAGCAAGGCCGTCACATGAGAACCATATGCTGAGGCTCTACTGTACTGGACCTCAGTATGTCACATAAGTCACTGGATCAGTCGGTCACCACTAAACCTTTACTTCCTCTTCAATGTAATGGCATTATGTTCCCTTTAAAACACAAATTTCTAATGCAAATAATATTAGGGAGGTTGTACTGGACCTTCCCTTGTGTTCATCATCTCCAACTATAGGAAAGGTTGCCATTTGGTTGATTTTGATTGGCTCTCTATGACAAGGAATCTGCACACAGTCACTGTGACTGGCTGTGGTTCACAAGGAACAGGAAAGGTTCACATTGTGCAGATTATATACAACATGTTAGTCAGTGAGCTATAGACGTGGTAGTAGGTGTATTTCTGAGATAATTATTTAATCGTTTTACTATTTGTTTGTGCTTTTTATTTGTGTATGTGCTTATGGGTCTGTGCTCACTGCTTATGTGCAAACAATACTAACAGTGAAAAGAACACTGTTCTTATATTGTTTTTAGTAAGGCCTCTGCCTGGGTCACAAAATGATTTACGGCAGGTAGACGCCGCTACAGTTACACATTCTGATGGGTCACAGATTTCGCCTGAACACCGGAAAAAAGCTTTTTTTGTACAGTAGGCTACCCAGCCAAGGGTAGCAGGATATTTCTTTATATAGGCCTAATTGTATTTAAATTTTATTGTAGAAGTTATCTGTTATAGATTTGGCTAATACTCGGGCATGGCCAGCACAGAACAGAAGAGCTAAAAGTTAAAAGGGAAAGTGAAATAACAGGTGAACTCCGAGTCACACTCAGTCGGGCTTTCAACAGATGGAGACAATCCGAATTAGCCCTCAGGTATGTAATATGTCTATTCCTTTTATAAAACAATTTTAGATTGCACAATGTGGTTGTTGGTCAGTAGCCAACATTAAATTCCGTCCTCCTTCCATTTAGTGTGGACGTTTTAGTCCTTTCCGTCCATATTTGTGTTGGCCTACTGTTTTCTTTTCCCTTGTCCCCCTGTTCTTGTGTAAAGCATCCATGGTTTCATGAAATGTGCTATGTTAATCTAAGTTATTGTTACGTTGATTGCTACAACAATCTCTTAATGCTTTGGCAGCAAAGGGCCGCAGGTCAGACTCGAACCTGGTGAAATCAACACAAAAACTGAAAGTTACAAATAGTCACTTTAAATAATGAAATATTGCAGCTATGCTAGCTTCATGCTGACTCCAGCTCTGTACTGCACACACCAATACCAGTAACCAATACTAATTATTATTTTTTCTTTTGTTTGTGACAGGGTCTATTGTTAATTTTGGAAATGCAAATAAACAGTGAAAATGCAAATTTAGAAGGTATTCATTAATTCTAATGTGTTTGAAAATTCCTGTAGGATTGTGAGAGTCACTAATTTCACTATGTCCCAAAAACATCCATGGGAGTGGACGTGACAGGAAACGTAATAACAATAGGTCAGTTTTCATGTATAGATTATGCAGTTGAAATATGAATAGACTTTATTTCTTAATTTTCAACATAATGCTAGTCATTCTGTTGTCTTTTTTAAATTATTTTTTATTCTCTCCTGTCTGCTTTTCTGTGTGAGTAGGATGGGATAGGAGTGAAAATCTGAGAAGGGTCCAGCTGCAGAGCTCAAGGCTGGGGCCCTCCTCTACTGTTGGACCCTTGGGTCTACAGTTTGGAAAAGGCAGTGCTACCTTAAATTGTGTTACGCCAGAGACGCTACAAAAAGGATACAATAGCATGCTTCCTAGTTCATTAGTTCGGATAAGCCACATAACCTCCACCAATAACGCCAAGATGAAAAAAAAACCTTAATATGTCCATAACTGGAACTAGGGCTGTAATGATATGCAATATGGCCGAAACTGAAATTGTAAAGACGGCTAAAAGCGAAGCGGGGGACGACACTGGTACTGTCTGTTTCCCAACGGTTCAGTAAACTGTTGTTAGCGTCCTTAGCACCGGAGTGTCCCCGGGCCGGTCTGTAATGATAGTGAATGGTTGCTAGCTGGCTGGGGGCTGACTGTGGATGTGTCCCCGGGCCGGTCTGTAATGATAGTGAATGGTTGCTAGCTGGCTGGGGGCTTACTGTGGATGTGTCCCTGGTGCTGTTGTCAGCTCTCATTCTGACTGAAGCTGTGCAGCGCCGGGAGAGTGAGGCAGACTGATAGGGGTGTGCTAGCTAGCTAAATTAACCTGAGTTTAGTCTAACTATACAGTTAACATTACTGATGTGATGTGGGTTAGCCCAGCGTTGTTAACCGTGGTCAATACAATCATACTAAAAATAACTGAGTGTGTTGAACAATGTCATAATGTTATGTTTGCCACCAAGAATTAGCTAGCGAACGTTGTAGACCAAGCACATTAGTATTAGCACCTTTACAGTAGGCACCAAAGCACTTTTCCTCTTCAGTCCCCATACAGGTTGGAAGCGGAATTGTCCCTTACTGTTACCATTACCATTATTTTATGTCTCAATATTATTATTATTTCATGTCTACAGCATCCAGGGACTACTTGGGGTTCAGTGTCTTGCTCAGGGAAACTTTGAAATGTGGATGGAGGAGCCTGGGATCAAACCGTCACTCTTGTGTTAGGGGCAACAACTCTCCCTCCGAGCCACAAGCAACCCTAATGCTAGTAAAACAGCACCCTTTCTTCCACAAAGTGTGTTTAACGTGCCAGCTAGCTAGATAGAGTATTTTAATAAATACTGCTTAACATTATATAATATGTATAATAATTACATAACATAATATTAAAGGCCCTCATGAAGTAAAAAATGCTGTTTTATGCCAAATATATAAAATAAACAAAACACAATTTTTAGTATTTTAACATTATAATTAGAGTCTGTTGTCTTCCTAAGAAACAGCTTGAAATGTTTAATAACTCATCCTGCACTCAGGGGCGTTTACTGTCCATTGAAAATGTTTTATCAAGTTTTTACGTGCCACCCCTATGATTATAAATCCTGCCTGTTACCAATAAGGACCGACAGCTAGCTAGCAACGGCAGTGCATTGGCTGTGGTAGCGTTGAAACCAAACACAAACACGCACACACACACACACACACACACACAAACACGCACACACACACACACACACACACACACACACACACACACACACACACACACACACACACACACACACACACACACATGCTATAACAGCCACATGTTGTCGGGGCTGCTGACAATGTGGCTGATGTCTAATTCAATCAAGAAAAACTCTCTAATTTTACTGGCTCTGTGCCAATGCAGCACAAGCATGCTACATGCTACATGCAGATGAAAGGAGCCGCTGTTGAACAACGGTGGCCAGAGTGAGAATGGAGGGAGGCGCAGTTCATCTGTATGTACTGCCAGTGTCGAAGTCTGTTCCCCTGTCGAATTAGTTTCCCTCCTGTTAGAATGCATATTGGCCCCCCTCTGTAGTTAGGGTTAAGGTTAAGGTTTGGTTTAGGGGGCGGGGAAACAGCAAAGTTTCCCTGTTCTTCTCCTAATCTAACAGAAACAACATTTGAGGGAAGTTTGTGTGGAGCCATTTTTATTGGTCCAATCAAATGAAAAGTGTTTAATTTACCGCTCAAATGTTCCATTTTTAACTAGAAAATGTGTCACAGTATGCTTAATGTGCTCCAGTGTCAGTTTCACTGGGACTAAGCTTAAGTGCGTGACTATTTTATATTAGTGAACATCCATTACATTTAAGCCATTGCCAAATTAGTTAATATAAAGCTAATCAAGATTATCTGCTCTTCACAACTCTCCCTGTATTTGTCAGTATGAGTATGTTCAGAAAATGGTGTTGTCCATCAACTTCCCTGCGCAGAAACTCAAGTGAAGATAATGACCTCTTCGGAAGAGTCCATCATGTTTTTTAAAACTCCATGTCCTCTTTGGCTACTGGTAACTGCATGGAGGGGTGGAGGTGGTGCGCATTCATGGAAAGGCTTGTATCATGTGGACGCGCCAACAGTTTTGTTCTCGATACTTAGAATTCCTCATGGGGGAGACAGAAACTATGCACTTTAGCTTTAAGGTTGTATTGTTGTTTTTTATTGTTTGGGCTGTGTGGCAATGCAGCTACTATTGCGATTGAATTTTAATAGTATTGTCGTCATTAGAGATCTAGTCTATATACAAGACGTTCCACTTCCAGGATTGTTAAGGTGCCGCCGTAAATTCTGCCAGATGTCTTTCATTTTGGCAAGATTTTCGTTACCTTCCTTTTTCTTTGTGTTGCCGTTCTAAACTGGATTTTGAGGACAGATCTCTGCAGGGTATATCCAGACAGCTAGCTAGACTATCTGTCCAATCTGAGGACTATGGTTACCTGGTCCTCAGATCTCTGCAGGGTATATCCAGACAGCTAGCTAGACTATCTGTCCAATCTGAGGACTATGGTTACCTGGTCCTCAGATCTCTGCAGACTAGACTATCTGTCCAATCTGAGTTTTCTGTTGCACGACTAAAACAACCTTTGAACGTACACTCGTTACACCAAAACAAGTTCCTCCCCGAGGCTATTTGCTGCCGTTGAACTGTGTGGCATAGTGCTGCCCAAGATGATTGTGATTGGTTTAAAGAAATGCCAACAAACCAAAGCACATTTTTCTCCCATCCAGGAATGCTGTGTGGACAAGTCAGACCTTCGTCTGCCTTGGAGGAAGGTCTGGCAATGTGAGATTATTAGAGGCGGCTGTGGTTCAGGTGGTAGAGTGGTTGCCTACCAATCAGAAAGTTGGTGGTCTGCAGTTCTATGTTAAAGTGTCCTTTACAGTAGAGATCTAAACTGGAACTGGCTGCAACCCGTATTTGATGATTTAAAACATATAACCAAGCCAAATGAAGCCTCATGAAGCTTTGTGAACCATTTTATTTATTTTCTGATTTATTTACTTTCAGGAGGTAATGTGGTATGGTCTAAAACCAAATTTTTAAACAATCTAAAAAATCCCTTTAAAAGGCTATGAACATATCACAATTAAAATATATATGATGCATTATTCATTAAACTATCCAGCATTAAATAAGAGTTGAAAGTTCCACCTTGAACCAACGTCAAGTAAATGAAAGTGCATTGTGATAATAATGCCCCTCTTTTTACTTGACTTTGAATGCATTAATTGTACTTTGCAGTCATAGGCAGAGATGGCAAAAGTACTCACTTTCCGTACTTAAGTAGAAGTACAGATACTTGTGTTAAAAAAATACTCTGGTAAAAGTGGAAGTACTGATTAAACTTCTTTACTCAAGTAAAAGTAACAAAGTACAGGCTTGGAAATTTACTTAAAGTATAAAAGTAAAAGTAGCCTTGCGAATGACAACAATTTTTTATGCAAAGCTACCTGGAGTACACAAATGTTACTAGAGAGATGCTGAGGAACTTCAGGGAGAACATGGTCTTTATATGGCAATGGCTACATTTTAAATGGATTTTTGCCAATAGGCCTAAAACATAACATATATGATTATTATGACGGAGACTGGGAGTCCAGGTTAATAAGATTCTGACACATTAGCAAGATATGAATTCAGTTGTGATTCTGTGAGAATTCACAGACCCACTTTCAATTTTTAATCTTCCCCTTAAGTTATTTTTTATCTGTGTGTGCTCAAATATGGCTATGAATCCTTCTTGATGCCTACTGTCTCAAACATCTCTCTCAGATAAGGCTGAGGATGATGGGAATGTCTTGCTGCTTGTCTGCAAGCTTGATCTCTGTTTTCTTCATTTTCAATTATGTCGCCATCCATACTACTAGGCTATGTGCTAACGTTAGCGCCATCCATAATACTAGGCTATGTGCTAACGTTAGCGCCATCAAGCCGCAATGATTTACTGTGAATTAATGCAGAATGCCAAATTTGTTGAGAGTCTTAATCGTGCGTCAAATGCAACGTACAGTAGATATATTCCCATCCATTTAGATTGAATATGGTATTGATGATGTAAACAATAATAACGATAATACCAGTGAAATGATGTGAAACTTTAGGACTAGACTAGGACTTTATTAAAGCTTATTCTGGTTCCAACTTCGCCCCAGGTGTGTCTGTTAAAACACAGACGGAGACAACTTCCCTCTAGCTAAGTTTCCATCCACTTGTCAATTGAATTACAGTATCTGAAGTTCGGTAAAAAAAAAAAAAACTCATGCAAATAAAGCTGGTGAAATTGTTGATGCTTCATTGAGATCAACGTGCAACCTAGCTAACAGGGGAAGAGCTCACCAGAACCACTAGCTAACTTATTTTAAATGTGAAGAACTATAGACCAATAACAGGCTTAAGTGAACTGACAACATCAGTTATACGAGTTACAGTTCTCAAAGAGGCACACACACAATCTCAGCTGATTATCCTCCGGACAGCTAGTCTTTTGTTCTTTTTTCTCACTTTCGCACGCGGTGTGTGGCGCGTGTCCGCGCTATTCTCCGACATGACAACCTCTTGTACAAAACTAAAGTAACGAGCCAATTTTGTAAAATGTAAGGAGTAGAAAATACCGATATTTGTGTTAAAATGTAAGGAGTAGAAGTAAAAAGTCGCCACAAAAAGTAAAGTAAAGTAAAAATATGTGAAAAATCTACTCTGGTCATAGGTGCTTTTACCATATGGCATAGGTAAAGGGCCTCGTGAATTTGTGTTATTTATTTAACAAAACAACAAACAAACGGTTTCACATGTTGTGACTCAATCATGCGCGGCTCAGGTCTATTTTCACGTGAGCGTTTGGACAGCTGGGTAGGAAGTGAAACAACGTGAGCATCCAGTCAATTTACCAAAGGACCCCCAAATATCATATCATATATGGTTCCAACAACAATGCTAGAAAAGAGAAGGCATGGACTTTAATTGCAGGTGCTAGGAGTGGATGGTAGATACTAGCTAATTAACACGTGATTGTTCTATAAAGTACTTAATAAAATCTGCGAGTTGGGCAGGCAAGACGCTCCGCTACTGAGAAGCTCCTGGTGTGGGATTGCGTGTGTCAGAACAAAACGCGAAGAATCCGGGTCAGCCTGCTGGGGAAGCTGATCATATACAGCATACAGCGCAGCTAGAAACACGTGCGCAACCGTGGACAACAAAATTACCTGTACAATGTGCTAGAGTAGACCAACAGCCTTTGGTGTTCATCTACAATGTGTGTGTGTGTACGTTTATTTTCCTAATTTGCATGTAGAGTAGTTGTGAAGCTCCTGAGTTGCACACCTGTTGATGCTATTCCACCTTCTCTGCAGGAACCATAGACTGTAAAAACAATGGGTGTAGCATCTTAAAGCAACAATAATGCATGGAATTAAATTAGTGACGGTATTTGTCCAGCCAGAACATTATTAGTGTTATAGGTTAGTTGGCAAACCTTCAATTTAAGTTGGAAGAGCGATGATGTTTCTGACCTGAAGTTGTGTTATTTATTTAAAAATACATAATATCCAGCAGTCAGAAACACACAGGTGTATGAACGTATGAGTTTTCAAAGACTTGTGTGATTGAGAAAAGCCCCTGAAGCCCCACCCCTATAGGTTACTGTTTTTCCTCCTAAACATTTATTAAGCGGTGACTTAGTTGTATTCACTTCATTAAAATCCAGCGCAGTCCAAACTTCACTGGGTATCCAGGAATGCACTCGCCAAGTGTGAAGTATATTGACTAACTACTGACTATACTAACTCACTCACACTCACACACATGCACACGCACATGCACACGCACACGCACACGCACACGCACACACACATGGGTCCTCCCTTTTTAATTGGATAAATCCTCCATCAAAATTTCCACTTTTATGCCGATGATGCTGTGATAAACTGCTCTGCGTCTACACCAAACCAGGCTCTTTGTCAGCAACAACTTGCTTTTAATACTTTGTATCCTGTGTGATTTAAAACTTGACAAAACAGAACAAAACAACACTCATGATGTTTGCAAATCCAAAATCAAAGCCACTGAACTTTCCAGTCTTTCACTTCTAACAAGTATCTAGGAATTGTTATTGATACCTCACTCTTATTTAAGCTTCACATCCAGCAATCTGAAGTTGAATTGTCTCACTACATATAAACATTTCAGCTATCAGTTGTTGTTGTTGTTGTCACAAACTGATGGCACTGAAAGTGCAACATTGCCTCCTAGAAACTATGTTTATACATTATTAAATAGATTTTCTAAATAAGTTCTGGATAAAACATAATTGCTTCATGGATTATGTTTACTGGCAACATTTACAGGAAGTGTTATATTCATGTTTGAGAGTGGTTGGTTTGACGCTAGAGACAGGTGCTTGTGTTCAGTGATACTTGAGTAGGTATGTTTAGGCTTTGGAAAGGGAAAGATGGTAAAAAGGTCAATTCACTTTTTAACCAAGGCCACAATCTATCCATGACCTACACCAATGCAGAATATAAAAACAATGTTATTATAATTATATTTAGTTTTTATAAAAGTTTAGTTTTTTTTTTGGGGGGGGGGGGATTTTTGGCCTTTATCCGTGAGGACAGCTGAATACAGGAATAAAGGAGAGAGGGGGGCATGCAGCAGAGGGCCACGTTCAGTAACTGTTAAATAAATATGCTGATGTAAATAATATATGAACTGAACTATACATGTTTAGGAAACAGGGTATGACAAGGACACAGATAGTCTGCAGTGTGGTAGAGTGCTTATTATTTAAGCTTAATCCTTCAAAAACAGACATCCTCACACAGTGTTCACACATTCCAGCTGTGTTGTATCCTGTTTTTGAAGTTGGTCTCTGCAGAGTTTATGTAAATTCACTGTGTGAATTATGCAGCTTACATTATATCACACTGACTTTAGTGAGATATTTTTCAACTTACATTATGAAGTTTGTGAATGATACAGTCAGAGAAAAATGCTGCACTAAAGTATGTGTCTTGGTCATGGGATGCTTAGGGGAATTAGGGAGGGTCTCTTTGTCTACTTTCATATGTATATTTTGATATTTGACTATGTAAATGTAAATACATCCTAACCTTTATTCAAGTAAAACTTATCCATACCTTCAACTTATAGTGTTATTTCATGAAGGTAAGTAACCAATGACAGACACAGTTTTTCCCTCTCAGTGAGTTGTTCAAATGTATGACGATGCAAACAAACAACACTTTGTGTAACTGCTCTGAGTCCCTGAGGCTGGGGGAAGACTTACTGTAATAGTAATGATGACTACGCGTGACGGTGCCTAGTCAGCCATTTTCCCATCTTTAAGCTATCTGTGCTAACATAGAAGTTCAGAGAGCAAGTTTGTGGAAAAATGTCTCTTTATTGCCTCCTCGGAGGGGTGCAGAAGGGTTTATGCAACATTCAGTCTGCAGCTGTTCACTTCTTCTATTCCCTGTTAACGCCACTCTATCACACAACATATATGTCTGGAATAGGAAAAAAGAAATTTGTTTGATCATGTGGAATTGTAGTGATAAAAATGAACATGTTTGTTATCTTGGCTGTCACAATGCTTGTTATCTACAATCTGAAATATATGCTGTCAATTTTTCATCTGGGTTGTAAAAATGATTTAAGCCGATCAAAAACAGTAAGGAAAACATTCTTTACTGCACTTTTCTAATTAACAAAGTAAGGTGCTCATAATTGATGTCAACTGATCCACAAAGTTTCATTGCTTAGGCTCCTTAAGAGTCACTCATCCCAGTGGATCAATCACTCATGGTCCTGGTATCAGTGCCTCAGCTCTGCCCAGCCTTACACACTGTGGTTTGTACTCACCTAGAGCTGCAGTCAGGGCTAAATCGGGGCCCTCTGACCTTTTCACCTAAGAGCTAGTCTGAGGTCTGCCAAGTGGGCGAAGGGGCCGAGGCAGATGGAAAGGGTGCCACTAGTTCCTTGGAGGACGGTGTGTAAAATCCCAGAGGAATCCCGAGCAGAAACTGTCACCCCAGAAAGGTTTTCTTGGTGTAGGAGCCGGACTGAGCACGGCGCTCTCTGCTCCTCCGATTTGCAGCTTCCAGCTCCGGGGCGAGGATGATTCAATTGGTCACATTACCCTGCATGGAGCCTATTAGTGTTCCCGGAAGACAGAAGACAGAGGGAGGGGGGAAAAGAACAACACCTTGTCACAGTTCATTCAAAGAGCTGCTTGTTGCTGGTTGGTGTCCTGCAGCTGCTGCTGCAATAAATTGGGTTTGCTGATAATGTGGTGCCTCTATGTGTGTAAGGTGTGTACATACACGCATGTATCCACGTTTTGTTGATCTTTTCTTGTTATATTCAGATGTTACCTGTGATATCAACTCGTAACACATTATTTTAAAAAAAAAATGTCATGGTAAAGTTGGAGATGTTTTGTTCATCCCTTTATACACATTTTCCTTAAGTTCAGTCTGGCATGTCTGGTATGGCTTTGGAAAAATTTGGCCTCACCACTGGAATTTTAAATAAACTGTGGGTTCCACGGTATAGTGGAAAATAAACTGTGTTGGTTTTGATTTTCACATCAGGCTCAATCATTATAAATTAATACGGTACTCCATCACTGTGTGACCTCAGAATAGTTAACATATTAACCAAAAGGTCACAAAGGGCTTCTTCACTTGTGATTAAAGAACAGTAGAGCAACATGACAGGAGGTTAAAAGTCAACGCTGTTTTTGAACTTCGAGCAGCAAGATAGCAATGTTGGTAGATCAGTCAGTGTGTCCCAACACATTAATTTAAATCCAGCGCTGTGTCATGGCAGTGTGGTTAGTGGCGCTGGGCGGTATATATGACATATGTACATTACGGTATAATTTAAAGCATGTACGGTAACGTGCACATGCAGTACATTTGTTTTTCTTACAATTTCAATATAAATTCAGTATGTTTCTGAAGGGATAAGACACTGGTATGGCACCTATTACTGTACTCTTCATTGTAAGGCACACACACACACACACACACACACACACACACACGGACACACGGACACACACGGACACACACAACGATACCCAACACCGCTATCACGACTGGTCAAAATCTTGCTTAAACTGGTTTGAAAACGGTGTCCACACTAGCATTTTCAAGTTGTGTTTTGAACATCTCTGTCCACACTGAAATACATAAACAACAGAAAAATAGCTACTCTTCTTCTCCCTCCTCTTTCAGTTGGCAAATAACAAGTGTGCTTCACAGCCAACGTCTGGAAAAGAAGGTCTGTCCCCAGCGCTTTTCTAGTCTTTACGACTACTCAAAGCGCTTTTACATCATACAGGATACATTCACACACATTCATACACTGTAGCCTGCTCACCAGATAAACATGTACAAACATTCAACAACCTTCCAATTGGCAGGCAACTTCTCTACCACTGAGCCACAGCCGCCCCTTATTGTGATGTATAGCGAGTTTTATCTTTACTTTATTCTAACTCAGAGGTAAAGTGTTAAACAGTTTTATTGCATGTGGAAGATTTCCTGTAGCGGTCCCTGTGACATCGAAGCTGAAAGCGCTCTGCTCTTGGACCAGTCTGGGGTGAGGATGGTAAGGGTTATACAAGATGGAATGACCTCCTCTCCACCACAGCTTCAAATGTCTCCTGTTTGCAGCCAATAACAGAGCCAGCCTTTATGTTCAGTTTGTCCAGGTGTGTGTCCGATGCTGCTGCCCCAGCAGATGGCGGAGGTGAACAGAGAGCTGGCCACAAGAGACTGGTTAGAAAATCTCTAACATTCTGCTGCCCACACTGAAGGATCTCAGCTTCCTCATCCCTTTCTTGTAAACAATTCAATTTTATTTATAGTATCAATTCATAACAAGAGTTATCTCGAGACACTTTACAGATAGAGCAGGTCTAGACCATACTTCAGAATTTACAAGGACCCAACGGTTCTAGTAGTTCCCTCCAGAGCAAGCAACAGTGCGACAGTGGCGAGGAAAAACTTCCTTTTAGGCAGAAACCTGGGACAGACCCAGGCTCTTGGTAGGGGGTGTCTGACGACCGGTTGGGGTTAGAATGAAGAGTGGCAATAACAGTCACAAAAAATAGTAGTTTGTAGTAGTTCTTTGTAGTAGTTCATGGCATAGCAAGGCGTAGCAGGGCACAGCAGAGCATAGCAGGATGTAACAAGGCATCGCAGAACGTGTAGCGGGACCACAGCTGCTACCCTGATTTTGGAGCCTCTCTGATGCAAGGAAACATGCTGGACGAAAAAGAACATAAAGACGCCGGGGAATGACTCCCCAGAACTAGGTTAGTAACAAGCATTTCTGGGACATGGATGCACACAAATGGAAAGATAGAAAGATAGAGGAGAGAGGAGCCCAGTGTGTCAAAGGAAGTCCCCCAGCAGTCTAAAACTATTACAGCATAACTGGGAGAGATAGGGTAAAGAGAGGAGCCTGGTCAGGCTAGAACTCTGCCCTGCTTCCCTCTGGTTGTATTATATCATTGATTATATAATAGATAAAAAAAGACAACTATGACAAAAAGCAGTTGTCTGTTATCAGTTATAACAGTTACTCTTAAATGTGGAGACTGTGTCTGCCTCCTGAACCCAAACTGGAACCTGGTTCCACAGGAGAGGAGCCTGATAGCTGAACGCTTTGGCTCCCATTCTACTTTTAGAGACTCTAGGAACCACAAGTAACCCTGCATTCTGGGAGCGCAGTGCTCTGGTGGGGTAGTAAGGTACTATGAGCTCTTTAAGATAAGATGGTGCCTGACCATGAAGAGCTTTGTAGGTGAGAAGAAGGATTTTAAATTCTATTCTGGACTCTACAAGAAGCCAATGCCGAGAAGCTAAAACAGGAGAGATGTGATCTCTTTTCCTGGTTCCTGTCAGAACACGTGCTGCAGCATTCTGGACCAGCTGAAGAGTCTTTATGGACTTTTTCGAGCAGCCTGATAATACAGAATTTCAGTAATCCAGCCTAGAAGTAACAAATGCATGGACTAGTTTTTCTGCATCATTTTTAGACAGGCTATTCCTGATTTTTGCGATATTACGTAGGTGAAAAAAGATAATCCTTGAAATTTTCTTTATGTGGGAATTAAAGGTCATGTCCTGATCAAAGATAACTCCAAGATTCCTCACAGTTGAGCTGGAGGCCAGGGTGATGCCATCCAGAGTAACTATCTCTTTGGAAAATGCGTCACGGAGGTGCTTGGGCCCCAGAGCAATAACTTCAGTTTTATCTGAGTTTAACATTAGAAAATTACAGCTAATCCAGGTTTTAATATCCTGAAGGCACATTTGAAGTTTAGCTAACTGATTAGTTTCATCCAGCTTGATCGATAGATATAATTGAGTATCATCTGCATAACAATGAAAGTTTATGGAGTGTTACCTGATAATATTACCTAAAGGAAGCATATATAAAGTGAACAGGATTGGACTGAGCACAGATCCTTGTGAGACTCCATGACTAACTTTGGCGTGCACGGAGGGTTCATCGTTAACATGAACAAACTGAGATCAATCTGATAAATAAGACTTAAACCAGCTTAGAGCAGTTCATTTAATGCCAATTAAATGTTTCAATCTCTGTAATAAGATATGATGGTCAATGGTATAAAATGCAGTACTAAGATCTAATAACACCAGTACAGAGATAAGTCCTTTGTCTGATGCAATTAGGAGGTCATTAGTAATTTTCACAAGTGCTGTCTCTGTGCTATGATGAACTCTAAATCCTGACTGAAAATTCTCATTTAGAGTAACTCCATTTCCCAGCCAGGTTTCAGTAAGACAAAATAAATCAATATTAGAATATAATATTAATTAATTTACTAGTACACCTTTGGAAGCGAGAGATCTGATGTTTAACAGTCCACATTTAATTCTCCTATTCTTTTGCACTATTGCACTTGTGGTTTTAATTGTTATGAGGTTTTCATGCACAGCTCCTCTTCTGTTTGCCTTTGATGGTAAACAACAAACAAGCACCGGAAAATGAGTCAGGTACGCTTACCGCAGCACGTCAGCACAGAATTATGATGTCTCAGAGCCCAGGGTTACGTCTTTGAATTTCTTCTGTTAAACAGCAGTTCAGCCTGTTGTTGAAGTTAACACCCCTGCCTTGGATGGTTAAGACAATGTGGCTAATAATCAAAACCCTTATGGAGAAAATGAATGGGATTTTTTGATCCAGAACCACACTGAGCTCTATAGGAGCTTCACTGTATGTTTTGAATTTGCAAAATGGTCCAAGTTGTTGTTTCACCTAACTATTCTTTTATTTCTTTTTTCTTCTTTGTTTTTTTTGCTGTACAACCGCAACCGCACCAACCACTTGGATCGCTTGTTTCTGGCAGACATCCAAAAATCTACCGCGTGTGTTTTCATGTAGTTTTTTCAATGTAGTTTGGATCCAGACATAAATTGGCAAAATATGTTGTAGCATGTGACCCCCCTGTCCCCAGTGAAGCATCTAGTTTGATCACAACAACAACTTCAAGATTCCCGATTACAAGACCGCAAGTTGTGCAGTGTAAACAGTACAGTGATCTGAAAACTTAGTCATTAGTGTGAATTTAGCTTTAGGGCTCCTTCAGACCTATTATGCTTGTCCGTATTTGCTGTCATATCTATAATGATGTCAAATCAGATGTTAATTTTAAACATGGCTAAAGCTTTAAATGATGAGGTGAACACATTAAAAGAAATCCCTGTACGGGACCGTTCGGTATTTATGGTATGGACCATTGGAGGAAAACAGGGAAGGGTCATGTCTTTTCATTATTTGTTGAGGGGAGGGTCATGCAATTTTTTTTTGTTTATGTGTAGGGTCATCCAACTTTTGTATTTATGGAAACAGCAAAATTTCAAAGTGGCTTGTGCATAATTTTTCATGTAGCTCCATGTAGCTCTCAGTCTCAGCCCCCATCGCTAGCCGAAGGGTCCCTCCCTGTTTTAAAGGCCGTGCAATTTCCCAAACTGAATAAATCTCGCCCACACATATAAACACAAAACTGCTTTGCTAGTTCCATCGTGTTGTAACTAAGACATCTGCTGAAAAATTAATTGTATTCATTAGCATGATTTCCGTACTCTTTAGTTCAAAAACAATAAAAACATTGTATGAAAACATAGCCGAACAGATGCAAGCTTTTATTTTGAAAAGTCAAAACTCTCGGACAGCACCAGCCGGAAGGGCATGAGACGGGAGGTCTCCAGGCTGCAGCCATACCCGACTCATCCTGGTGATTATTTGATAAATTGTGCAAACGACAGCCTTTTCAAGTAATTTGAGAAGGAAGGAGTGGTAGCATGGAAGTTCCCAAATTGACGCTCGCCTGAGTCAGAGTTTTGGATAATGTTCAGCAGCTTTACCTATGTATGGTATGGTATACAGTATACAATGACTGAAGAAGCCTAGTGACGAGTCCATTGCAACCAGTTAACATGTTGAATTTGTTATTGTTATTCATGATGATGAGCATAACAATAAGGATGGTGACTTCAAATCAAGCAGTTGCCAGTCAGTCTAATAGAGTGGCTCATTGGTGTGTGTGCCGGCCCCTCTGCAGAGGTTTGTCTGACTGGTTCCTCTGGAGGTGGCAGATGACTGTGTGATGTGAATGTGAGGCACTGCAGCTGCTTTACTGTAGCTTTGCCTTCATTCTCTCTCATTAGTCTGAAGAGTTAGAGATGGGTCATTCACCTGCTGCTGGGAAATGTGTCACCCTTAACTTTCCCACTGTTCCACTCTCTCACTCAACCCTCTCTCTTGTGTAGTTTTTCTCCAAGGGGGCAAATTAGAGGGTTGAAAGGGCTTTATGCACATGTGAGAACATGAGATTGCCTATTCACTTTGATGTCTTCCCTTTTTCTTTCCTCAAAATAAGCCTTGTATCTTCCCTTCTATTCACCTACACAGATATTAAAACTAATTGTACACTTAACCTAAAAACATAATTTATAATAATTCAATACATAAAATCGAGGAGAGATAAAAAAAAAAAAACAGTTGTTATCAAACAATATGCATTGATAGTATGCATTGATAATAATTTATAAAGGTTATGCACATACAGCACAGCAACTGTTACCCCAATTCACCACCGGGCCATCTGCACTGCATTACGGATGCGCCCTGACCACCGCGCCATGGCCATTCAAGTCAATACTTGATAGTTCACCAACTGTGAAGAGTGAAGCGGCTCTCAGCTCTGCTAAAGATACACGCCAGGTCCTTTTTCTTGCGAGCACAGATCCATTTTATGATTATCATGCAATTCATGCAAATCTTACCAGCTTCTCAGTTTACCAGCTTACCAGCTAGTTGAAAATCCGGGTTGCAGAGACAAACCTGATATTATCTGATGAGCTACGCCTGCGAATAAACCCTTACTTCACCAGGAGGAATTACAAAAGTAATAACCTTATTTAATGTATTTGCCAAATTCTTTAAAAAACTGTTACATCTTACTGTTAAATAAACAAAGAAATTAAATAAGAGCATCTTCTCTCACTTTGAATCAGAATCAGAATCAGAATCTTTATTGCCAGGTATGAGGACACATACAAGGAATTTTTTTGGAGCATGGTTCGTTCACATTGTGCTTACATACAAAAACAAAAACAACCAAAAACAAAAAATATACACACTAATATATACACAATATATACATACTCTAAACAGAACAAAAATTTAAATATGGAGCATAGTGCAAAGATACTGGAATAAATAATATTATGTTATTATATGAACAGTATGAACATTATGGACAGTTCTAAAAATAGGAAATGAGATGATGAATAAATAACAAATAAGAGAGATGTGAGAATGGGAATGATGAGTAAATAGTAAATAATAAATAATAAGTGAGATATGAGAATGGGAATGATGAATAATACTAAATAAGTGGACTAAATAAGTGGAATAATAAGTGGAACCAGTAACCAGGTGCTGTAGAGACCGTGTTACTGGGTTATTGACTAGAACTGAACTGTGGGTTAGTAGTCAGCTGTTCATCAGAGAAATGGCTTGTGGGAAAAAACTGTTCCTGAATCTGTTGGTTTTGGCGAACAGTGCTCTGTAGCGCCTACCAGAGGGGAGAAGCTGGAACAGGTTGTGTCCGGGGTGAGATGGGTCTGCAGTGATGGTTCCTGCCCGTTTCCTGACTCTGGAGGAGTATAAGTCATGGACGGAGGGCAGGTTGGCACCGATGATCTTTTCTGCTGTCCTAACTGTCCGTTGCAATCAGCAGGTCTAGGCAAACCCACACATGATCAGAGATTAGGATATTTCCTATGAAACATCCTATAGCAGAGTGATTTGGACTCTGATGGCATCAGCCCCAGGGTCATGAAGACCTGCGCCAGGCAGCTGTCTGAACACACTTTTGATAGCCCCAGTGATGCTGAATGTAAACTCCCATGCTATAAAGAACTGCACCAAAACATAGACACATCAATGCACAACCCCAATGCATAAAAAATGAATAAATCATCAGAGCCAGCCGCTTCATAATAAAAACATAGTTGATCTGATAGCCTGCTGCTACACTCCCTCTTGCAGCATTGGTCTCCATCTCTGTAGTTTCTGGTAATCCACATTTAGTATTGTTGTTCTGTGTTAATTAGTTCTATAGATTTGTTATCCCTGATTATCTGTTCATCCTCCTCTTGCTCGTTTTGTTCTTCCTCTTCCTCATATTCCTCACTGTCCTGTCTTTCTCCCTGGTGTGCTGGCTCACATGTGTCTCTAACATTAGCTGAAGCTTTTTTTTGCAAACAGTATAGCTTCCAACTTCCAACCATAACTTCCAACTTCGAGTCTTCAACGTCCAAAAACCGCACTGACGCAGACGCAGTGTACCCGATTCTATCTTGAAATTCTTTTGTGAACAAATAATCAAATACATGCAGGTAGATTTGTTTTATTTCAAATCATGCACATTTTTGAACATCTGATCTGAATAAGTAATTTCGCTACAAAGCAATGCAGACTGATGTATAAGTTTGTGACTGTAGACTGTAGAGGGTAACTAAATACTGATCAGATTACTATACTGATAGCGTGATGGATGTGGAGAAGTTTGGCCAAATTCAGTTGTATCATATAAAAAATCATATTATATCAAAATATCAGTTGGCGAAAGAACAATTAAGGGTCTGCATGGCTGTGACAATCATGCGGCTCTCTGATTGGCCGGCCCAAAGGCCCACGAGGGCCCGCGGGCCCTGTAGCATCTGCCCAAATTCCAGATTACCCGTCCATCACTGACTACCGCCCAGTAGCTCTCACTTACCATGTGATGCTGGAGAGGCTGGTCTGGTGAGGCTGATGAGATGTTCAGATCAACAACATCCAGCCACTGCTTCTAGGTGAGAAGCTGCAGCTACCTACCTGAAAGGCAGACCACAGTTTGGGATTAATAAAGTCCATCTATCTATCTATAATAAAATATATATCTAAGAATATATCTTGTGCACTGACAGAAAAAGGTATAATCTCTTCCAGCTGGGTTAAAAATTCTCCAAATATCAACCAGGCCTAAAATCATACAAATCATCTGTAATGTGAGAGAGGCTCTGGGAACCCCAGGATTCTGCAACCCCACTGTAGTCCAAAACTGGATCCACTATCAAGTTAAAATCTCTCCTAGATCAACATTGTGGTTGCCTACAGCTTGATATTTCCTTTCTAAATCTATAATACCTGATCATCTACATTACGTACATATATGTTATTAGCCAGAATTAGTTCTTGCCGTTGCATTTCATCCAGAATGAAAGTAATATTATTCTTAATTTCTTTAATTAATTGCAGGTTAATTAACTTAAATTGCAGGTGCTTTAATCAGTGTGATGACCCCTCTACCCCTGCTATACTCCACACTATGGAACACATATCCTACCCATCCTCCATCCAATTTGCAACATGACAAGTGTTATCACTGATGGGCCATTAATTCATCACCATCTCTATAGCCCTGTGTTAATATCATAAACTGTATATTATACAGTCTGGTTAATATCTATTGCAACAAGGACACACACAGCACAGCCCCCCCACAAAACCTAAAAGGCCTCAAACAAGTGCAAAACATTCTAATCAATTGAAGCATTTTTATTTTGGCAAGTAAATGGTAAATATACATATATATATATATATATATATATATATATATATATATATATATATATATATATATATATATATATATATATATCTAACCCCTTTCTTCCTTGTACGTTGGCCAGGGGCCTTCCATGGTCAATTTACAACCCAACAAGTTTAAAACACCCACATACTTTGTTTTACTATCATGACTTATTGTTCTGCCTACCGTGAGTCTCTCTCGCTCCTTTCTTTTCTTTGTGTTACTTATTAGCTTTCCTCGTTACAAACAAACCTCATCTTACCTGTTATGTCACAACACTACCAAAACTCAACCTCCCAGAGCAATACAGCTTATTGTTCTGTACTTGTCTAATGCCATAATTAAACTGTATGTTTTACTGCACCAGTTGTCCTGTGTTTCTAGTAATAATGCTAAATATCATGTGCAAAAAATTAAATTACAACAATTGTCTAATAACGAAAGACCGACAATAAGTCCCCCTCAGCATTCGTCTCTCTATCTTTTAATACAGTGTAAAAGATAAATCTGATTGGTTATACTGCAGCAACTTTGTGTGGTTTTAGGGCGACTTAATAAAGGTAAACACAGCAAACAGCCTTGTGTAATGCCACAGTTGGTGCAGCATACGCTGGCTGCTGAGTCCTTCCCGGATCATGCTATTAGATTAGGAAGCGCTAAGAAGAGTTTTATGAGCTTGGAACACATTTTAACTAAATATTGCAGTCAGTCATGTTCATTTAATTGTGGAAAGCCCAATTGTGATTGTATTGTGAGGCTTTAAAGCCCAGTTGAAGTTGAAACTTGTAGCTTCATGCTTCTTATCACCATTATTGCAACAACTCTTTGTACTTCTGTTCTAATTTCAGACTTTTCAGGCTTTTTTGTAGCTGGAGATTATTGATAGTGCCTTAAAATATGAATGAGGGTAGTGATGTCTCACTACAGCTGCTGCATTTCTAGTAGAGGTGAAAAGAAAAACATGTTTTATTTCTCTGATTCACTGCTATACTTTATCCGATCCCTCTCTACAGTATCTCTATAGCTTGCTCCACCACATACTGTGCTCGCTTGCACAAGTTGAGCCTCCATCCAAAACTCTGCCTTTTCCACCAGTTGTCAGTAACATGAATAAAATGGATTAAAGTTTGTGGCTGACTTGATCAGTGGACTTCTCTATTTGCTGTTCAAACCGGTGACGTCCCTTTGTTGTAAAACCAAAGTTCTTAAAATTGACTCATCCTGAATCTTTGGTCTGAACTGGGCTTTATATGAAAGGAGGAATATTGTGGGCCTAAATACCTTCATATAATTGTAAGTGACTATAGGTACATATGAGTTAATATTGGCGTGCTAATGATTCTCTATGTTCCATTCATTGTTTCCATGTGCTCTATAGCTTTCATGCAAATGAGTCTAATTGGCTGCCCCCTATTTTCTGAATGTTATTCTATCATTATGATAATAAATAATTTGCAGTAAAGGTATTTATGAAAAGTCAGGGCAGGATGTAAACAGCAATAATAATAAATAATTAAAACTATAAGCAGCATTGGACAGGCGCACTCCTTGCAGCCGTGCGTTTGTGCAGCACTCAGACACTGCAAATCATCACCAATGAAAAGGGAATTCTCAGCTGAGTTAGGATACCTCACACAAGACTCTTCATAATACAGTTCATTAGCTGTGAAAGGGGGCGTGGCTAAATCATAGGGGACAGGCATGACCAATGAAATGGAACTCTCTGAATAGTAAATATAAATGAAAACACATACCCAAGCACTTGTTTAACTGTTATTGCATATTTGTAAATGTCAGTTTTACATTTAGAGTGGTAGGGTGGCAACTGAAAGCCAGAGTTTTACTACAACATTCACTATAAAAAATACTATAAAGGACAATTTAAAGTGAGAATCAACTACAGACAATATATCTGTAGTATAATACTGGTCAATGTGATCAAAAATCACCCAACAACAAGTTTAAAACATAAGAATGAAAACCTTTTACTTCCAGAGTGATTGTCAGGTCTTTTGTATAGAGAGCTTAGAGAGCTTAAGTCAAAGCAGGGCTTTATCTTCAAATGTGATCAAATAAAAAAACACAAGCTGCTTATTTTTCATCTTAAGTCAAACTATATATATTAGATACAGTTAATAAATGGACCAGTTTGTATTATTACACAGCAATATTAAAAGTAGCCTAACTGTTGTTTATCAATCGAGTGTCTCAGAACATTCATTTGCTGCTCTGCTACTCTGCTTTCTCAATCACAAAGTAGTCCATTCAGCATTTAGTGTCCAGCCCACTTCTTCTGACGAGGCATGAGTTGACCACACAACACATATTAAAGAATAACAACCTATTACACTTGGATAAATGAATGAAATAGTATTTTTTTTATTAAGCAGAGTGAGACAACAACAAATGTGTGTGTGTGTGTGTGTGTGTGTGTGTGTGTGTGTGTATCTAACTGGAAAAACAACAAAATGAAGGAACAGGGTTGAATATTGTGTATATGTACATGTTATGAAGAGAGGAATAAGGTGGGGGATCAATAATAGTTAGAGTTAAATGAGTCCTGTATTGCTTCTCATTTTCTTGGAGGCCTGCAGTACACCGCGGGACCCCAGTCTCTCCCACCAGAGCTGTCCTCCTTTAGGTGCGCAACAGTCGGATAATGTCTATTCCGCTCTGTGCTGCCCCGAATCCCCCGATGATTGCACTGTACACATACAAATAAAGTTAAGTCATCATAAAGGGCCTTCAGATAAAATATAGACAGTTGAAAATTCAAAAGAGGTAGCTATTCAATCAACTTACCTCAGATGTTACTCAACGGTCAGCAATGGAAATGTATGATGTCTAACGCCGTAGATGGATGTTTGGAACATTGGAAGTAGGCGGCCATATGCAGAGTGCAAGGGAGTGTCGCCACTCTGTCTTTCTCTATCACTCTGGTGTACAAGAAATGGGTCTTAGTTATTAAAGGAGGCGTGGTTTTAGCATACGGGGGGGGCAATTAAAAATGAACTTTTTGTTGAGTTCATTGAAACTTCTCACAAGAGTCTAACTTAAACGGTTCACAAGTTATGAGAGGGAGCGTGGCCTAAGTAAGTGGGGAGTGGTTAAAGTATATGGGGCGCCTCAGTATCACATGTTGACCACGCATAAGTTTCATGTAAATCGGATGATGTTTGTCATACTGTATAAGGCAGACTTTTTGGGAAACACTTTATTATAACCATCATTAATATATGGTAAATTGATGGTTAATTAATCTTTAGTTAATTGTCATTTAACTGTTAGCAAACAATGACATTGTAAACCATCTATAAAGAGTGCCTGGATGGTTATTAAAAAAGTTGCAACAGATGACTATAAAACCTTGTTAATAAATACTTTGTAAACCATCTATAAACATTATTTAAATAGATAGTTAATACTTTGTCAGTGGTTACTGGTTGATTTGTAAATTGTCTAAAAAAAGTTACTGGATGGTTATTATAAAGTTGCAACAGATGACTATAATACCTTGTTAAAATTACTTTTATACTCATCTATAAACATTATTTGGATGGCTATTGTATGTTTTTTATACTTAGTTATTGGTTAGTGTTAGTAAAGCAATGATAAATTTTTTTGCACTTCATTGAATACAATTATCTATATACTATGGAAAGCCATTTTAACATTTAAAAGCTAGACTGGATATGTGTTGCAGATATCTTTATTTCCGTTTTGCCTAGTCAAAAAGAACATTTCGGATATCCGCAAATACATTTTTCCTATCCACAATTGTAATTTCAGATATCCACAAAGACATTCTTCCTAGGACAAATTACATCACGTTTGCCATTCATTTGAATGTGGTTTATCATTACAGATATCTACAATTCAGTTGCAGATATCCAGTATGTGAATTACGGATATACGCAACTGAATTGTAGATATCTGTAATTCCAGTTTGAGATATCTACAATTTGATACTGACTAGTCATAACTCCATTTCAAGATATCTTTAATTCAACTCAATTCAAGATATCTATATGGTCCTTTTCAGATATCTTAAATTAAGTTTTGACTAGGCGAAATGATGTAGTAGATATCTGTAACTGGAATTATGACTAGTCAGAATGACGTTGTAGATATCTCAAACTGGAGTTAGGGATATTTGTAATTTAATAGTAGATATCTATTATCAAGATATAGATATCTTGAAATAAATTTTAATTAGAGATATCTGAAATTTGAGATATCTTTAACTTTAATTCTGCCTAGTCAAAATGTAATTACAGATATCATGAATTAGAGTTTTGACTAGCCAAAATGACGTTGCAGATATCTGTATGCAAATTGAGGCATCCCACCGGCGGGAGCAGAGCGCATTGTTCAAATTATCAAATCACATAGCTAGCACCTGTTAATTGTGTAATTAGCACATTAGCACCATGTCGGAGCAGCCAGAGGAAGAAGGCATTTTTAATCATTCTATCTATATATATCTAAAATAGTTAATAATTTGCACTAGCCATAATGACGTTTGAGATATCTTTAACTTTCATTTTGCCTAGTCAGAACTGAATTACAGATATCTGCAATTGTCATTTAAGATGTGTGATGCGTTGAATGACGTTTTTAATGACGTCATTGTAGATATCTGTAATAATGAGATATACACATATGTATTTTAGGGCTGAACGATATTGTGTTTTAGTATCGACGTTGGGATGTGCGCATGCGCAATAGTCAAATCGCAGGACGTTACAATGTTGACGCTAAATAGATAGAAAAGTAAACTTCCATTCTCACATGATCATTACTCCCCTTTAAGACAGGTAGCCATGTGGGCAGCGTGTGTATGTGACGTTAGTCCGACGGGGGTTATTGTTATGGGAAGTGAGGCTCTCCGTGTGTAGAAAATTAGCTGCCGCCGACACAGTGAGCGCATAGTTTTGATGGGTAGTCAGTGAAGCTACAGTAGTCGGTGTTTTATGTTTGCTGCAAATACGAACTAAATCACCTGATTAATGCAACATAATCACACAGTCTCCTGGCCATTTCCCCCCGCAGAAAGCTGCTACCAGCCAGGATAAAGCTAATATAGTTAGCCTAAAGAAGGGGTCCGTCTGTCCCAACTAACGTTATGGTTCCGAGCCGCGACACTGGAAACGTAACACTATCTGTTTCTGATCTAACGTCATTTCCACTGATGTAATTGTTCTTGGATACACAGAGTTTGTTGCTAGTGCAGGTCTGATCAATTTATCAAACTAGCTAACGAGCTGGCCTCGCTAGTTGACCACATCCTGAAATTTAGAGTAAGCAACAGGCAGTCACTGTCATTCACGTTAGCCTAGACTGATTGTGTTATATGAATACAATGGTGTCATGCTAGTCAACCTGCGTATTTCTACCAAATTTCCCTCCAAAATCACTTCAGAAGAAAACGTTAGTCACAGCGCCTATTGTATATTGTCACCCAGATATCTTCGAGGCACTTGTTTTCCTGTGCATTTGTCCTTAGGGGAGAAATGCAGAGTCACAACATGACAATGTACACTCAAGTTACAACAACTTCTTTGTTCATCAATAAATGCTCAAAATGGACGACATGCCACACCCACACCATTGGACGAAAAGTTTTGCTTTTAATAATTATTCATCTTTAAGGTATTGAGATGGGACACACACAATTTGAAGTTGATCTAATGAAATCTCTAGGAGGAGTTCATTAATGTATAGCTTGACTTTAGGCCTACTTCCTGTGGGAGCTATAACTTTGACCCAATATCGGCCTGTATATGTCCTCAGGGTTGAACTCTGAAAAGGTTTGAGCCAATTGGACAATGTACACTCAAGTTACACTCACTTCCTGTTTCGAGGGAAAAAAACACAAAATGGCCGAGCCCTATGACGAAAAGTTTTTTTTAATCTTTTTATCTCTGAGGTCTTATGATGGCACAGACCAAATTTGAAGTGGATCTGATGAAATCTTTAGGAGGACTATGACATGTGGAACTGGAAAAAATCACACTAACTCCAAACTTTCAATTCAAAATGGCGGACTTCCTGTTGCATTATGACTCCCATGAGCTTTGTTGTACGTCTAGACATGCTACACATGTGTACCATTAAACGCACTGCAGGGGCTCAATTTTTTTGTAGTTTGTAGGGCGCTAACAAGCCATTTTTGTGCGCCTATTCCCGAAACCCTTAAAATACATAACTTTTCACCAGGCTTGATGCGACTGCCAGTTTTGATGAGTTTTTGAGTATGGTAAGCCCTTCATGAAGGCGATTCATTTGCCAAAAAAAGAAGAATTCCTTCAGTTTCAATAGGGACTTTGCCGCTGTCGGCGCTCGGGCCCTAATTACATTTAATCATGTTAAATAACATGGGCTCTGGTGGTTCTAGTCTTAATGATTTCTAAAGAATTCTCAGGAACCCCTGGAGGGAAATTCTTCACATTTGGTGCAAACATCAACTTGGACTGATTAGATTTTGGAGGTCAAAGGTCATTGTGCAGCTAGTCTGCTAATATAATTGGTCCTCAGTGGAGAGAGTGGACAGCTTCAAGTACCTTGGTGTCCACTGCATACTGACTCAGTGGTGAGAAAGGCTGAGTCCCCTCAAATACCAAGGCATATCTACTCCTGCATCAAAGTGTTCTGATGGAAAACACTGAAGGACCTGAAGAGAAGAAGAAGGTTCCATCGGATGAATATGCAATAGGTCGTTCCCTACCCTGCCTTAAGACTATTTACACCAGGCTCTGCAAGAAAAAGGCAAGCAGAATAATTCAAGATCCAAACCACCCAGCTAGCAGCTTTTTGTCTCTGTTGACGTAAGGAAGAAGTTAACGGATACACCAAACCAGTACTGAGAGGTTCAGAAGGAGCTGCTACCATCATATTGCTTGTTCATTGTCAGCGTCATTTCCCCGCTTCCCATTAATTTCTATGGTTGTTACACAGAAGCTATGAGAAGCATTTTCAGGTAATCTCTACACCTCTGTTATTCTATATTACCATGAAAAGAAACAGAAACAGGCAGTTATCCTTTTGGCAGAACTGATTCATGGTTATTACCAATTATAATATGGTAATTACCAATTTTAAATTCTAAAAGGTTTTATCTAATTTGAAACATATTACGCTGGTACTAGCCTATAATACTGTGAAATCATCAACCTATATTACCCAATTATTACATGTGTTGGGCAAGTTACTTTCAAAATGTAATACATTGTAGATTACTAGTTACTGTCATTTAAATGTCAGTTAAATTACAATATTACTGTCTCTAAATTGTAATGCGTTACACTACTCTGCATTTCTTTTGAGTTACTTTCACCAAAATAACACCGGAAGTTTGACTTGGCACCTAGTGTGTGAATTTAGCTCCAGATCAATGAAATCTCATCTATGTCCACTTTAATGCATCTAGATTATTCATAATAATTTGTAAAATGTTAAATGAAAATGCAAAGTAAAGCTATAAAAATAGATAAGTAAAACATGCAATAAGCAAGTATGAGAAAATGACATACATTTGTATTGTAAGTACTTCAATAAGAAATGTATGTTGTTTAGTTTAAAACTAAAAGTAGTCTAAAGTAAATGGTCAATTATAGTGTTCATAAAACTCACTATTTACATTATTTACAGTACTTGACTTACAGCTGATATGTGAAAAGGTACACAACCTTATTTAACAGTAATTTAGTTTTATTGCGAAACGTCACAGGAAGTGCTTTTATTTTGAAGCAACCTACACAGACGTTGTCTGTTGTGTACTCTTTGCTAGCTTACTGAGATGAATGTGAGATGCTAGATGCTAAATGTGTTTGTCAAGCTTAAGATGATCACTTTTAGTTTGTAAAACTGTAATAGATTGAACAGTAAATGGTCACAGTAAAAGACGAGTGTTTTTGGTCGTCATTCAAATCCATTCCACTACAGGCATAGTTACTCTCCACGGCTGATCAAATGTAATGATATTTACGTGTAGCAAGCCTAAACATTAATTCCCAATATGTTTCTATCTGTCAGTAGCTCGGACACACTGCTTTCTGCGCTGCGTACCTTCACTTACTGTCACTGGTTCTGGCTCTGACCACAGGAACAGATTTATACTCAATTTGCAGAGAGCTCAAATTCTTTACACATAACACTTGACATATTGTTTTATCATACCGCTGTGAGAGCAACCTACACACAACCATTTGCATCATATCATGTAGCCATTGCACAACCCCTGCAGCCTGAAGCAACATTATTTAAATACATTATATTAGGCCTATTGTTTAGAAATGATAAGTGTACTATGGGGTACCCTATATAATATATTCTGCCAGAGGACAAGAACTCCATCTTGGCATGGAGAGTAAAAATGGATCAGACCACATTTTATTTTTGTGCTTGCCTGGAGAGACTGGTTTCTATTCCTCTCCACAAATGTCAGGCAGTCACCTGACAAGCAAGTTTAAATTAGATGGTTTTAGATATTGCCATGCTTTCTGACATATGAATATGCTCTGTAATGCAGCCGTGTATAACATAAACTCTCTGAGTCACCATAAGTGTCTGCTCTAAATGATAACACACACTTTCAACAAGGGCCTTCCAGCCCATATGTTGTCCACATGAACACCAAGGTACCTATAGGAGCAGACCTGATTGATTGGTTCATCATTTATGACCTCTGATACCCTCTGACCCATGTCACAACCCTTTCCTCAGTTCTCAGCAGAATATGAAACATGACTTGTGTCTGTGTGTAGTAGACTGAGGTAGAAATGTGCCAAAAATGACAAAACATGTGTTGTATATGTACACATACCCATGCAAAGTTATATACATCTTACTATGTGAACAAAAACCTTGGCAACAATCTCAATTTCTCCAGAAAACGGTATATAATAATGTGTCTCTTTTAAACTTTAGTGGTGTACTTGAGTTTATTGTTAAAATTTTGAAATCAGTCAAATATTGATAGCTAAAGTTAACATATGTCACATAACATCAGTTTACTAGTTTACTCATTTATTGTTTTAAGGCCAGGCTTGCACTGTAAAATTGCCAAACACTTGGACTGTATAACTGTATAACTGTCTCCTTTTCAGTTTTTGCGCCTCAGCCTTGGCCAACCTTACAAATGCCCTTGCACATAATTTAATATCAAAATTCCAATACAGGTGAATAGTTAAATAGCCTAAATCATATGTATTAACTAGCATGTTCCCTTGTCTGACCCACGTTTTTCAGAGAGCATGGCAGAGCAGCAAAAACACATAAGGAGAGCAGGGGGGATAAGAGGCGGTGTCAATTCACTTTAAAAAGGTAAATTGTTAATGGATTGTTTTTATATAGCAAGTCTTAACGACTACTCAAAGCGCTTTTTACATAGTACAGGAACCTTTCACCATTCACACACATTCATGCACTGTGGCTGCCGTACAAGGTGCCACCTGTTCATCAGATAAACACTCATTTACACACATTTACACTTTGATGGCACAGCATCGGGGGCAACTCAGGGTTATGATGGTTCTCTACCCCTATAAACAAACTATTAGTATACGATGGAATCTAATCTCCAAAGACTTACATTTTATTATGCTGTACAATAAACCTTTTGCATATCTGCAAACATGTCTCTCTTAATTGAAATAATATATAGCAGCACTTTCTACAGTCAAAAACAGGAGTAATGGCAGCCACTGGCACTGGCACCAACACTGGCAGCCAAGATGACATTTAACTGCCCTTAGCATGTAGTTACATGCAAAAATGTTAACACCGCAGAAAAAAAACACGGCAGTGACGCCAGCTGACCAATCTCAGAAGGCTGACTTAAAGTTGCGTAATACTTACCTGAGAGTAGAAAAACAGCTGAAACTGGAGTGTTCACAACAGTTCTGAAAAAAATCTGAAAAACGTTTTAGCTCACGGGGATTTCTCTAAAATACGTTTACCTCACTGTTTGAAGTTTTGGCCACATTTAACATGAAAATCCCATATTATAACATTATAGATATGACAGAAAATACAGAAAATCATAATATGTCCACTTTAAGATATGAATGGCAGCCGCAGCTTATTGCCCCTCCGGCAGAGCCGTTGTCTGACGCCCTTTCTCCTGTTCCTCTTTGGTCAATGTCATCTTCCAGAGGTTCCTCCCTGCATCTTGGCACCATACGTAAATACATTGATAGTAATTGAAAACCAGAGTCAGATTCCTTCTATGTGTCATTGTCAGTGTATTTGGCCAATTAACGTGATTGTGATTCAGAATGTCATCATTAATCAATCAACACAGATGAACAAGAAGAATTTAAATCCCAGGTTTTTTTCTTTCAAGCAATTAATTGTTTATTTTGATTTTAAAATCAATGTTGACTTTGACAACGATAGCCTTAGTAATGAACTCACTACTAGATTAAATTGGTTTCAGTCAGTGTACATAAAGCCACTCACTGTTTTAACCACACCTTTGACCTTGTGCTGACATATGGCATCGAAATTGAAGATTTAATAGTATTTCTGCAGAATCCTTTATTAGCAGACCATTCTCTAATAACTTTTGAATTCTTACTACCCAACTATACTAAAGTAAATAAAAGCTTCTACACTAGATGCCTATCTGACAGTGCTATAGCTAAATTCAAGGGAGATATTTCAACAGCATTTAATTTAATTCCGTTCCTTAAAAGACAACCTTTATGTTAACTTTAGCCCCCCCCAAATTGATACATTTGTAGATGGAGCTACAACCTGCCTTCAGACGACTTTAGACTCTGTTGCTCCTCTCAAAAAGAAGATGATGGAAGGAAACTAGCATGTTGGTAAAACTCCCAAACTCGCAAATTAAAACAAATTTTGTGAAAACTTGAAAGTAAATGGTGTTCCACCAAACTGGAAGAATCTCGTTTAGATTGGTAAGACAGTCTGAAAATGTATAGGAAGGCCCTCAGAAATGCCAGATCATCACTAATAGAAGAAAATAAGAACAACCCAAGGTTTCTTTTCAGCACTGTAGCCAGGCTGACAGATAGTCACAGCTCTATTGAGCCATCTATTCCTATAGCTCTGAGTAGTGACGACTTTATGAGTCTCTTAAATGATAACATTATAACAAGTGATAAAATTCATCAACTTTTGCCCTCAATTTCTAGCGGTTCACCTTTAAATGCAGTAGCACTAGAAAGAACCTGACATATACTTAGACTGCTTCTATCCTATAGACCTTCAACAATTCATGTCTAAGGTCTCTTCAGCTAAGCCATCTACCAGTTTCTTAGACCCCATTCCAATGAGGCTACTTAAAGAAGCGTTATCCTAGTTAACACTCCATTACTAGATATGATCAATATGTCTCTATTAACAGGTTATGTACCATGGTCATTTAAAGTAGCTGTCATAAAACCTCTCCTGAAATTCTTTTTTACTAATGACCTTCTAATGGCTTCAAGACAAAGGACTTGTCTCTAGTGATAGTCAAATGAATATTTGCGAACCACTGTCTTTATTTTCTGAGCTCACTAGATGTCACTCTTGGTCAAAGAAAAAGGTTAAAGGAACGTCAATTCAGTGTGTTTTCAACCCTGAATCTAGTGACCTCAGAAATTAAATACAGTGGTTTGCAAAGCTTCATTTGACCATCACTACTTGTCTCTGTACTTGTTTTACTAGATCTTAGTGCTGCATTTGACACCATTGACCATACCATCCTGTTACAGAGACTGGAACATTTAGTGTGCATTAAGGAATCAGACTAAGTTGGTTTAAGTCATATTTATCCGGTCGATCGTTAAACTCAGACAAGACTGAAGTTATTGTGCTGGGCCCTAAACACCTCCAAACTTCATTTTCTAGCTACTCTGGATGGTTTTGTCCTGGCCTCTAGCACTACTGTCAGAAATCCAGGAGTTATTTTGATCAGGATATATCCTTTAACGCTAGGGCTGAACGATATTGTGTTTTAGTAACGACATTGCAATGTGCGCTGGCGCGATAGTCACATTGCAGGATGTTACAATGTTGACGCTAAAACCTTTTTGCTGCTTGATAGAAAAGTAAACTTCCACCGTTCTCCTTTTACATAATCATTACCGGCCGGCCCTCCCCCTTTAAGACAGGTAGCCATGTGGGCAGCGTGTGTATGTGACGTTAGTCCGACGGGGGTTATTGTTATGGGAAGTGAGGCTCTCTGTGTGTAGAAAAGTACCGTAGGCAGCAGCTACCGCCGACACAGTGAGCGCATAGATTTGATGGGTAGTCAGTGAAGCTACAGTAGTCTGTGTTTTATGTTTGCTGCAAATACAAACTAAATCACCTGATTAATGCAACATAATCACACAGTCTCCTGGCCATTTCCCCGCAGAAAGCTGCTACCAGCCAGGCTAAAGCTAATATAGTTAGCCTAAAGAAACAATCAGAAAGCTGCTACCAGCCAGGCTAAAGCTAATATAGTTAGCCTAAAGAAACAATCAGAAAGCTGCTACCAGCCAGGCTAAAGCTAATATAGTTAGCCTAAATAAGGGGTCCGTCAGGCCCAACTAACGTTATGGTTCGGAGCCGCGACACTGGAAACGTAACACTAGTCTACTGCAGAAGTTTGTGTCTGATCTAACGTCATTTACACTGATTTAATTGTATACACAGAGTTTGTTGCTAGTGCGCGTGACATGCAGGTCTGATCAATTTATCAAACTAACAAGCTGGCCCCGCTAGTTGACCACATCCTGAAATTTAGAGGAAGCAACATGCAGTCACTGTCATTCACGTTAGCCTAGACTGATTGTATTATATGAATCCAGTGGTGTCATGCAAGTCAACCTGCGTATTTCTACCTAATTTCCCTCCAAAATCACTTCAGAAGAAGACGTTAGTCACAGCGCTTACTTGCTTTAGTGTTTGTAAAGCATTAAAGTTTATCATAGTTCATTTTCAATGTAGAAGCACTCCCCTACACAGCAGTAGTCAAGAATGATTTATTATTTCCGAAATATGTCATCTTTTAAAAATTACTTTTTCTTTTTTTACGTTGCAAAATATATATCGCAGTTGAAAAAAATATCGCAATGTCAGTTTTTTCCAATATCATGCATGCCTATTTAATGGCCATCTAAAACAAACCTCACGGTGCCCCCCCCCGCCCTCTTCTGTGTCAAAATTCTATTATGGAATCCTATGAGATAGGGCACCTACTCTAGCCTTAGTCCTCTAAAATGTTATATAACATTGAGGAAATGCAGACATGATTTTGAAACACACAACAGTAGCTACATTTAGAAAATACCAACCATCGCTTTGGCACCCCCATAGTGCTGCGCCCCTATGCGCTGCATATAGCACGCCGCACACCCACTTTTTGCACCACTGCCTGGAGGGAACCTTTCCCCTGTGCTTCCCGACTATGGTCTGGTAGCCTGTTCATAAGCTGCTTTTATTTGGTCTGTTTATGCAGACCTGTACAGTTCCATGAAATATATTCAATTAAAAATATCTGACATTTTTATTTTTGTTTATTATTTCCTTTATTCGATAGGATGGACAGGAAAGGGAGGAAAGAGAGAGGGAATGACATGTTGGACCCAACCCCGGTCCGCTGCAAAGAACTCAAAGGCTTAATTAATGAATTTATTTTTACAGTAACAATAGGAAATTTTAAATTACCAAAATGATAGAATCTTATTTGCATATTGTGACCATTGTGATTTGTTTCATCAGGTTCTGAGACTGCCATGGAGGATAAAACCATTACGGTTAATGAATAAAGTTGGTACCATGATAAACTTATTGATGTCCATTGTGAAAGGGTTGTCCATCACTTAACCTCTTCTGGCACCCGACTTCTGGCACCCCCTTCCTCGCTGGGATCCGGTCCCGCCGGCTTGCCATCTTCATTAGCAGGTCTTTCAGCTTTATGTTGGTCTTTGGTCAATCTGCTCAGCATATTAACTTGTATTACAACCACTGTTTCAAGTTGTGATTGCTTTATTTTGTTTTAGGATTAGCAACAGAGCAGGGGAATCCATGTCTGTTCAATGTTTTGATAATAAGATATTTAAGGAGAGAGTTTATCCCAGCACCACAGTGTTTAACTGTCATGGTTTTGTGGATTTGCTGTGTTTTTTTCATTGTATGTTGGACTGGTCATCAAGGTGATGGGTGCCCCTTCTCCCTGTCCACCAACCACAGTCCTGCATCCTCTGCTAACTTTTAACTCCCCCTTGTGGAATGATCATAATACTAATTCTATTCCTTTCTACATTGTCCACACAGACAGTCTTTCCTGGTCATGACCACCTGCACAGTGCTCTCCCTGTTGACCACCTACAGTTACAGTTAGCTTCAATCACAGTGATCTTTGACCACAGGACCTACTGACCCAGGCATCCGGGGAATACTAATGACTGAAATCTACGTAATATCTACATTATGTTAGAGGGAAACTGCTCATCTGCCCTCAAAACAAATTGATAGACATAAAATATTGCCCTTCTAACCTCATTGTCACTTTACAACAAATCCTTCTTAATTTTTGACATTATTGTTGCTAATAACTTGGACTTTTGTGTGGTAACTGAGACATGTTTGACTCCAACTGACTTTGCTGCCTTGGTGGAAACTACATTATTACACTATTACACTTATTACACTATTCATGTTTGATGCCCTTCATACCCCATGTCTGGTGAATTTAGGGCTTTTCACACAAGAAGCAATTGTAATGACTCATAATTCATTTTCAATGAGAGTTTGACAGGCAATACGACAGGCAGGGGGCAATCTGTCACACTGTCGCGTTCGTGCTCTTCTTATGCACACGCCTGCCAGCTGCTAGAGTAGAAATTACATTTTTCTAAGCAATGGATGAGAGACTGATTTTAGCTGTTTTGAAGTTTACTGACATTTACAACGGTTTTCTAAACAGTTACCAGGACATCAACAAAAGGGCATTTGCATAGCAGAACTTCGGCTCAAGACTGGGTATAAAGGTAAACGTTACGCTTAGTTTTAACCAACTGATAACGTCTATTAAGTCGATGAAGTTACGACTTTACTAGCTAATTTAGCCAGCAACAAATCAACCTGTGATTAGACATTCAGCTAATGACATGCCTATTTCATTTAACTCCTCATTCAAGTCGGTATTTACAGCCTATCTGTGGTAGACACTGTCACGGTGTTGCTCTAGGCCAGGTGGCCTTTGGACTTTTAGTTTAATTCATTTTTAATTTTACCATGTGACAGTTTGTGAGTTCTTTGTTCTTGTGATTACCTCATGTGTCTCTGTTGTCCGGCCCAGCATGTCTATCCCTAAGGGCTGACATATGTGCCACCAGACACTGAATTTGAATCATTTATATTTTAATTTGAGTTGCTAAACTTGAATAATTGCATTGAAAAACTGAATTTGAATCACATAATTTGAAATTGTATTGTTTGATTTTAATCATTGCATTGAAAAACTGAATCTGAATAGTATAATTTGAAATTGAATTGATTTGTTTGGAACTGAAGTCCAATAGAATTTGATTCTCGCTGAAAATTCAACTCTATATATCTTCACATTCAGTTCTCCCAATTCAGTTTCAAGTTACTGTGACAGACATCTGGGTAGAAAGATGAAGAAAGAACAATCGAGTACAGATGGATAGATAGAGTTCAGTGGCACAGGATCCGCACTAAAGATGCCAGACTGAAGCTTATGGATGTTTGCCAGTGTCAGCGTGTCTTCAGCGGATGGAGAGAAGCTACAGTGGGGCAGCAGAGTACATGACTGCGGCTGCAGGATCTGGAGCTCACTGTCAACTTCCTGGGAGCTAAAACCGACACGACTCTGCTGGAGGCCCGGGTCGTACTGCTGGGCCCACTGGAGGGAAGGGAAAGCCAAGAGAACCAGAACCAGGACTGAGTGGGCGGACTGTCACAGCCTACTGAAGTTAAAAGGGGCGCTATGCAGTTTTGGCCATTTCTTTGTCGTTTTCTCGCAGGTTTCTTTATTGAGCTCCCCCTACAGCTTCGGAATAGATATTTGGCAGCTCCTATGTTTACTTGTGTCAGATTCCTCGCTCGGTCAGTCTACCAATTCCTCTTGCTCTGTTCCTCCAAGAATGCTTCCCTAACGTTCTGTTTCTTTTTTGCCGGCCACTCCATTGCCGGATCCTGAATGTGTGTGTGTGTGTGCAGTGCCGTGATATCACCCAATTCTTCCTGATGCTGAGTCCGGCCAAAAGTTGCAAAGGTGGTTTTTCCGCTCACAGGCACTAGGGGAGAGCAAGACGACCATTCATCTAAAAAAAAAATATAACCATTCCAATGATTCCTAAACTCTTCAATTCAGGTAAATTAAGTTAAAAAAAACAAACTGCATAGGTCTCGTTAAATGAATAAATACTTGCAGAAATAAATGGATAAATAGTAAGCCTGGACATTTCGGTTGATTAAATTTTCAATTCACTGGGCACTGTGCGGCGTTACAAGGCACAGCAGGACGTAGCAGGGCACAGCAGAGCGTAGCAGGATGAACATGGCATCGCAGGACGTGTAGCGGGACCATGGCGACAGCTGCTACCATGATGTCTTGAGGAGATGGGAAGAGAGAGAGAGAGAGATATCCATCCCTCTGTCTAGAGGAGGAGGTTGATAAAAATAGTAATTTGCTATTTTGTGTTTTAATGTGGAAACATCTTGTATAAACTCAGGGGACATCACATTGTATTGCAGGCTTGCTGATGTACAATGTAAACCAATACAATTCAAATGTTTAAATTAATTCAGATGTATTTTTAAATATGGATAGTCATGCCATTTTCCATGCAGCAGGCTTAGCTAAGGTAAGTAAATGGACTGATCTTATATAGCTATATTCTAATGACTTAACGACTACTCAAAGCGCTGTTACATATTCAGGAATCATTCACACGCTTTCATACATACGCTGTGGCCAAGACTGCCGTACAAGGTGGTACTCATCAGATAACATTCACACACATTTACACACCGATGGCGCAGCATCGGGGGCAACTCAGGGTTCAGTGTCTTGCCCAAGGACACTTCAACATGGAACTGCAGGGCTAGGATTGAACCACCAACCTTCCGATTGGCCGCTCTACCACTGAGCCACAGCTGCCTCAAGTAGCAATAGGAGTTTACTTAAGTGGAAGAATGTGACTAATACACCTAGGCTGCAGACCGGTGTGTTGCAGGATTTATCTCGTCTCGTTGCAATTCTTTGGTCTGGACTTGCACCATAGACTGTTTAGATCCATGTACCTCACACACAGTGAGGGAAACAGTGAAATTGTAAGTTGTTGTTAATGACTTTTACTTGCTTCACTTTAGCTATATTTATATATATTTTAGCTTGAGGTAAAGATAAGGAATATTTTATTTGGCTACAGAAAATAGTCTAGTAAATGACTGAAATACAAAAAATAGCTTTCCTAGTAAGGTATCCAAAACTCTCTATTTGTAGACTAGGCTATAAATGAGCATCAGAAATACTTTATTGATCCCCGAAGGGAACTTCTGTAGCATACATACATACCAGAACCTCTATTCATCTCACCATCATGTTAATAAATTCAGACATACTTTAAATAGGATCCTGGCTCAACCATATTGCAATGAGCTAGTTCAGTGTATCATACGTGACTGGAGTAGTGTGTTTTTCTTTAGGAGTGGGAAGGGCAGAACATGTTGCCTGTTTCGTCATTTGGGCTGCCTTGATGAGTGCAGTGGCTCTGAGAACATTATATTTCACACAATTAAAGCTTTTCTTTCTAAATGAAATATGATTAGTCCAACAAATTATTCGATTTCTAATGAGCACCTAACCGAATCGTCATACCGAACGGTTCAATACAAATATGTGTATATACCCCTAGTAATTAAATAGTCTTATTTTGACCTGCAACTTATCTAATAGAGAGATGAGTTAGGTATGCTATTACTTTACCACACATTTAAACAGGCAGACAGCTAGCTGTTAAGTCTTAGCCTAAAGAAAAACTCAGCAGGAGCACACTCTTTGGCCTAAGTAAATCTCTTCCACCCCCCGCCCCATGCAGCTTTGATGTATCTAAAAGCTAACATCACAGTTTGTAAGAAAGATTTTGCAAAGGAAAGATTTTCGTAGCCTCGGAGCTAAGCCTCCTGTCTTTCAATCCTAGTGACGTCCCTGGCTCAAAGAGATTATTGTCCTTCAGGTGATACTGGAGTTGAGTTGCCACTATCTTCTCAGGAACTTTGGAGACAAAAGGCAAGTTGGAAATAGGCCTTTTTTCAGTGTTGGCAGTTTTAAAAAAAATTGTGGTACAGTGCCAGAGAGAAGAGAGGTATTAAATATTGATGTAATCATCGGAGCAAAAGATGGCAGGCAGCCAGGTGTAGCCTTTGTTAATTGTCTACTATATAGGTTATCTATCTAGACTAGGTTTCAGAAGATTTAGATAAATAGGAGGTAGCGGACTGAAACAATAACAGAAACGACACACGTATCATAGAATGAGAATATTTATATATATATGGGCGTGAATAGCATACAGCATGAATACAAAACCTTAGGGTGCACCCTTTAAGTAGCCTAAGATTGTTTATATGGTGTATACAATAAAAATAAAATACAATATTCAAAAGTGTTCCTTCTCAAGAGTTGCTCTTGTCTTTAGACCATGGCATAAAATAAAACACCGTCCTTTAACATTTTGTAGTTCTAGTTGGGTGGCTCGCCATCAAACTTCAAATCTTTCCAATGGACCCAAAAAACCTGACCTGTGTAAACAAGGTCAGAATAACATAATGAACTATATGGTAACATATTATACATAAAGTACAGTGTATTAAACATATGTTACACCAACCGTACTCATGCAATAAAATACATTTCCCATTCTAGCTATATGTCTTGATCTCTTTACATTATGCAACAGTGTTAACCAGAACTGAAGCTAGATGCATGTGTTGAAACAATGCACTCAAAATATAGGAATATAAAATATACATAAACAACTCAACCAGGATAAGACTGCAGTGTTAGTTATAGCTCTGAAGGCAGCGAGAGACTAACTGGCCACAAAATTAGTTTCACCAGGAACTTACCCCACCTTAACAGACAACAAAGTCAGCTTTGAATCAAATTCTGCTAGTTTTTACTTACTTTAGTTAAAGTGCAGGTGATTTTTTTGTTTTTATGCCTGATGAAGATCTGAGAGCAGCTCAAAGTGTTGAGATCTTTACACTGAAATTTGAAACCTTTAAATGTCCTTTTCTGTTCTATTGAAACACAGTGAGACAAACGGGACTCATCTCAAGTGAAGTAGTGGAGTAGTCTCGTTCCTTATTCCTCATCCGTCTAGATGTCAGTCTGAACCTCAGTTAAAGATCCACAGCGGATGCCCTGAATACATGTGATAAACTGATCAAACAGTGTAATGAAAACCAAGTGCCAAAAATATTACAACATTTTTTAATTCAACAAAAGTCAATAAACCGCAGGTCAAGGTGGGACTTAATGGTGTGACCAAACATGAGTGGTTTGTTTTTCATCAACTAAAAAAGCCCTTGTGTCTGTGAGTATGGACATTGGGATATGGACATTTCTCCTGCCTCATTGCTCAGGGATTATTTGATTTTACTGCCAACCCTAATCTTAAAAGTATATGAAGATACAGGTGTCCTCCTCTCCCTGAGGAGATTTTGAACTTTTTGAAGAAATTATATTATTTCTTGTCCTCACTTTCCCTGAGTGAAACTACCAATATTGGATAGAAACAGGGCAGCAAGTGTGCTTTCAAAATGTGAACCTCAAAAATACAAATTGGTTAAATTCAAGGGCAGCTGGACTTGGTTAAGGTTCTTGAAGTCTCTGATCCAAGGCCGACATTTGGCCATTTGGCCTCATGTGAGAATGCCACCGATGGGTGTTCAGACATGACCTTTCTGTGAAAAAGGTATATTGCAAAGTCCTCTCATAGAACTCATTTGTCCAAAGCTGCTCCCATGTGCTGCTGCCAGGATGACATTGGGAGAAGGTTTTTTTTAAATCATTGTTGGCAGTTGGACAGTCAAACCTGCGTAAAGACACACAGCAGCACCTCGTTTCCCACGACTTATTAGAACAGACTGTTGATCTTTCGGTTGTCTCTCATTATGAGATTAGTTTGCAGTAGGTATGTTGAACCTGTGTTTGTCCTCAGCAGCTCTGAATCACCCTTAGAAGAACAAAGAAATAACTAGAACTGCAAGCAGTTATAACGGGGTCCAAGCCTCCCCTCGTAAGTCAGCCCCAACGACCCGGGGAACACACAAAAGTGGAACCCAAAGCTAAACGGTGGGGGGGCAAACTATAAGGAAATTTGGAGAGGCGCATGTAACAGTATGGATTAATTGCACAATGACCCCAAAAATCTCTGGGCTTCTAGGCAGGATACAAAACCTTCTGGAAGGGATAGGAAGACAACAAAGACATCAGCAGAACGGGGTCACTGTTAGCTTTTAGCTCCAAAAGACAGTATGTTTCTACTAGTTATATTATTAAGTTACAAAGTTATGAATCAGAAGTGCCGTTTGACATCATGTACGACACACTCAACCTCAGAAATGATAAAAGGCCCTAATGGTCTATCTTTACCAAAGCCTCCGAGCGGCATGCCAAACAATCATCACAGGTTTGGTGTTAAATGCATGAGTTTTTGCCAAAACCAAAAACATTGATTATAGCCCCCCCCCTAATGGCCAATCTTTGCCAAATTTGGTAATGAGCATCGTGGAGAGATGTCAAACATTGCTTTCAAGTCCTTTGCTGATGACATTTAATTTGGCCCAAGATATGATATATGTGTTTGGTAGCTTACTTCAGAAAATTTGTTTGGTCGTCAAAATGTGCACACATTAACATAGCAAAATTCTTTATACAACTTTTTGTCAGGGCTATCTGGAGATGCTACATACCAGGTTTCGTGCAGATCTGTCGCAAGGCCTAAGACGAGTTCGAAAAAGTAGGTTTTGCGCTTAACGCTATATCGCAAAATAAAATGTAAGCAGAAATGGGCGTGACCTAAATCAGGTGACTCAACTTGATCCAGTGAACACTTGGATTTAAGGATTTTTAATGTGTGATGTATTGAATATTGTGGGAGTTGGTAAGGCGCCCGAGCAGTTGGGGGTTCAGCGCATTGCTCAAGAGCACCTTGGCAGTGAATTGGCATCTTGCCAGCTACCAGTCCACCACCATACTTTGGTCCATATGGGGCTAGACCCTGCGACCCTCTTGTTCTCAACCCAACTCCCTACTGACTGAGCTACTGATATAAAGGCTTAAAGCCTAAAGAGTCCTAATAATGTCAGAAAAAAATTGATTGTTTGACACACACACACACACACACACACACACACACAGACAAATTCCTCTCACACAGTTGCCAGTTTGCATAGTGTGTTGTAGCACACACCCGCTCTCTCTGCTCTTCTCTCTCTCACACTCACTCACACACACACACACACACACACACACACACACACACACACACACACACACACACACACACACACACACACACACACACACACACACACACACACACACAATGAGCAATAGTCATAACGGAACTTAATATGAACCAAACAGAAAAATAAACCAGATGCAACAGATAGATTACTTTCCACCTTAGTGGGAGACCTGGCACTGGGAGGAGTAGGCTAGCTTCTCGTAGTCAGGAGTGTAGGAGCTGGTTGCAGGCTGCAAAGTGGTCATAGGTCATTGTTGATTGGACTTGTGAGCAGAGAGCAGACTGACACAAATAAGTTGAGAGCTGTCAGATTCAAGGCACATCTTGAGATTGGAATAATTCTCCTCCACCAGTAGCCAGAACACAATATGCTCTCCAGGTTGAGCAGGTGTTGATCTGTCTTTGATCTCAATGTCATTTTGCAATCTCATTCTCAAGAGCGGAGCTTTCCAAGTCAAAAAGTGATTTGACTTTGGTGGCAATGCCACCAACATCAATACTGGTACCAAATGGATAACACATCTAGCTGGCTACAGGCTTGATGAATGCAAAGTCAGTAAAACACCTCTCAAACTCTGACAAGATGCTCTGACCATGCTCTTCCTAACATGCACTGTCAAGTAGTGTCACACTTTTACCTTGACGTTGTAGTACTGTGTGCATGTGAGGGAAGTTGCGCAGGTTACTATGCTGCAGCCTGCTTGACATCAGCTGTAGCTTGCTTTTGAACGTGTTCACTGAACTCATCATGTTGACTACATCTTTACCCTTACCCTTCACCTCTAAATTTATTTCATTGAGCTTGCCAGTAAGATCACTGAGGAAAGATAAATCTAAAAGCCACTGGTGGTCCTCTAGCATTGTATGGTAATCCACATGTGTAAGCCACAGCTTCAGGAAATAGCTCAGTGAATCTGCCCAAAAATGTACCTCTACGTAACCACCTAACATCTGTGTGAAGCAGCAGGTCTGTGTGCTTAGCATCATTTCCCTCCAAGTGAGCACAGAAAAGCTTTCTCTGCTTCTCTGGTGACCCAAACTGAATACACAATCACATCATCCATCACTTGCTGATGAATTATACAATGATAATTCAAGATATCCGGTAAAGTGTTACGGTTGGGGCAACCTTGGCGGGAGGATCTAGAAACTGGAAATAAAGAGGAGGAGGTGTGTCCGATTAAGACGGGCTGAGGGATTAGAATACAAAACTTTAATCATACCACTGAAATTTTTATAAAGGCCCATCACCTCTAAGGCTGACCATAAAAATGGCCACTCAAGTCTGTCAAAGGCTTTCATTGCGTCAAGAGAGAGAAGTGACATTGGGTCTTACTGTCCTCTGCCGCATCAACAATGTGGAGAAGGCATCTAACATTATCTGCTGCTAGTCTCGTTTTTATGAATCCTGTTTGGTTGGAGTTCACTAATTTTGGTGTATGAGATATCAATATCATATATATCATCGTTAAGCAGAGTCAGAGGTTGATAGCTAGAGCACTCTGTAGGATCCTTACCCTTTTTCAAGAGTAAGGAGATCAAGGCTGGTTTAACATCCCTTTTCAATAGAGAAGTTAATCATGTCAAGAAGGAAAGGGCCCAACTGCAACAAGAAGTTGCATAGAATTCAGGGTGTATCCCATCTAAGCCCTGTGAGTTTCCTTTTTGCATAAGCTGTAATGCCCCACTTAATTCTTCTTTAATAGTGATCAATTTGTCATAGCTAGCTGATTCCTCTGCTGATAATGGAGGCAAGTCAAACTGATTCAACCAGCTGTTACAGTGGGATTTATCCAAAGTAACCTCAGATTTACACAGCTTGGAATAAAATGTCTTAAATGATTTATTCATTTTATTTATTTATTTAGTTCTAATATTACCATCTGGAGATTTAATAACGGGAATATCTGCAAAATAATCACTGGATCTTAAGCTCATAGTGAGAAGGTGACTAGATCTAACAACCTGAAAGTAATAGCACTGTCTTGCTCGGTGAATTAGAAATTTAGACTTCTGTTTTAGGATGTTGTTTTTTTTCTTTCTTGATGGTGTTCCTCCTTAAATGTCCTTTTGTCACGTCCCACAATATCTACAGAGCCAACTTTGATTTCTGCAAATATCTGGAATTCTGATATAAACTGAGTGATTAAGGATTTATTTTCCAGTAAAGTATTTAAACACCATCTAGCAGCACGTTGAGACAGACGGTCTAGGATGGTGGTGTAAAGGAATCCTTTATGGTCCAACAATGTCATTGAAAGTAACACTGCTTTATCAAAAAAAAAGCTATCCTGGAAAACGATTTATGTCTACCTGAGAAAAAGGAATAATCCTTACAGGTGGGATTAACTGTACGCCAAATATCTGTAAAACCCAAGTTGCTGGCACATGATTTCAGAGCATTTGTGGCTTGCGCTTGAACCCCAGTGACCTTTGTGTTCAACCGATCTGATTGGTAAGTGTACCATACCATCAAAAACATTAGGTGCATATTTTTCTAAAACTATACTCTATAGAAATCAGAATTCTGCCTGTATTGTCTGACCAAGAGGACAAAACTTTAAGTGGAAGATTCCAGTAATGGCCACTCCTATTGTGTTCGAGCTTGCTGCGGAAGATGCAACTGTATGATAGCATCCGTTGGCTATGCGGCCGGAATCAGCCTGTAACAAATGCGTCTCCTGTAATAATGCAATGTCAACAATTTTCTTTTTAAGTAAGGCTGGGATGCTGGCTCGCTTTTGAGGTGCATTCAGACCTCCACAGTTCCAAACTAAAATGTAAGGTCACCCATTATTAAAAGCTTTGTTCTAAATGAAAATACATGTGGAAAAGCAACATACTGTTTTTCACTTTGTTAAATCCCTTAACACACAGAACATGTAAGACACAGAACAAAAACAGATGAGACAGTGACACACAAGGAAAACCAAGAGGAGGGGGTGGGGGGGCTAACACTCACAGTAGATCACAAAATAGATCACAAAATTGACATGGGGCAGCAAAAAGGAACAGCAGCCCATAGTTACCTGGTTGTAACCGCAAGTGATTACACTAAACTGACTTTAAAGTAAATGCATTTCTTGTCTACAAGAACAGGAAATAAAAAGCACAAAATAGCACATTGGAAAGGAGACTCTAGCCTAGTAGTATCCTAACAAACCTATTGAGCGTAGGGCCGTTAAACAGGGCAGAAATGTCATTCAAAAACAATGGAAGAATCCGAGGCGCCGGCCATCTCGGTGGCCACAATTGGACTGAGAGAAGCCAGCCTTCGTAGTCTTCAGCATCCTTAGCGGAGGTGAAAGTTCTGTACTGGGAGCCATCCTTTATCTTCAGTGTTGCCGGGTAAAGCAAGAAAAAATCCAGACCCTTGACTCGTGCTAAGTCCATGGTTTGATAGAAGGCTTGGCGCTGCTTGACCGTGAAATTGCTGTAGTCCAGGGAAAAGCAAATCTTTCTGCCCTCGACCATGGGCGGAGATTTCCCTGCAGCCTGTAGGATCGCCTGCCTGGCTGTGTAGCGGAAAATCAACGTGCGGTTAGTAGTGGTGTTCTTCTTTGGGCTATCACTGCAGATCTGGTTAGCGCTCATAATCTCGATCTATACAACTGTTTCGAGAGCCACTTAGGCAGGGAACGTGAGAGATGTTGATTAGCATTAGTACCTTCTAGCATCTCTTTCATACCGATGATGCATATGTTGCATCTTCTGTTTCTGTCCTCCATATCTGCTAGCTTCAACTCCAGCTCTTGGCCATGGCTATCAATAATATTTGAGTTGCTTCCACTGTAGTTTTTAGATTGTCCACATCAGATCTGATAGAGCCAAGGCTTGCAATTAGATATGCTAGCGAAACTGGGCCAGGAGCTATACCTTAAGCCGCCCTCTCTGTCGAGCTGATCACGTGACTCTGCTTCTCTGCTCTCTCTACTTCATTGTTGTTGGTTGTGTTTTTGGTTTCTATTTTTGTTTTTGGAAAGCATTTTGTAACTTTGTTAGAAAGTTTAGAATTATTATTTATTATAAGATCAGTCAATTGTCACAGACAAGGCATAAAGTACTGGAAAATAGAAGACACACAGGAAAGTGTCAAAAAGGACATGTATATACTAATAAGCCTCAATCCTCTCTTCTGACCCTAAAAACCCTTACTTATTTTTCCAGGGTACAAGCGGCCAAAATGGGTGAAAAGCTCTGTCATCCGAGAGCTCCTTCGCGTCGAAAGGAGCCAGTTGAGGTGGCAGGGGCATCTGGTAAGGATGCCTCCTGGGCGCCTCCCTAGGGAGGTGTTCCAGGCACGTCCAGCTGGGAGGAGGCCTCGGGGAAGACCCAGGACTAGGTGGAGAGATTATATCTCCAGCCTGGCCTGGGAACGCCTCGGGATCCCCCAGTCGGAGCTGGTTGATGTGGCTCGGGAAAGGGCAGTTTGGGGTCCCCTACTGGAACTGCTGTGCCCGCGACCCAATACCGGATAAGCGGATGAAGATGGATGGATGGACTTATTTTTCTGTGTGCAGGATGTCCATGGGCATCATCAAAAAGCCTTTGTGCTGCAGTCGGGTGTGTAACCGCCAATAAAAGCCTGCAGGTTGTGCAGCCCATTCTAATTCCCAACTGTCTCTTTGACCCTCAGCATTTTATATGGATACACAAGTTTACTGACACACAGAAACAGACTTGTAATGTGCCACCTTCCTGTGGATAAAAAAGTTTCATTCCTCCGATTCTGCTGGCAAACTTCTTTTCACTCTAGCTTGCTTGACCACTGCTGCTTCTCTCTGGTAGTTTAGACGGGGTTGAGGGGCCATTTTGAACATTAACAACATATTATACCTTTAAGTAAAGCTATGGTGAAAATTTACTTTGCAACCCTAATAACAGCTACGAAATGTACCATACCTCTGCAGGACAACTGCCCATGCTGCACACAGTGTCTGACTCTTTAGTTTTCAAAGGGGTTCATCCTAGTTTTTGTGAGCAACTTCTGTTCAGTTTCTCTGACCAAACTATCACCCAGCTCAGTTCTGTTGACTGACTATACATAGACAGGCTCCCACTCCAATGAGTCTGAGCTCTGTCTCTTTCTCTCTCCAGTTATTTCATACATGGCTGAGAGCCTGTGGTTAAATACTGCAGCTTAGAGCAGAGATGATATATTTGCATTGGATTGTGTGTGGAATGGATGTGGCTGTTATCCAAACATCTGTATCATCAGTGCCAGTGGCTGAGAATGTGGAGAACTGAAGAACTGAACTGAAAAACTGAGAAGAGTTGTTTTCTCATTATTTCATTTATTACACAGACTATGGCTTCTTTGCTATACCCAAACTGACACTTAACACAAAATTGGGCTATCAACAATCAATTTAAAAAATATTCAGTACAGTACAGAACAAAAACTTAAACTCTAAAAAGATTCACTAAGAAAAGTTGAGAGATGACACCTTCCAATGCACATCCAGAGAAATTGCAAGTCACTGCAGTTATTTCCCTTGACCTTGATTGTACATTACATTTCAAATTTCAGGTTCTATGTCAATTCCAGTCATTGGCAATGCCTTTTTATTCTCAGGTTCCTTGCAACAATGTTACTACAAAATGTATTAAAAAAATGTGAATCTAAGACATAAACAAAGTGTAGTTAAAATATAGGAATGGAATATGTAGAACAGGTAAAATCGTACTGTAGCAGACTGGTATACAGTAGTGAATAAACCTTTAAGATATTTAAATATAAACAGGTAATGAGAACCGGTTACTACCTGTCCCTGTTCCTGACCCCAAACTACAAGCCCCTCATCAGCTGAATAAAACCGCATATCAAGACAGTGCAGATCTAGACTGAGGAGACATCCTCAGCACAGGAGGGCTTAGGCCAACCTACTGTATACAGAGGCATCACATTAGCAAAGCAGGAGTGAGTAACGCATGTAACTTCAATGAAAACAACCACTGTGACAAGGTGTAAGGAACATTGTGACTGAACCCACCTCCACTGATCAGCTAAACACATTCCTTGCCTGCTTTAAAGTCCGCTCCAACTGACGTCATCTGGGAGCCAGACCCAGATGACGACAGCAGTTTTCTACATAGCAAAAATGCACTCACTCTCCAGAATTACCAGGTAAAGAAAGTACTATTCAGCATAAACTGCAATAAGGAAACTGGACCAGATGGCTTCTTAGGACGAACACTGAAGGCATGTGCTGACAAAGCTCACTGCAGTATTCAAAAACATCTTCAATCTGTCTCTACAGCAAGTCCCTGTCCCCACCTGTCTCCCCACATCTAAGCATATATCGTGCCTGACCTCAACAAACTCCAGTTTGCATATAGGACCAACACTTGGAAAACCCCAACAGCTACGTCAGGATGCTGCCATCAACCCAATTAAACTGGTTGACAAATTGAAACACTGGGCTTAGGAGCCTTCTCTGTCATTCGATTAAAGACTTTCTCACTAACAGACCCCAGCAAGTTAGGTTTGGCCACCACTGCTCCTCGACCATCACTCTCAGCAATGGGGTTCGCCAGGGCTGTGTTCTCAGCCTAGCACTCAACTGTGTTTTCACACATGACTGCACCCTCTCCCACAATTCCATCACTTACTCAATTTGCAGATGACAAAACCATAGTTGAACTCATAACTGACAAGAATAAAACCTACAGCGTACAGAGAGGAGGTCCTGACACTAACAACGACCTCATCCTCAACCAGATAAAAAAGTTGGAGACGGTCTCAAGCTTCATCACCACAAAGTTAAAATATACCATGCGGTCATGTTCTTTTTTTCAAGCCCAAAACAAATGAAATATTGCCTATATTGTTTTTTTGTTTCTAGATTGAATGGAATAAATGAATAATCGTAAGAAAACAAATATATGAGTTAGATGTGACAGTTGTAAGATTTCGTTCTTTTGTATGTTTTTGTGTGAATATGATGTGGGTCAACTTTAAAAAGTAAAACAAAGCAGAATAAGGAAAAATGCTCCACAACAGCTTGATGGACTTTATAATGGGTTAGGACTGTTATGTTATGTTATGTGTTACTGTGAAGAAAAGAAAGTCTTGCACCAAAGATAGCGTGTGTGTGTGTGTGTGTGTGTGTATGTGTATGTGTGTGTGTGTGTGTGTATGTGTGTGTGTGTGTGTGTGTGTGTGTGTGTGTGTGTGTGTGTGTGTGTGTGTGTGTGTGTGTGTGTGTGTGTGAGGTCAAATTTCAGGTTGCTCTCTGGGAAATGACAGGCCACTTTCTAAAAACGTGATTGTTTTCAGGGGAAAGCTGAGAGCTAACTGACAGGGAAGACAAAGGAAGCTGGGGTCACCGAATCCTTTCCAGCCTGTGAAACAACAACTCCCACAGAGGACACACAATCATCACCTCTTCTACTTTTTATTTGATGTTTTCATGAGCTCATACTGTGTGATTTACACAGCCATGCCTTCCAATAAGACAACAAGACTTACTGTCAGGAAACTATGAGGCAGTTAGGACTTCCAAACATCTTTCACATCCCATTTGATTCAAGAATTCTTGATTTACTTTTCATTAATGCTTTGTTGCTTGTTTGCTTGTTGCAAGAAACAATTAATTTGGATTGGATACCCTTTTTTATTGGACTTCAGTGGGATTGTTTTCTTCTCCAGTGAATGGCTACCCATAAATACAACTCCAATACCATATCTCCTCTAACCAAACCTTGAGGCACTCAGCTTCTCTCTCTCACACACACACACACACACACACACACACACACACACACACACACACACACACACACACACACACACACACACACACACACACACACACACACACACACACACTGGTCCAAGGCAAACCTTAGCCAGCACTAACTATAAGCTTTGTTAAAGAGAGTTTGAAGCTCCACCATCCACCTCCTTCCTACAACATTTTGTGACTTTACAACAATAGCATGCTATTCTTTTCTTTGCTCTTATATTTATGCTTTTCATATACTCACTTATATTTATACTTTCTATTCTTTTATACCACAACCTTGTATAGTTGTCATGCATATTGCTCTACATGTTTGTACTGGTTTTGTGTTGTATTTTGTACCTGTTTTTGTCATTTTGTTGTACCTTGCACTGTATGTGTCTCATGGGTAATCTGACTGTTGCTTCATTCACACAAACCTTTTGTTTGCCAACAGGGACCAGAAGAAATACAATTTTGTTTCTCTATGCACTGTACTATGTATGAAGATGGATGACAATAAAGTATATAATATATCTTATCTCTTCTCTTTGTTTAGTTCTGCAGTAGAGACGTCTCAAAGTGAACCAAAATATTGGACAGTTCAGTGACTGACCTACTGACTGATCTCCAGCCCCATCCTCAGGCACTGCCGGTGAATATCTTCAGTCAGTTCCAATACACAGAAAGTGTCTCCATTCAAACTCTTTCTCTGTCCATTTGTCCTTGAGATGAATGATCCATTTCTGAGTTGTAAAACTATTCTGGTCATTAAGAGCAGCTATAGTTTTTTAGCATCTCCTTGACTATGTCTTTCTAATAGTGAGGGAGACATAGAGACAGATTTCCAGTGGTTCTCTGTGGACAAAAGAAGGGCCTAATGAATATGTATTCCTGAGAGTCAACGAAGAGGAATCACATTAGGCCAGTCTGTCTCTGCTGACAAACTAAACGCCTGACCTTTCTACTGATGACTGCTGGAGTTTGTAAGCTGCAGCTCTCAGACTGAGATGTGGAAAAATTGTGCACAGTATGAATGCACTAAAGTGGAAAATTACTCTTATGAGAGATAGATAGGGATAAGTTCTCTCCCCCAGAGAATGGGAATAGGAGAAAAGAAAATAACACATGAGGCAGGAAAAAGAGTTATTGTTCTCTCAGTGTGCGCGTTTGTCAGGCAGGTTAGAGTTTAAATAGCCAGAGAAAGGGCTTTTAAAAATGCAAGTCAAAGGCATTTATGTACCCACAGCCTGAGCTGGGTTCCAGAAGGTGTCATGTTCAGCTTGTGTTCTTGTTCTGCTGACAACAGCATCTTAACCTTTTTTTCCAATTTTCCAAACTTAAATGTGTCCAAATGCTACCAATAACATGTACTTTTCATCACCATTTTTTCAAGACAGCCACTTTTTTTCCACATTGTTCAAGAAAATGGAGAAACCTAAATTGGTGTGAGAGATTAATTATTGTACTTTCATAAAGTCAGCGAAGTGACACATCACACACACACACACACACACATCTCAGAATCAGTGTGCATTGTTATGATTAAATAGATGCAGAATTTAAAAAGGCTATGTATGGTTTGCCTTTGTAGTCTCTACATAGGCCACATTCCAAAACCCCTGGATCCCACCCAGACATGACATCCCAAAAAATAAAACTTGTGGCCACGAAACACAAATTTGTGGCAACAAAATAGTATTTTGGAGATAAGGACATAGCCTAACTATAATGCGGGCAGTTCTGCTATACCTGTCTGGGGCACATAGGTTACCCAGAGCAATCTAAAGGTGCAGTCATGAGCAGAAATGATTTGATTGTATTTTAGACTGGGAATGAGTTACAAAGACATTGTCTTACAAAGACACCAAGAGGCATTTAAACAGAATATTGAGAGAGGAGAGGACGCCAGTATAGATTTCAGTGTTGACCAACTGAAAGGCCCTGGAAAGGATCACGGTTACCAGTGGTGTATACAACAAGGTATCACTATAAGAAAAGAAGACGTCAGGATCCTCCTCTTTCTACTGTACCCCACCAGCTCCCAAGCTCGCCAGACCAGGCGTCTCAGAAGGAGGTAGTATTTTGCTCAAGGACCTAACTTTTTGTGGCACATAGACTCATATGACATTTTGAAGCCATACGGAATATGCAGCTCGTGCGAACCGACTTGGGCACAGAGAACGTGGTGATTAGATACAATCAGCGGTATCTACAGAGAGATGATGTAGATGACAGAGCAGTGGAGAGAAGTTACATCACAAGGCCACCAGGGATGTAGAGCAGGCTAAACGCATCGTAAACGCCATTTACGCACCCCCCAAAATTCGGAAATAGCCTTTACCCACCTCCACAGTGCGTTTATCCACCTCTAAATTGCAGAATTATGTTACCACTATCGTTCCTAAGCCATTCTAAATTAAGCTTATGTTGTTTTAGTTTCATATTGTTCAATTTAGTTTCATAGGTTGTTAAACCTAAGACGAAGTCTATCCAAATTGCGCTGCATTATTGTATTGAGAATGAGGAGATGTCACAACACAGCGCCCCGCCACCAGAGATCAATGTGGATTTCCGCCAGTTTTTTAAGTGCTGTCAAGACTGCAGCCGTCCTCCTGATGCCAGCAAATGGCCTCGGCTACAAGCACAAAATCAGTGAGCTCGAAAAATAGTCCTAAACTTGTCTGCATTCAAGTCTAGCTCTGCCCATTTGTCCTTGAGATGAATGATCCATTACTCTGACTGGCTACCATTTGAAATGATTGATGGAGGAGTCCACCCTCCCCCATGCCCTTCTCAAAATGAGACAGTATTAAGTCAATTAACTTAAAGGTGTAGATAGGCTATAGCATTCAGACTGGATACCCAAACATACTATGCATGGTAAATAATTTACTTTAATGGTCTGTCTGAAAGGGTTAGCCTATAGGCCTTATAATGTGACTGTCAACTTGACAGGATGTTGTGTGCTAAGCTGTCTTTTCTCCATTTTAACTTCAATTTACAGAGAGAGGTGCAACAAACAATGATGCACAGAGCACAGAGAGAGGAGATATACAGATGAGGGAGATAGAGAGAGGAAATGAGTAAAGAGGAGGAAAAGAGGTAAGACAAACAGAGGATTTGAGCCTCCCTATCTCTCTTCAAGATTTTTGTTCTCTGATTTGTCATTTAGTAAACTTTATAGATTTCAACCATATTATTCCTTCTTGAGTCTTTTTAACAAGAACTTAGATTAATGTATGAATTGAATAGTGATTGTCTGACCTATGAGGGTCAACAACTAGTTGGTACCATCAAATGCTAGCCTATATCATCAGGATACACGTACACCGGTATGAACGCATCCTGATAGCTATTGTTAGCTAGAATTATAATCCTTCATGCTGATCCATGTTGATATTATATTGTCAAACTGTAAACACCACAACTGCTACAATACTTATGTTTATAACATTTAAAGCTATGTGTTTGTTATGTGTTTTTAGCAATCACACAGACTGGTAATGACAACAAGAATCTATTGTTATGATCAATCTAATCAAACAAGAAGACCTATGTACATGCATTGATGGTCTTCCTCCATGGTGCTATGGTGCAGGTCTGGCAAGGCCAGACTAATTTTAAGTTTTAATAATGGTGGACAAGAATAAAATAGAACATTTAAACCAAAACAATCCCACGTTTGATAAATTGTGTCCTCCATAATCATATCACAAAATGTTTAAAACAATGTTGTAACAAAAGTGTGAAGATGTATAGAATGTAACAGAGATGACATCAAACTTTTGTACAAAATTGAAAAGTTGATTCTCCTTTTTATAAATACAGTGAACCCTCGCTATATCACGGTTCACCTTTCACGGTCTCGCTGCTTCAAGGATTTGCATCGTGCATTGTGTTCTGCATTCTGCAAACATAATCAATGGTGGCATGTTGGTTTATAAGAATCTTTTTGCCCAGAAGAAAAAAGAGCGACAACAACTACCGATAACTATGAAAACACACCTGCACCGCGGGCTTTAGAAGAAAAATACGCTACAGAGCGGAGTCAGGATCAGCGGCTCCGTCAGAAGAGCAGGGAAATACACCTGAGTCACGGTTTTTCCTACTGTACTGTACTTTGTATTTGTTTTCATAATCATTTTTCATTTTCTCCCGTTCCAATGACTGTGGTGGGCGGTGCTGATCTCCGCAATTTGAAGCCTTCAGTTCGTATTGATGATTAAAATTATTATTTTACAGTACAGTAGTTCTTTGTAAAAAAACGTTTATACAGTACTTTTATTTGTTAAACAAATGTTTGGGCCTGTAAAAAGGTTTTGTTCTTTGGTTTCAATGTATTATGGAGTATTTCATCGTATAATAATGGTAAAAAAATAAAGGTTACTACTTCACGGATTTCGCATATCACGGGTTCTTCTTGGAGCGTAACCCCCGTGAAAAACGAGGGTTCACTGTACACTATACACTATACAACACATGTTGTATTTTGTGTGTACACTAACAATAATAATGACAGGATAAGAACTGTGTTAGCCAGGTTCATAGTTACAATATAATGTTGAAATTGACTTGAAAGAAAGTGTAAACAAATTGTGTAAAGAACTTACTCAGTTTTAAAGACCTTAAAACGCTCAGTCAAGGCTCACATTCTTGTTTCTGATGGGGTTGCTAAAAACAACATTGTTTAACACAAAAGGGTTAATTTTTTATTTTTTTTAAGTGGGGTAGTATGAGGTACATTCTCAGTGTATAACGTGCAGTAGACAGTAGTCAGCAAGCTCAGATTTTAAAAGCAGATTGATACACTGCTAAGAACCTGGAATCTTGCCTGTTATTGGACACTGACTAGAGATACGTACACCTCATATAACCCCACCTCAAAAAAACTGAACTATCCCTTTAACCATTTGACCGTGAAAGAACACAACAACCACTTTCAGATCAGATTAAATAAAATGCTGAGCTACAGAACTGAAATAACAACTCAATCCAGTCCAGCAAGGAGCTGTCACATCCTTTGTGTTATTGTTTTCTATTACCTACACCACCATATCCATTACCCACATTGAGCTTGTAAGAGTATTGTTGAATTCACTACGGAAATTAGCTTTAGTACACAACCACGTGTGGGAATGTGGTCTGCAGAGGAAATCAGTGGTTTCCATGAACTCAATCAGTATGGCCTTATCCAGGAGATTGGATCCTGAACAGAACTGAAGAGTGTTGCAATCAATTTCCCAGATTCAACGTTTCAGATACTGAGACGGGACGTTTAAAAGCTGCTTCACTGTTTTTGCAGTTGTTGTTTTTTGTGCAATGTAATGATGCAGACCCTCTGGTAGCTATAGAGATGACAACAGGATGCCAACACTTAATGACATACAGTATATTGGGGCCTGGATGATTACTTTGTATCCTATCTGTGATAAAACAGGAGCGGTATGTCCTTGATAGCAAATTGCTTACATTCATATGCATCAAGTACATTGAGAAGTTCATCTGTGTCCACCAAAGGAAAATCCTCCAAAGCCTTCAAAAGGACAGCTCTTTCTTTGTGTCATAAGGTACTTTGAAATTACTGGTTGTCAAGCTATACAAAACCTCTTCCAGAAATGTTACTGTAAGTTTCACTGGGACGGAACCAGCTTGGTTACACCCAAGTACAAACACTCTAGCTACAGCCCGCCATTCTTCACACTAAAAGTCATGTCTGATGAAGGAGACTTTAACCTCAACCCCCAGTGTGCAGCTGTCATAGAAATCCATTCAAAATTCTGTCAGGCAGTCTCGCAAATTCCTTCACCGTGTTCAAGCTTTCCATTATTTAACGCATTTCAACCTCAGTTGTAAGAATGTTTGGGTCTTTGAAGGCACTGATTAAGTCACTGAGACAGTGACTTCTTCTTGCAATCAGTGGTTGTGGTGAGAAGGTTTTGGTTCAGTGTTTGAACTGGAACATCGGTTTCCCCTGCAAGCAGCGGATCAGACAGTAATTCATCTGATGAGGTACATCATCCTCTTTGTGTGTTTTAAGGTTTGATACCTCCACAGTTACATCCTACTTATGATACCAGCTGCCTCAGAACCCAGAGTTAGCAGACCATCCCACGGTAATGTGTCATTCAGTTCCAAGTCTTCACTTGAGGAAGCTCCGTAATTAGTTTCATTGTCATTTAGTGACTCTGAATTTCTGTTTTCTACCAACAGATCCTTAACAGCCTGTTTCTGTTCATGTTCAGTGAGATCCACAGTGAGTGGCTGGGTTATTGCAAGATCATCGTTCTCGCCTACTTGCAGGCTGCTGTCCTGTTTTTGTGTTGGTACACAAATAAAGTCTGAGAATTGTGACCTTTCTTTGATTATACAACTCATCTACTCTATTGGACATCTTAACATGTATCTGGGAGATCTCAATATGAGTTGAATAGTGGAAAAGCCACTTTTTTTGTAAAGGCCACTCATGACTTTGATATCTGCCACTGTTTATCTTTTGATAAACAGAGAGATGGACCAGTTACTCCACTGCTTTCAGACTTCACCTGTTTGTACCTTTTGCTCTTTCACATCGAAATTCATCCAGCCAACCTCAAGCCGCCTCACTTTCCATTCGGCATTTCTATTTCCTGCCCACTTAGATGATCCTTTTGTTGAGCTCTACGTGTCCCCTCAGTTCCGGAGCATCTTTGACCTAGCCTTGAAAGGGTTTCTTTCCTAGATGGTGCTTGTTGTGTTAATGCTGCGTGTCTGCAAAAGGCCACAGTGGAGACTCTATCCCCAGCTTTGAGGATGTACTTGGCCAGGTCAGGTCTGTCATTAGTGGAATGACAGTTTTATCATTCATAAAAATATAAGATACTCTAAATTGCTTACAATTGCTTACATGCTTACAATTAAATGGACACACAAAGGTTAGAAACAAAAGTATTAACATCTTAGGCCTAATTGAACTGACTAATGAACTCTCAAAACTGTCCGCAAATGCATGCACACACACACACACACACACACACACACACACACACACACACACACACACACACAGTTGTACACAATGCCATCCATCCTCTCTGGGTAAAGAAGGAGTGTGTGTGTGTGGAGCAGGGAGATGAAGGACCTACACAATACAATGTTCACCCCGGTAAGGGGGACTGGTGCAGGCTCATTTTACCTCTCTGTTCAATGAAACAAAGAAGTCTTTTGTGGGCCAACCCCCCCCCCCTCCCCCACCACCACCACCTCCCAACAACCCTCAATCTTTGAATCTTTACCCCCCTTACAGCAGCACAAGCGACGCACAGACAGCAGATTATATGGGTGGGCTTGGCACCAAGAAAAACATTTTATTCAAAAAAGAAATGGCTGCTTTCCTTGACCAGTTCTTAAATACCATGTGAGCACTGGCCTGAGACTCCACTGGTGTAATTGTTTAAGATTGGGTATTGTACAAGAGGAGAATTGAGTTTAGGATTTATAAAACTGTGAACATTGACTGTAACTTATAACCCATAAGGACCCACGGTGACACAGGTCACTTCACTACCGTGTTCTATGGCCATATTAATGGTATTAATCCCCCATTCCTCCCATTCTTTGCGCATTGTGTGCAGATTTTCTTTCTTTGCTGGAAAACAACCCGGCCCCAAATGTGCTGGGTGGTTATTGATTACCACACAGCAAGTCAACTTGCATTACATTCACATGCCTTCTCCTACTTCTGCTATACTGATGACACCCAGCTATTCCTCTCATTTCACCTAATTGATGTTAAGGTAGAGGCAAGCATTGCTGCTTTCCAGAAATGTATCTGGATGTCAGGGCCCCACCTAAAACAATGACAACACCAAACCTGTGTTACCACAGAGGAATGACCTGTCCATTGCCATGACAATATTATGGGGATCCAAACTCAGTAACAAGAAACCTTGGTGGGACCATTGATGATGGCCTGTCAGTCTTAGCAAACAAGACAGCAGTAGACCACTCTTGTAGATCATCCTGTACAACATCAGGAAGAGCTGGTCCTTCAGGCACCCAGATAGCTCAGTTGGCACGCGCCCACATATAGAGGTTTACTCCCTGACGCAGCCGTGGGTTTGACTCCGACCTGGAGCCCTTTGCTGCAAGTTGTTCCCGTGTGGGCGTATGTATATAAAACTGTCTGGGTATATCTGGGCACTTATTTAAACATATCCTGTGAGTTTTGTGATGACTGGCCTTATGGTTCCTGATTTCTGTTCATTGATGTCCAGAGCCACGCCCCTTTCGAAGTTCATTGGTCAATAACTTAAAAGTAATTGAGGTATGGACATGCTTTACACAACATGTAATTGATGATTAACTGAAAATTCGGAGTCACGGTGTAGGGGGAGATCTCAAAAATGTTTCAAAAATTAAAAATGGCAGAAAAATTTTCTAGGCGGACCTTAATGGTCCTTGAGCTATTGTTTTGTAGAGCACATTAAGCTGCACCTGTGTGAGAAATTTCAAGTCAATCAGACTTAAGGTGTGGGTGGCGTGGCCTTTAAAAATTAGCATTTTGAAGCCTTAATTACAGCGCCACCATGTGGCTGATTGGGTTCATATTTCTATAGAAGCACATGCACACTATTTCCAGTTATTCCCCCAAGTTTCATGTTTTTCACAGGAATTTGAGACGGCGCGGCAAAAACAAATAATAATAAGCCTTTGCGGTTTGAACCCTATTGACTAAAACAGACAAGCATGAAAAGGTTCTACCGCTTTAAGGTTTGAAGCCTAATAATAATGATACTTTGGATTTATGAAGCACTTTTCAAAGTCCTCTAAGAAGCTTTACATAGGATACATATGGTACCACGAAGCAAGATTTAGCGTAAACAAGGTAACTTCAGGTTCAACCCAGGGTTTTGTGTATCACGACGGTGGATCACTTGTTACGGGGTTAAATCATGACACCATGGTAACTTATGCTACTGACCAATCAATACTTGATTGATAATGTCGTCACCGTTCTTAGAAGATCCGCTGGAGCTCGGTGCACACAGAGAGAGAGGTGCTCATCATCATCATTCCCCAAAGGGTATTTTTATATAGATTTTTAGCTGAGGGAATTACGTGTAGGCTATTTGTGTTTTACGACGATAAAACTACTGATGATTTAAATGGGGTCTGGTGGGTTTGGTGATGGTGATTTTGCCCTTAAATTAATAAATACAAAAACATATTCAATTGTTGGCTGAGTGAGTTTAGCCTACGGTATTTTGTATAAGCTATTTGTCGGTTTTTTGAGCTGTGTGTTGCCAATGCGCACATCGGTTTGAATTATGTTTCTATATTTTTTTACTTGCTCGCACAATCACTTCCCATTGCTAGGGTTGCAACTGAAATAATAGGCTAAAGTAACGACAGTTTATGAAAGGACAAGTGTAATTATGGTCAGATCTTGTTCTTGACTGATGGGGACTGATTGAATCAATATTGATAAGCGTTTACATTGTCGTTTTGTTTTTGCCAGCTTTCCATCCTGTTTTAAGTAAACTAACTGTATTGCCTTTTGCCTGTAAAACTGTGTCTGTGTTCTTCATATTTATGTAGAATTACAGTTTGCTCTTCTGATGTTAAATATGCGGTCTGGTAGATGTTTACGACTGGTCACGCTGTTCAAAGACCGCCTCTTTTAAGTGAATGCACGCGTCACTGGATTGGGAAACTAGTTGAACTAGTTATTAACCACTGTCATGACACAGCTTGTGCAGGACAGCGGTTGTTAGGGTTAGTGAAGCCCGATAACTGAAATCTTGATTTAGAGTACAGGCCTCAGGACTGCTTCATCCAGACGCACTGGGACTGAACACGAGGAGCTGGAAACATTTACAGTAACAGTACTGGACTATATCAAGTTGTGACTGTGGTCAAAAACATTCAGGTTTTCCCAAACCAGAAACCCTGGATGACCAACCATGTCCACATACTCAGACGGACCTAAAAAGTGGAATTAAGAAGACCATAGAGTCCCACTTTGTCCAGCAACAATACACGGGAGGAGTGGCAGGGTATACAAGACATCACAAACTACAGAGGCTGTGATGCGACAACAGGAGACCTGAGTGTGCCGCTGGCAGAGGAGCTACATTTTCATCTTTGCTCGCTTTGAAATATCACAACAGCAGCAGCACTCATCTGCTCCAGCCCTGTCTCCACCCCCATCTGGTTCCTGCACCACTCCACTCACGGTGAGGGAGCACAATGTCGGACGGGTTCTCCTGGCAGTGAACTGCCAGCAAAGACAGAGTACCTGGCAAGGTGCTCAGAGCGTGTGACCACCAGCTTGCCTTCATTTTCACCAGAATCTTCAACCTCTCCCTGGCCCAGGCAGTCATCCCACCCTGCCTAAAATCAGTAATAATGTGCTGGCTGTGAGAGTACGCTGACGTTGTTTGTTCGCTGCTTCTCCATCCAAACTCTATCCAAATTCTACCCTGTATTAGATACAAGGTAGAAATTGGTCTGTACATGGATTATACGCACTTGGAGGATAACTTACCTGCCATCAGCTTCATCTTACGACGACTTCTATCCCTGACCAGTATCCCCATTGCTGGAATCCCAGCAACCCATTCATTGCAACACCAACGCACCGGCAGCTCATCCCTGGATAACTCCACAACCTTTTTTCGCCTGCTGCCAGCGACCACAATTCTGGACTTATCCATCTGATCTAGCGCTACTAATGTGCAGTAGACCCCTGGACAGATTCCTTTTCTGTCCCAGTTTTCCCTCAAAATTGATGGCTCCAACGTTTCCCCCTCCACCTGAATCCGCAACCTTGGAACAATCTTCGATCCCACCCTCTCCTTTCTACCACATGTCAACCAGCCTTCTTTCACCTTTGTAACATTGCACGCCTCTGTCCCTCTCTGTCCACACTGCAGCTGTAGCAATCATCCATGCCCTCATCACTTCCAGACTGGACTATTCTTTATGGACTACCACACAAAATCACCAACCAACTCCAATGTATCCAGAACTGAGCCTTCTCGCCTCCACTTGCCACCGAGACCACATCACCCGTGTTCTCTGCAACCTCCACTTGTTCCTTTTTGCTTTACCTGTGCTTATCCATGCATCTATGTGTCTTTCTTTTCTTTTTTGTCTGTCAAAACTGTAAAGCGTCTTTGTTTAGAAAATAGCTTTAAAAAAATAAATGTATTATTATTATGATCATCTCAGTGCCATGAAGCCTAAATGATTATCCTCCTGTGGCCCTCACTCCATAATTATGAAGTGCTTTGAGAAACTGGTTCGTCAGCACATCAAGGACTATCTCCCCGCAGAATTCAACCAATACAGTATAATGTGCAAACAGATCCACAAAGGATGCCATCCCCATAGCTCTCCACTCTGCGCTGATCCACCTGGAGCAGCAGCAGAGCTACGTCCAAATGCTCTTTGTTGACAGCAGCTCAGCTTTCAATACAATCATTCCGGACATTCTCATCACCAAAATGGTCACTCTCAGCCTCCACCCTCTCACATGTGCCTGGATAAAAGGAGTTTCTGACCAACCGGTCCCAGACGGTGAGACTCGGCCCCCACTTCTCCTCCACTCACACGCTGAACCTCTTGTACTGTCTCTACACCCACGACTGTAGCCCACAACAACAACCTCATTGCCAAGTTTGCTGACAACACCACAGTGGTTGGACTCATCTCAAAGGGAGATGAGGCAGCCTACAGAGAGGAAGTCCTGAACTTGGCAGCCTAGTGTTCAGAGAACAACCTGGCTCTGAACACCAAGAAAACCAAGGAGATCATTGTCAACTTCAGGAAGAACAGCACCGACCTAGCCACCCTCTACATCAACGGCAAATGTGGGTCCACACCTTCTTCACGTTTCTCTGCATCCTTATATCCGCTGACATCTGCTGGACAAACAACACCACAGCAGTCATCAAGAAGGCTCAACAGCGGCTACACTTCCTGAGGGTCCTCAGGAAGCACAATCTGGACTCCAACTTGCTGCTGACCTTCTACCGCTCATCCATTGAGGGCGTGCTGATGTACTGTATCACAGCATGGTACGGCAGCTGCACTGTGGCCAACAGGGAGATGCTTCAGAAAGTAATAAAGGCAGCACAGTAGTGATGTCCAAATGAAGCTTCATGAACCAGTTTCTTTATTTTCTGAGCCCACTAGATAGCGCTCTGTGGTTTTAAGAGAAAAGCCCAAGGCATTGCAATTCAGTGTATTCTCAGCCCTTTGTAGAACAGAGAGTGCCATCTAGTGGGCTCTGAAAATAAATACAGTTCATGAAGCTTCATTTGGCCATCACTACAGCACAGAAGATCATTTGCTGCCCTCTCCCCTCCCTGATGGACATTTACACACATGCTGCCTCAGCAGAGTAAAAACATCACCAAGGACAGCTCTCACCCTGGGTTTGATCTGTTTCACCTGTTGCCCTCAGGGAGGCGCTACAGGTGCATCAGAACAGGACTAACAGATTCAAGAACAGTTTTTTTCCGAAAGTCATAATAACTTTGAACTCACACATTGTAGAGTTCTTTCTACCCACCTACTGTGCAATATTTAATACTATTGAAAATACTGAAATACTGTGCAATTATATTACTTAATTAATTATATTTACTTTACAAAATCATTATTGTCATTGCCCTATATCTATTACTCATTGAATATGATCACCACTACTGGGCAATATTGAAATGTTGTGCAATAACCCACACTGCATATCACACTGTATATAAAACCATTTTAATTTCTTTTATATATGTTTATAGCATCTTAGAACCTTTCTTTTTTTGCACTACTTATTTCATTCCATGTTGCTATATTTATTTTACGTACATGTTGGCACTGGAAAAGGAGTTGCTTTTAAAAATATTGGTACAGAAATAGTTTTGCCCTGCTGAGAGTCCCTTAAACTCAATATCCACTGTCCTTCACTGCTCTTCATCAGCATAGTTTGTTGACTTAAGTGTTAGTGATAGCCTGTGTGCATGTTTCCAAGGTGAAAGTAAAATAGGTCAGAGTATAGGAAGTCTGTACAGTCAGTTGGTGCTAGGTAGACTGCACAGTGTAGCTACATTCAGTTATTAGTCATTACTGACAAATAAAAGGTTATTTCTTGGGCTTTTGCCTTTATTAGTGACAGTGGATAGAAAGGAAAGAGGGAAAGAGATGGGGGATGACATACAGCAAAGGGCAACAGGTCAGACTCAAACTCTGACCCCTGCAGGACTCAACCTAAATGGGGCGAATGCTCTTACTGGTTGAGCTAAAGGCCGCCCCAAATAAAATTTGCTATTTGTGGAGAATCAGCCTGCAGTGTCTATAAAATGGTTGACGCTGATTTTCACGCAGATGATCTTTTCACTGGGTGCCAGAGACTGGAAAATCCATCAGGGTGCTACAGTTTATAGACAGCTAACAGTCATTTTATTTCTCTAGCAGAAGAATTAATAGTCTTTTAAAAGTTGATAGGTTAACATAAAATTTCTAATAAAGTACTGTATTTGTAGAGAGTCATGGTGGCTGACCATCAAGCAGCTCTGATATGGACCACCTTATTCTAGAGACAGACCCTCTGATGCAATACAGGAACCTCCCCGCAAAACTTTACAACCTAAAATCTACTGTATATGCTGTGAATTAAAAAACAAAAGTAAAGAGTGATTTGTTAATGAAAAAGAGAGTAAAGAGTCTTCCTCCGCGTGAGCTTCATTTCCATGAAAACGACTCCGATATTATTCCAAGCTTTGAAACATTTTTATTAATTTGGGACATGGTAATTAGTACTGCCTCCCCATTGATTTCAACTGAGAAACCGCTGAAAAAAACTAATTATTAGAATTTGTTCTTTGTCTAGACACAATATCGAGGCCTATAATTTACAACTTCAAGTCACAACTCCTAGCGCTAGTTGACACTAACAATTTCTAGTCGGTGACACATTTTAGGCGTTATTTAACATGCGGAATTACTTTACGTTGCCTATTTATGTCTATTTATTTCTATTTCTCTCCGTTAATCACCGACACCTGTAGAGCATCAACAGGGGTTGCCATTGTTGTTTGTGTGTGTGTGACATCAAAAACTCTAACAGGGAGAACAATCTCGGGGTTGACTGCCGTTTCAGGGCAGTCAAACCATTTTGAGATCAAATTTAGAAAATTTGCACACTAAATGTTGTTAAGTTTTTTTAATGAACATAAAAGATTTAGTTTGGAAAAAATTGCAGTATTTGGGCTCAATTTTTGATAAATCAAAAATCTGAATGGTAATTTTGTGGAGGACAGTCTAGAGATGTACCTCCCCAAATTTGGTGTCAATAGAAACAAAAGTGTGGAAGGAGTAGGGTTTTAGAGTTTTTGCAGTTTTTGCAAAAAGTAGAATGTCCATCCATCCATCCATCCATCCATCCATCCATCCATCCATCCATCCATCCATCCATCCATCCATCCATCCATCCATCCATCCATCCATCCATCCATCCATCCATCCATCCATCCATCCATCCATCCATCCATCCATCTTTGGGCAGCAGCTCCAGCAGGGGACCCCAAACTTCCCTTTTCCGAGCCACATTAACCAGCTCTGACTGGGGAAATTCTGAGGCGTTCCCAGGCCAGGTTGGAGATATAATCCCTCCACCTAGTCCTGGGTCTTCCCCGAGGCCTCCTCCCAGCTGGAGGTGCCTGGAACACCTCCTTAGGGCCAGGCATCACCAGTATATCACAGCTGAGACGGTGCAGAGTCAGCGTTAACTGGGCTACGACAGGCCAGCGGTTAGCTGCTAGCTGGCGGCTACTGGAAGAAAATGGCAGCAGCTAGACCCAGCGCTGGAGGTCTATAAAAGAGAGAAATAAATGTACGGCATTATGAAATTAAAGTCCCATGAAATAAATGAAAGCAGTTCTTTGAAAAAAGTTTTTCAAATAAAACCTACCAATTATGTTGACTGATTTGTATATTTAAATTTACATGTATTTATATATTTCAGGATTTATTTCATAGCCGTATTTATTTATTTCATATAGGGCTGTAATGGTAAGCGTAATCGTCCTGCACCGTTTTGGTACAGGACATTCTGTTTGGTATGGGACATTGGTTCTGTACGTGTCAGTAATGTCTATTTATATTGACTACTCGCACACCCAGAAAGTTTTGGCAGCATGCAAGTTGTTGTCTATAGTTGTCAACTTAACCCTCAGAAAAACACAAGAACCAAGTTTTTTACAAAAATAAAACACAAATATCACAGACCAAAACAAAACCCGTTTGTTACTGCAGGAAAAAAACTGATATTAAAATGGAGCAGAATAATGTGTCAGAGCCTGAGGGAAACTACAGAGCTCCTTCAAAATCGGACTCAACCTTTTGGTTTTTACCATCACGGCAAGTATATTAATAAATCCTTCTACTAGCCTTGGCCTATTTGATATGGAGGAGTGTAGCTGCAGGTATAGTGTAGTATAGTTTGTGTTTTTAAGTGTACGTAAAGCGCAAACCAATGGTGATCTTTTCTTTTCTTACATTCTGAACTATTATACCTGAGGCTCTGACCTGGAGCTTGAACACCACTGCCTGTTTTTTTGTAAGGACCCTGAGGCTCAACATACTCCCCCAAAAACTGCTGATCAACTGCACCATTGAGAGTATCCTGACTGAGCCATTTTAACTATCCGCTGCAGACAGAAAGAACCTGCAGTGTGGAGTTCAAACAGCTCAGTGCAGGGGCAGCGGGTGAAGGCTTGAGCGTACCCAAAACTGCTGGCCATCAGGCTCTCTGGTATGGGTTCTGTTCGGTTTGGTTTGGTTGGTATACCAATATGGTATACCAATAAAATGCCAAAATAAAAAACTGTGTAGGGAAAGGGGGTGGAGAATGGACTAAATAAATCATCAGATACATAAAGTATATTGGTGTCAATGACTTAATTATATTTAATAACTAAGAATTCAATATTTGTTTTTATCTTAATTTTGTTTTCACCAAAAAGATAAAACTCAAATCTTAAGCATGCGTAAATGTCCTGCCCGCAGTTGTTGGGATTTGGACTTTAGATCTCTAGAAAGCTAGTCAGTCAATTCAGCTCAAGTTCACAAGATGGATATTTGCACATTTTTCAAAGGAAAAGAAAAAGTTGGAAACTCAGATACAGCCAGGAGCGCCATCTCCACTGGAGTAGTTACCGATAGTGATGTCAACCCTCTTTAACCCTCCAATTTTACTGCCAGTAGCATGTACCTACATGCAACAATGTTAACACCACCACATTAGCGTAGTAAGAAAAACATTCCTGCCAACCTTTAGCAGATGACCTATCATAGCATTCTGGTGTGTAACACTTTGCTGAGAGTAGAAAAAACTGTTAAAACCAGAGCGTTCAGAACAGTTCTTCAATCTTAACGTTTTAGCTCACGGGAGTTTCTCTACAATATGTTTACCTCATTATTTGGTCACGTTTAACATGGAAATCCGACATTATAACATTGTAGATTTGACAGAAAATACAAAAAAGCATAATATGTCCACTTTAAGGTGGCTAGTTTTGAATATGTCAATGTGTGAAAAAACAATTAAGGTGAGCTAGAGATGATTCCATACTTGCATGGACTAACTTTTCCCAGAGCTGTGGACAGGCTGCTCAACACATAACCCAACATAATCTTCCACACTTTTAGAAGATAATTATGTATCTGTTGTTTTGTTCAGTCTGTAAATGTTGAATTGATCACTCTGTAATTGAAATACACTTAGCGTAGTTCTGAGTATACAACTCCTTATATTTCTATAGATATTGTATAAATTACTATTTATTGTGGTACTTACAGTATATGCTGCTAAGCTAAGTGGAATGCTGTCAAACCAGATGCTATGTTTAACAACTTATATCTTATTATAGGCCTTATTACACTGTAACACTTTAACTTCCTTTTGCTATACTGAGCTCAGTTCAGCAGGAGGAGCCGAAATGAGAGGGAGGAAAGAGAGTGAGAGGGAGACACAGAGAAAGAGGGAGAGGGAGGGAGGTAAAGAGAGAGAGAGAAACACACACACACACACACACACACACACACACACACACACACACACACACACACACAGACAGAGGAGAGAGAAGACTGCAGACAGGAAGGATTGCGGAGACATTCGCAGCGGGAGTTTGTCAGGTTTTTTGTCGGGGTTTTGGGGAGATGCTGTCCCCACCGAGGAGATGGATCCGAGACCAGTGTCCGAGCTCTGTTACCTCGTAAGTCCACTCATGTTCTGCATATTCCACTGTTCTCTAACTTATTTACTAGTAGTAGTCTGTACGACACAAAAAGAGTACCCTACCTTAATTAGACATGTTTGTTTCTAGTAAAAAGCAGCTGAAACACTGACTGAATGACTGACAGCTCGCTGTAAGAGAAAACCACCTCCTGCAGGGAGTAATGTTACCAGGTCCGAGGTGACCTCCTGTAGCCTGCCAACACTGATGATGATGATGTTAGCCTAAATTTAGCCTAAACACTAAAAACTGAATTTAAAGTCATTCATCAAGGTTGGCATTGGTATGATGATTCACAGGTTTAAATGAGCTCTAAATAATGTTGTTATAAATAATTATATTTATTAAATCAGCATTTGAACTGATCGACCATGGCTGAAATTAGTTACAAGTGTTTTTGTAATCTTTGGTCACTAAGGACTACTGTTTTTAATTGTAGAAAATATCCAACCCAGAAAATGATTCTATCACTTTTGGTAGGCTACAAGCATGCATGCTCATTGTCTGTGTTACCTAAATAGTGTAACATGAGCTCTATTGCTGAAATGCTATGTTGTTTAATTGATTGTCAGTAAATTAACAGTTCATAGTAATTAAGATAGAGAAACATGGAACTTTCCACCTAGTCACCAGCCAGGATTTGCTGCTTTTCTTTGTTGCTTGGATCAATTCGTTACGTTGGACTTTGGGCTGTTTTTCACTATTTTTCTGACTTTAAATACACTAGATTATCAATTAATCATAAAAATAGCAACATTATAAATAATAAAAATAATTGTTAGTTGCAGTCTGAATATCAGTGAAGAGTTAATATTATTTAAAAAAAAATTGCATTGGATTCAGTTGAAACAAATGAACCATATTAAAGCTCTGTTGATAAAATTACAAAAAAACAAACTTAAAGGTGCAACATGTAATACTGACAGTGTTTAAAATAGTTACTGCAGTACAAATTCAAAATACTGGAGAGAGTTGTTTCCCCCGCCCCCTCCTCCCCAGACTCGAAGTTCACGTTGGTTGCCAGGCTGAGACCTGCATGCGATGTGGCAGAAAAAAAGTTGTAGGTATTATGTTTACTAAGAAGGATGAAAACAGCCAAAAACAAGTTGAGGTCTATTTGAACGTCCACGGTGTTAGCATGGTTAGCATTGCTAAGCCTCTGTCCTGATTGACAGGTCCTAAAGCATCCCCTGCTTAATTGTATGTTTTAAAATATATGGGACCATCATTTACTAAATGAACATCATGCTGTCTTGAAGAAGACTTGAAACTAGTGATTTAGACCATAAACTCATTATAAAAAATGTATACTGAGGTAATTTTCCCATATGGAAACAGACTTGTTTTTGGAGCAGTGTAGTTGCCCCCTGCAGATAGTAATAGAGAATGCAGATTTAAGGAGCTTCAGCACTGGCTTCACTTTTCAGACCCAGAAGCTTTGTTGATTATTTTTATAGTTTAGGGCCAAATTGCTGAATTTATGTTTTAATTTATGTTTTAAGTCTAAAAATAATAGAATCAGCTAATAAAATAGCCACCAATTATAGGCAGTTATTTGCATTGTTTATCACTCTTATGCACAAATGTGTGTAAAGATATATTTGGTAAATATAAAATTATGTTGCTTTTGGTTCCAATCACATTTCAAAATGTGAACTTTACTAATGGAAGATCACAATGAACTCATTCAATGCCTATTCTATATTCTGTATTGAATGTTTGATTCTTTTCTTTTGGTCTTTGACTCATAGTAGTGGCTAGTTGACTACAAGCCCTTGTCTGATTCTGTGCTATGTCATAATTATCAAAGCAGAGAAATGTGTTTTTGAGGCATATGAAGAGCTTAAACTGAGAAGTACAGGAAAAATGACTTGTTCTTCTGCTCTTTTTGAGCTAAAAAATTAATTTGTGTAGGTTAGTGTAGGATCTGTAAAACACCGAGCTTCAGTGTGTCACCTGACTCAGACTGTCTTGGTTTATTAAAGGGTAACTTTGAGTTTTTTTCAACCCTATTTTTACAATGTAATGTAAGTGACTGTTGGACTGTGTACAACAATCTCTGAAATGTGTCCAGTATAAAGCAAGATCGGAGCTGGGTAATTACGCACCTTCAATTAACACAATTGGATAACACCAATCACAATAACACACAGGGTGACAAATCCAGAGCCCCACATGCTTAGCTACCATCGGAGCGAACTGTTACATTAATAAAAAAAAACATGTACTAGGTTCTCCAGTCAGTGCTGGGTCTGAAAATAGGATCTGGGTTGTAAAAAAGCCTAATTATCCTTTAAGTCTTATATTCCCTTGGCAATGAATACCAACTCAATTAAATAAATTAGGGTAATTTCCTGTGAAGCAAAATTACTGTCAGGAAGTGTGTCAGAATGAAATATAGGGTACATGTGTCATACCATCCTCTGTTGAAATCCTCTTTATATAAGCTTTCTAAATTATTTAAATATTAAAAAAAATAAACTATGATGTAAACAGCACCCAAATCAAAAGGCCAAATCACTTTCTGCAGGCTAACGTCTCTCAGCTTGGTGCTGATAATGGTATCAGGTACCAGCCAGTGCGGCATGGTAGCTTGTCAGCATCAGATTACAGTCTGCTGATAAACCTGATAAGTGGAACAGTATTATAGGTTGCTGTTGTTACATTGAGTCCAGTCCAAGGGCAGACAGGGCCACAGGCTTGACATAAAGAGTTTGTTTTGCCAAAGGCAAAACCAACATTTCAGGTCGCCTTCGTGTCATCTAGCACTGGTTGCCAATGTGACACTCTGGACTGATTTCTAAGATTCCAAGCTTTAAGGAGCTTCTTGTCTTTGTTGGCTTCAAAAAAGCCAAAGGAAAGTTTATTCTCAACCTTGTTAACAGTAGTTAAAACACAGAACCAACTCAACTTATGGAGAAACGCAACCCCGTGTCACGTTGCGGTGGCCAATCATGTAACCAGAGATCAGACTTGCTGGAGTGTTTCGAACTGTGGTTTGAGGCAGTGTAAGAGTCCCGTACAGTGAATGGGACACATCACTGCCTTTAACGCTGCAACACGAAAGTTTTAAAACACTATGAGGGTAAAAAAAAAAAACACAAGCACTAAACTTCCTGGGAGTTTGTGTAATAGCTGAATGTTCCCTGCAACAACAAAGCACTTGCTTGTCTATTGTCTTTCTCTCTCTCTCTCTCCTGTGAAATAAAGCTGCCTTTAAGTGCTGTCAGAAATGTGACGGAAAACAGTAATTGTGAAATATAATGTCTACTTGTGATTCATTGGGGGGTTAAAGAACACAATAGCAGGTCACACAAATGGGCCATTTGTGACACTCCCATAGCGCCAGACTACCATTCAGAAAGTTTCCCTGTCTGATTGCAGCCTAACTGTTTCAAATCTGAACTCAAGCCCAACACTGCCAGAGAGATGCCTGGAATTTTTTTAACAAGACAGAGTTGACAACCTAAAGCCACTTCTTATCCACATACAAAGGTTAAAAGTTCAGGTTTGTGAAGGCTGCAAAGGGAAGCCTGGAGGTGGAGGAGGCTGGGTTCCAGATGTTGGTGTATAGCCCGGGGAAACCTGTGCCCCCCCCCGCCTTGTAATAACATTACTCACTCACTTTTCTAACCAGTTGCAGGAAGCTAGTGCTTACAGTTTATTTCAATATAGTATGTAAATCACCACCACAGATTTTAATACATGCTTTAGATATCAAGTGAACCATTGACATTGCATGTACTTTGTGCATATGCAAACTGGCCCCATGAGCCACTCCGTATGTTACCAACCATATCCAATTTATAAAGCATTTTTAGTAAGGATTTACGTATTCTCAATTATAACTCTGGATGAACTGTTAAGTGTTTGGAAAAAAAAACACTGTTCTGTTGTCTTCAGAGAAATGTCTTGTTGTTTTATAACATAAAATGTAACATAACTATTTCACTTATGGTTGTGATTGTTACCAGAAACATTAAATACTGGAATTTACCATTTCTAGGCTATGACGGGACAGGTCAAAACAGCAACAGAGGAAAAGGAGAGGCTGTGTGCAGCTCTCAAAGGTTTTTTTTATTATTGCAACATTTTGACCTTCAAGATCTTGGTCAGGCAAACCTCCATGTGATCAAGAAGACACAGAAAACAAAACACATTTCTTATCATGTATTTATGCAGTTTATTTATATTTTGTGGTTTGTAGAAGAAACATATCAAAGAGGAAATAAAGTACATTGCGTTTTGTCATTAGTGTTAAGAAGAGTTCCTCATATACACATAGACATAACACAGCAGCTATAGGCTACAGGACTGAATCTTGTTGGTGGAAACACTGAACTGTATTACAGTAATTAGGGATGTCCCATTCTGATATCAACGATCAGTATTAGGGTACATCAAGTCAGTGTTTAACTGTTCCATGTTGCTATATAGTGTCTGATCTTTTGTTTTATGACAGCTGTTGCAGAAAATGCTAAAATGGGGTGAGGTTCACCACTTTGTGAACAACTGCGTGAGCAAATAGAGTTTAAGAACGTTTCTTAATGTACATTGCAAGTAACTCAGGGATTTCCTTATCTACCTTTGAACCCTCAGACGGCACTGCATTAAAAACTGATATCATTATGTAAAGGAACACTTCGGAAAATCATTGGCAGTTCACACGGTTCGTCACAAAATCTTTGAGTGCAAGCTGAAACTATCATGCAAAGCAAATGCCATATATCAACAACACCCAGAAATGCTGCCAACTTCTCTGGTCTTGAGCTCATTTGGGATGGACTGACTCAAATTGGAAAAGTGTGCTGAGGTCTGACAAGTCCACATTTCAAATTGTTTTTGGAAATCATAGATGTCATGTCCTCCAGTCCAAGGAGGAAAAGGACCATCCAGATTGTTATCAGCGCAAAGTTCAAAAGCCATTATCTGTGATGGTATAGGGGTGTGTTAGTGGCCACAACTGGCACAGCTGTGAAAGTTCCATTAATGCTGAAAGGTACATACAGGTTTTGGAGCAACATATGCTGCCATCCAAGCAATGTCTTTTTCAGGGATGCCCCTGCTAATTTCAGTAAGACAAGGCCAAGCCGTATTTTGCATATGTTACAGTGTGGCTTTGCAGTAAAAGAGTGTGGGTACTAGATCTTACAGTCCAGACTTGTTTCTTATTAAAAATGCGTGCAGCATTATGAAGCAATGGACACGTCGGACTTTTGAGCAACTGAAGTCTTACATCAAGCAAGAATGGGAAAGAATTCCACATGTAAACGTGCCCCTGTCCTAGCTTTTTTTTTTGGAGGCATCAAATTCAAAAGGAGTGAATGTTTGCACAAAAAAACAATAGTTTATCAGATTGAAAATTAAATATCTTGACTTTGTAGTGTATTCAATTGAATATAGGTTAAAAAGGATTTGTAAATGTAAATGTAAATGCAAATCATTGTAATCTGTTTTCATTTATATTTTACACAACTTCATTGGAATTGGGTTTTGTAATAAGAGCTGTATGTGAAGACATCTTTTAGTGTGTGTACTTGGTTATTTAGTTAAAAAGAAAACCAATGCTGCTCAAAGTTGAATTGGCAGGCTTTTTTTGTTAATGTACTGTAGAGCTATTCAATTGTCAAGCATATACAAACTACATTGGATTGATTTTATTTATTTTAATACTTACAGTGCTATTAAAACTATTAATAACACATCTATGAGCCAAGCTGTTGAACTGGGAGACACGTGCCTTGAGTACCATTGACTCTTTAGTCCTGCGGCTCCAAATACTCGCTACCAAAAGGGATTAATATGCTGCTGAAAACAATTCCCAACCAATGCTATTTCCTCCACCTTACGTAATGCTTCAGTGTGCTCCCATGTACCAAGACTGAGTCCTAACCGCACCAGCATGGTTTTGATTCCAACCCATGGCCTTTTATTGCAGGTCACCCCCCCTCACTTCCGTTTTACTTTTATCCTTGTTTTTAGCTGTCTTATCCATTAAAGGTCCAAAGTTGTCTTTGACTAAAATTCTAAATGGAACTATATTTGTGAGCCATTTTTAAACTTTACCAATGCTCTGAGCTGAACCACAGTGTGGCGGAGAGCCACAGACAGTCCTTTCCATGGGGCTGTGGTTGGAGCTGTGGCTGGCTGCTGAACTCAGTTTATAGAAAACTCTGGCTGTGCTAAAACATCAAACCAACAGAACATGACTAATCCAATGGCCACTTCTCTCCTCTGTACTATGAACTGGGTCCCATAAATTCATTTCTAAGTTTTAAAAATATGGACTTTTTGGTTATTGAAGGCAGATACTGATACTCTTGGGCTGCTTGTGCGATATGCTAAAACAAAACACAGCAGCTGTTGGTTGGGCCTGACGTGCTGGGGCAGCTTTTACACAACACCACCATTTTTTTGCCCCAATTAATCACATTTTTGAGGCGCTTCAGGTGCTTGAAAACTCACCAAAATTTGCACATGTAGTAGGTCTGGTAAAGAATCAGATATTTTCTGGGTTTTTTGTAGATTCAACTTCAGAAATTGAGCCTCTGCAGTACATTGCACATAGAATAATAAAAATTGGTATACAGTGGCACAAGTAAGCCTCTTGGAGCCACACCCTAAACCAAAATAGAAGTCTGTGCAAAATAAACTGTGCAAAATAGTTTCAATTGACACCACATTTTGGGAACTCCATTTCCACACTGTTCTCCACAAAAATTTTATTCAGATTTTTAGTGCATACAGTAAACACATTTAGCAATTTCTTCCATACTAAACATATGATTAAATTTGATATTGATACACTATATTGGAACTTGCACATTTTCTTTTGCAGCAATTTTCTCCCATGCAAATTATTGCTCTTTTGCAGCAGTCGCTGTGTTGCTTTTTTAACAAAATATACTGTATATTCAACCCCACTGTATGTGCATATTGAGTATTTCTACAGACCAGTTTGTTTGTGGTTTTTCCCATGAATCGTAGTATCATGGCACCATTCATGCTGCATTTTTATAGTGGTGGTGCATGCACTTAACTCTGAGTCAACCTACTCTGAGTTGATTGAACCAACTCAAATCAGCTGTTTTGGAACCTCAGACTCAGAGTTTGTTAAACCTCAATACCCAAAATGGTCCCCAGATGCTGAGCCTCCAGAAGTTGACATCCCTGTCCAAGCTGTTTAAAAGAGATTGTTTACCAATCCCATGCCTCAGCAGGTCCATCTTGTTTTCATGAGCCCAGACTGGAAAGGCTCATAGAGGATGATGATTTGAAAATTTCTCAAACCATAGACCATTAATGGACTCAGAATGTGGGATGTCACCCATTGGTTTGTGGACATATGCTATGTCGTTGAGCCTGCTGTTACAAGCGCAGCCATCCTGGGTACAATTTTAGATGAGAGGGAGGAGCCATGTTACGTTACAGACTTTCACTGGCAATCACATCATAGCCACGCCCTAAAACACCCCCTGCTTTATCGCCGATTTTAAAATCAATAAGACCATAACTTAAAAAACTTTTTTTTAAGTTTTGCAGGAAGACTTAAAAGTAGTGTTGAGACTGAAGTTAAAGGTCCCATGACAAGGTGGTTTTTAGATGCTTTTATATAGGCCTTAGTTGTCCCCTAATACCATATTTGAAGTATTTTTCCCAAAATTCAGCCTTGGTGCTGAATTAAAGCCACTAGAGCCAGTCCCACAATGAGCTTTCCTTAGGACGTTTCCTTTCTGTGTCCATAGTTGTGTTTCCATCCACACGTTTTTATCCGAATTAAGTGATATCAAGTGAAAAATTCTTTATGGAAACCGTAAAATTTGATGGAATTTCATGAATATCAACTTAAAGGAAATATGGTTTATGTAATAAACGCTGATGGTTATTATGATTATTTGCTGAATAAATAATGAATTGCGATTAAGTTTTAGGTAATTTTATGGTTGCAACTTGCCACAAAACAAAGTTAATTTCCGCCCAGTATTTATGCTCTGATTGCACACATGGTGGGTGTGAAGAAAGACAGATGTAAGTGGATGGACGAGGAGACGAGAGACTTTTTGAATTTAATTTACGGGCAAAATATAACTGTTATTTTAGATAGCAAAAATCCAAGAAATGCCATAATTTATCAGGAACCCGCGAAAATCAATTGGCTACAAAAATCAATTTGTTACGAAAAGCCATGGGACGTCCACCGGAGTAAATGGAAGGCACTCAAAAAGCGAGACATGTCTCAAAAAAAAGAGTTGTCTCGCAGCGGTGCCGGAGGGAAACCAAAAGCCAAGTTGCATCTGCATCATCATAGCGATGTGTTGATAGTGTTGTTGTTTTCTTATTATAGCTTGATATGTCATTATCAGCTGGCACATAAACACTATTATAACTTGTGCAATATTGATCATGTGTTGGTAGACGGCGCGATCCATTTTGTCTAGAAAAACTTTGTTCGCAAAAGTTTGCTTGAATGTTGTGCGATTCAGTGCGAAAATGAATGGAAACACCTTAAAATGTCTCAAATCAATTTGATATACCAATTTGATCGCAAAACAGCATGTGATGTCATTACACACAGGTTTTTATTCGCTTTAAAGCCGTTGGATGGAAACACACTTTCATTAGCTTTATTCACATGAGTTTTTTTTTACCAAACTTCAGATAATTCGATTGACAAGTGGAAGGAAACTTAGCTTGTAGCTACTGAGCAGGAGAGGGGGCAACGTGGGGGTGTGGCCTTCATCAACTGCCACTCGTTTGAAAGCCATGATGTCTCTCTCTTTCTCATGGGTGGGCCAAATTCTGTGGGCAGGCATCGCAGAGAAAAGGGTAATCTTGAGAGGTAATCTTGCTCCTTATGAGGTCATGAGCAGATTCCAAATTGGCCCATCTGAGCTTTCATTTTCTCAAAGGCAGAGCAGGATACCCAGGGCTCGGTTTACACCTATCACCATTTCTAGCTACTGGGGGACCATAGGCAGGCTGGGGGAACACATATTAATGTTAAAAAAAAAGTGAAATATTCATGCCATGGGACCTTTAAATTGAGATTAAAAGGTAAAGAAGTTTCTAAATTCAAGCAGTGATCAGACCCTTTAACATAACATTTTGTGCCACCTAATGTAATCAGTACTAATGAGACTATCCCTATCTGCAGTGTGCATGGAGCTAAAAACCCCTATCCAACAGCTGACATGCACATCAAGGTCAAATCTATCTTCCTACACTCTAAGAAATATCTGTAAATTAACAGCTGTTTGACAGTATATTTTAACAGAAATTGTCCGTAGTACATGATTCGCAGGTATATTTCTGTCAATTTACACTTCGAATTGTATTATGGAAACTTCATCTCCGCCAAATCATTCTGGCGGCCATTTTCCCTCCACGTACAAAGTGGTACAAATGTGACCTGCATTACTGTAGGAACACTATTAAATAACAGGAAATGTTATGTTATTACGGTAGAAAGTCCGGGTAATGAGCTGCCGATACTTTTTCTGTTATTTTACGGGGGGTTTTCTTAGAGTGTAATACTGGTGTCATAGATAACCTGCCTTTTCTTGCTCTGCCTGGGTGAGATCTGTCTGTCTGTTTGGATTTATTGGATTCCAGCCACAGACGTAACATGGCAGTGACCAGAGCTCAAGCAAATACATTGGAGGAGGCCTCTCAAACACTGCCTTTTTATGATGTGGACATGTACGCAGAACCTTAAAAGTCTCGTAAGACATGCCAACAGAAGGCAAGAGAAATTCCACCACGCTACTGTTACCCCACAATCTGACTCCGAGCCTAAACTGCCTTTGGGGTTCAGAATCCCTAGCAATGTCATTGAAATGTAACAGAGTGACTTAATGTATGCACCTCTTTTGCAGTGAGCTAAGGAGTGGGAATGAGAAACTGACTGAGAGTTAGACCTGTTCGAGTCGTGATTCACAGAGAACCTAGTTCAATTGAGTCCTATTACAATTCAATCTAAAAATGACAACAACGCCATGCACAAAACTCTTGAAACATAAGCTACCACTATTCCTAGCCATCTTCACTGCAGAAAGTTTTGTAACTTACAATTTCTTAGGCAACAACAACACCACAAGTCAACTCAAATGACTGAGTGAGCAGAGAGACAGTCCGACCCGCAGACTCAGAGCCGGAAGCTCGCAGACCATGGGACTCGAGAACTCACGGGCCCTTGATGACTCGATCGAGTTGTCGATGCTTGTGCGAGTCAGTAAATCCCGTGAATCAGCCAGCTATGAGTGGATCTGATTCAGATGAGCGAGTGAAGTCTCTCCTCAAGCTCAGAGTAAAGCAAATCACAAAAACATTCTTTCACTTCTGAAATAACATGCAATCTTCTGTGCGTAGCCTAGCTAGACCTATTGCAGGTTTGTTGTATACATGTACAGTGTTAAAATGCAATTAGTTCAAGTAAACAGTCCAAAACACTGCAAGCTCACCTTCGCTCCCAGCTCGGCTCGCAGACAACTCACGAGCCCTTGATGACTCATAAGTCCTGACCCAAGTGACTCGCACAACCCAGTTCAGTTTAGTGAGTGACTCAGAATAACCCGAATCCTTAAAAGGAACTGGGTTTGCCAGGCCAACTTAGAGTCACGCAGTGGTGAGGACTTCGTCCTTTAAGGGGGTATCCTTTATCGCCAGAATGGCTTGGACATGCAACTGGTGGTTCCCAGAGAAGCCACGGAAAATGTGCTGACCTTGGGACACTCTGTGGGCCGGTCATCTTGGAAGACACAAAACATTTTCTCACAATCAACAACACTTCCACCGGCCTGGCTTGTGTGCAGAGGTAGCCTAGTTAGTCAAAGGTTGCCCTCAGTGTCAAAAGACCTGCCCCAAAATACCCTCCAGAGCTCCTCTTCAGCCCCTACCAATCATCACTACCCCATTTGAGCGGCTAGGAATGGACATTGTTTGCCCTGTCGAAAGGACCAAAACAGGCAACCATTACATGCTTGTAATAACAGACTATGCAACAAAATATCCTGAGGTTTATCCTTTGAAGTTTATAAAGGCAAAATTAGCCATAAAGTAAGGGGCCCTCTCTCTTTGCTGAGAGACATTTGGGAGGGGGATCAGACAGGTAATGGTGCTGTTAACGTTTCCTAAACTCAACCTTCAGTTTCTTCTTTTACTAAACCCAATCGGTTCTTCTTTTCCTAAACCCAACCTGCGTGTCATTTTTCCTAAACTATATTTGCATATAAGTGTCCCTCACATTTCATTTGGGAGGTCTGTTAATTGAGTTAACATTTTGATTTTGTTGGTCTTAGAGAGGCTCTGGGGGCCCTGTGTGGTGCAACCCCACTGTAACGCAGGACTGGATCCTTGGTTAGAAATGGTTAGAAACATTAAAAAATACAATCCAAATGATGAGATCGGGGGGTCGAGCGTTTTTATCCATTTTGACATTTGCAGAGATCCCCTGAAAACAGCATTGACTTCTGCAGTGCTTTTACTAAGCCCACCAGGTGACAAGATGCATTCAGTATATGCATGACGTTGTTGAGTGAGAGTACACAAAGGAGAGCCACACTAACAGTCACCACTTTCTCCCCTTGTGTGAGATCTATTGCTTGAAGAAATGGGACTAAAATTTCCACAAGCCCTTCAGCTGACTCCAGTCTCTGGCTGATAAGCACAAGCCTTTATGTCCTTGGGCTTCCAGGTGAGAATTTAGGCTTTGAAGATACATGTCAGTGACTGCCTCCACAAGGGGAGAGAGTTGTGTTCCAGTTTGTGGATACAGCTTAGAGGATGATGTGATTTGCTCCATACGCTGCTTCAAATGCTTCCTCCAGTCCACAAGTAGAATGGAGTAAACTACAGAATTTTGTCACCTTTGCTATTGCACCATTCATAATTTTTGTCTCCTTTGGTCCATCTCTCACAACAAGCTGCAATGAATGTGCAAAGCACAGCAAACCACTGCTGCTGGCAGCTGCTCTGGAAAGATTCCACATCATCTTGGTAATCCTTACATATTTCCTCCCACAAGCTGGCATTTTCAAGCTGCTATACTCAAACTTCAAACTTATTCTCTCTCCAGTGTGTGATCCAGTGAAACATTCTCTGCTTAAGAGAACTGTCAGCAGTTTTGGACTGTCTTTCTCCTCCATTTCCATGAAGTGGGCTGTTACCCCTTAAAATGCTGGTGTTTTTAGCCAAGAACTTCATTAAATGCCATTACTTTATCTTTGCACAGTTTTGCTGTGTTATATATTTACATTTTAAAGTTTATTCCATTTAAGCATTTCTCGTATTGCACATTCCTGCAGTCACACATTTACTTTTCACTGACATTTTGATTGTTGAAATTTAGTTTGTTTACATTTTTCTTTTTGATTGCATTGATTTTGATAGTTTAAGCAGCCTAAGCCACCGATTTATGCCTGTATATTTTGACATATCTGATCACTGATCATTTTGACAGTCTATTTGTATTTACATGTCCTATTTATATGTCCTGTAGGCTATTTGTAAATCATTGAGCCATTTATAACATTTTGATATTGATAGTTTTCTTTTGATGTTTAAAAGAAAAAAATTTGCTAATTGTGGAGCCACTTTATTTGGCATGTGAAGTGTTTGTTGGGAGGGTAGCAAACCAGCTTGTGCATTACCGCCAGCACGTGGTCTGGAGCCGCTGCACTCACATTCATGGGCTCTCTCAGTCTCATTACAGTTTCACTCTGGAGCAGCTACTGTGGCCTAGTGGTAACAGTTGTATACCAGTCTGGGTTTTGGCTTTATAGCAAAGCAGTTTGATGAATGTTTAGCTGAAGCATAATTTGCAGTAAATTGATTTGTGTGTGTGTGTGTGTGTGTGTGTGTGTGTGTGTGTGTGTATATGTGCTCTCTCTGCAGATGTGTGAGGAGAGGGGTGTGCAGCAGGCGTCAATCTATGTGGATACTGCTAATCCTGCTCGTGGTCTGTATTGCCATTCAGACATTTGTCGCCCGCCAGGCCAGGTAAAGTCTGCTGCTGCTGCTGCGCCCCACCTCCACTCTGTAACAGACAGAAATATAACTGCAATGCTTAGTAGCGCCGCAAGGTGGTGCCTTTCTTTGTTACTGTGGTGGTGTACAAACCCCAATTTCAATGTTGGGAGGTTGTGTAAAACACAAATAAAAACAGAATACAATGATTTGCAAATCTATATTCCATTGAAAACACTATAAAGGAAAGATCTTTAAAGTTTAAACTGATATATTTTATTGTTTTTTTGCAAATATTCACTCATTTAGAATTTGATGCCTGTAACACGTTTAAAAAAAGCTGATACGGGCATGTTTACCACTTTTCTTTTAACGTCACTCAATAAGCGTTTGGGAACTGAGGACACTAATTGTTGCAGCTTTGGAGTTAGAATTCCTTCCCATTCTTGCTTGATGTACAACTTCAGTTGCTCAACAGTTTTATGCTTCATAATGTTCCACACATTTTCAATGGGAGACAGGTCGTCTAGTACCCACACTGTTTTACTACGAAGCCATGCTGTTGTTACACATGCAAAATGTGGCTTGGCGTTGTCTTGCTGAAATAAGCACGGCGTCCCTGAAAAAGACATTGCTTGTTTGGCAACATATGCTGCACCAAAACCTGTATGTACAGTTGTGTTAAGAATAATAGCAGTGTTGGAAAAAGTCAATAATGCTCAAAATCCATAGAATAGCTTTTAATTCCATAATATCAATGTATTGGGAACACTGCACATTCAATTCTAAACCAAAACATGATTGATCAAGTTTGTGTTGTACCTGTACAGAAAGTGAAGTAAAAGAAATTTTAGGCTGTTAAGAAAAAATAGCAGTATTTGCATTTTTCTTTACAAAAATGTACTGTATAAACTGAAAAATGTCTCAAGGGTTTGCTTTACTTTGAATCACTGCACTAATATTTAGTTGCATAACAATTATTTCTGAGAACTGCTTCACATCTGTGTTGCATGGAGTCGACCAACTTCTGGCACCTGTCAACGGGTATTCCATCCGAGGATGATTGAACTACATTCCACAATTCCTCTCCATTACTGGGTTTTGCCTCAGAAACAGCATTTTAATGTCACCCCACAAGATTGGGCTGTCCACTCCATAACATCAATCTTGTTCATCTGGAACCAAGACTTTGCTCGCTTACTGGTGTATTTTGGGTCATTGTCTTGTTGAAAGACCCATTTTAAAAGGCATTTCTTCTTCAGCATTAGGCAACATGACCTTTTCAAGTGTTTAGATGTATTGAAACTGATCCACGATCCCAGCTAACTTTAAGTCTTCTTTGATTTTCCTGGAGCTGATCATTGGCTGAGCCCACATCGTTTGGATGCCATTTCAAGGCATTTGAAATCATTTTGGCTGAGCAGCCTATGATATTCTTAACTTCTTTATATGTTTTCTCCTCACCAATCAACTTTTAAATCAAAGTCCGCTATTACTCAGAGGAATGTCTTCAACGACCAATTTTGCTGAGTATTTCAGTGTGAAATGTCCCATAACAAGCATGCACAACATTTGCTTCCTTCCTTCCTTCCTTAAATATGGGCCATAAGGTTGGCTTCCGGTTGCGACCAAGATGGCTGCGTAACTCCAACGTTCTCCGACGTTTTTTCTAAAAACAACCCTAAAACTTTTGAGATTTGAATATAAGTGAAATTTTACAAAAGATGGAGGCTAGGGTTGTTACAAGGAGGAGAAGGGGGACAGGCACACCACCTATTACCGAGGATTTACTGCAGGACAACCGAAGCTGCTCCCCGGTCCACGTGGCCGAAGGGGCAACTCCTACAACGCCAGGACAACATGGAAGCTAAACTTATTGACCAAGAGGGTCGCGCACGCCAAGAAAACATAAGGATTTACGGTATTCCCGAGGGGGCTGAAGACAATAATATCGAAGGTCTCATAGATAAACTACTTCAGAATTGCCTGAACTTCCCCCAGGACGCGCAGATCAAAATCGAAAGAGCCCACAGAGCCCTTGGCCCTAAACCCGCTTACGTGCAGTCAAATCCTTGCTCTATTATTTTCAAGTTTGCAAGTTACAAAGTCAAAGAAGAAGTTATCCGTAGAGCTTGGCAGAAGGGACAAGTGCAATATTACAATGGCCGCTTTTACGTGGACCACGATTACCCACCAGTTATTATCAAGAAACGTGCGGAGTACAATCAAGCAAAGAAGATATTGAAGGAGAGGAAAATTAAGTTCCAAACTCCCTACCTGCAAAACTACGCGTTTTCTATGGAGATGAGACCTGCCTGTACTAGACCGCGGCGGAGGCAACGTCAGACATGGCATCACGGGGGCTCCCAGTCAAAGTTATCCGTCCCCCAGTCAACCTGTACCAGCGAGAACTACGACTGCTTTCATCTTGGCAAATGGCTGGAGACCAGGACGCAGTAACACCGACGGCGCTCTGATGAGGATCTCTGTGGTTTGAAGAAAAGTTGCAGGAATTCAGGCGTCTACCTGCATTTAGACTGATGCTTGTTAGAATAAGATCATAGAAGTTGCCCCTTTTAGGTTTTAGTTTACTTACTCATAACCTTAATTGTAAACTAAAATGTTGGTGCATACAAACATTTTGAAGACTGGTTAAAATCGTAATGCAGCCAACACAGTGGACCCCACGCTACGTGATAAGCGGGTTTTCCCCTGAAAGGTGCTCGAACATCTTGAGCCCCTTAAAGTTTCAGTTCATTAGAACCTCTGATCTGGAAGCAGACCTCATGCAAAGAAGTGACTTTTTGATACTTCTGCTAAAGATTTCACCATATCTTTGTTATGTTCATGTTTTACTTGTTCTCGTTATGGGTGTGCATTACTTTTTGTTTTGTATGGACGTGTTTTTGGTTAAAAACATAGGAAACCATGGCTGACAAGCAAATTCTAAAAATTGCATCATTTAATGTGAATGGGGTTCTTAAACCAACCAAAAGAAATAAAATATTGTCTAAAATGAGAAAGGAAAAAGTACAAATTGCTATGTTACAAGAAGCGCATCTTAATTCACTGGAACACGAAAAATTAAAAAGTATGGGTTTTTCTAAAATATATTACTCGTTCTATAAATCAGGTCATAGGCTAATATCCCAAAGAATCCCATTTGAACTTATCTCTGAAACCACAGACAAAGAAGGGAGATTTTCAGTAATAACTGGCAGAATAGATGGAGTCCGAATAACATTGCTTAATGTGTATGATCCCCCAGGCAGTGACATTTCATTTTATAGAAAACTATTTGATTTAATGGCACAATCAACGGGTATACTTATCTGTGGAGGCGATTGGAATGTACGACTTAATCCTAGGCTTGACTCTTTAAGACAGACTCCCCAAACATCTTTGCAGAAGAAAATTAAGATCCTTATGTCAGAATATGGTATTGTGGACATTTGGAGGGATCTATACCCAACAAGCCGAGATTATACTCATTATTCCCATGCACCTACAGTATACTCTAGAATTGATTATTTTTTATGTTTAAAAAGGAAAACTGCGAGATTGGAAACATTGACCTTTTTGACCATGCTCCCCTATTGCTAAACATAGAAATAAATGCTGACTTCAAAAACACACAGTAGAGATTGAATACAAGTGTACTGAACGACCTACAATTTACCAAATTAATCAAATCTGACATAAAAACATTCCTAAAGGAAAACCTTAACGGAGAGGTGAGCCCAGAAATCGTCTGGGACACACTGAAAGCAGTTATGAGGGGTAAAATTAAATCATTTTGTGTCAAGAAAAAAAGAACTAGGCAAATTAGATTATCAGAGTTAAAAAAGGAGCTAAAAGAGCTGGAGAGAAAACATAAGAGAGAATTAAATCCGGAGCCTAATACTAGGCTGAAAATACTGAGAAATAATATTAATGCACTATATTTACAAGAAATACAAAAGAAGATGATTTACACCAAACAAAAATACAATGAATCTGGTGCTAAGTTTGCTAAACTTTTAGCAAATAAATTACAAAAGCAACAAGCAGATAATACAATATATAAAATAAGAGACCCAAATTCTAAGAGATGCCTTTATAAACAAAGTGAAATTAAACAGGCTTTTCAGAGTTACTATAAACAATTATACACACAGCCAAAGTTAAAAGATGGACAACAAATCAAGGGCTTCCTGGACCGATTTAACTTACCTGTTTTGTCAGATGATCAAAATCAAAGGCTTGTGGCTAATATTACAGAAAAGGAACTATCCTGTGCCACATCAAGGCTTAAGGCAAACAAATCTCTGGGCCCAGACAGATTTACATCCGACTGGTACAAAATATTTAAATTGGAGCTATCTACATTCCTCCTTCAAATACTTAATCTAGCTCTAAAAAAGGATAAGATGCCACCATCATGGAAACAGGCCACAATATCCGTAATTTACAAAGAAGGAAAAGACCGACTTAATTGTTGTTCTTATAGACCTATTTCTGTTCTTAATATCGACTACAAGCTTTTCAATTCTTTCAAAGAGAATTGAAGAGATACTTCCACAACTCATTTCTACTGATCAGACAGGTTTTATCCCACAAAGACAAACTAATGCTAAAATAAGGCATACATTACACATATTAAACCATATTAAAAAACACTGAATACAAGCTGCAACGATCAGCCTTCATGCTTAAAAAGCTTTCGATTCCGTAAGTTGGGCCTTTCTGTATAAAGTACTGGAGAGATTTGGATTCCACTCGGATTTTGTTAAAGTGATCAGGGCACTATACACAAAACCAACCGCGCAGATAAAACTACATGGTCACTTATAGAGATCAGTCGGATACTCGGCTGAAACGAGTATCCGGTACGGATAAAGCACTTTTGCCGAATACAAGTATTATACGAGTAACATGAGTCAATATCTGTGCTCGGATTGAATAAAATTCCTATTGGTTAGCAGACTGTGACTTAGTGTCTGCGTTCTGTGATAGTCACACACAGAACACTGAGAAGTGAACAGCTCTCTCTCTCTCTCTCTCCCTCAGTCACTCAGGTCCGCAGGTCTTTTCCATTAACGTTTAGGGTTTCTTCAGCTTCAGGTGTGTTTTTACTTCGGTTTGTAGTACTTACTTAGTAACCAGTAGATTTCTGGTAACGTGGGCTTTCAGACAGCGCGTGGTAGAATGCAACTCGCGCTGCGTCTCTACCGTCGGAGATTTTTTTTTTTCAAACCTCTGCCTTCAATCTATTTGATCCGTAGTACACAGTCCCCCCCCGGCCCCCTCTCTCTCTCTCACACTGATCACACTGATCATAAAAAAATTAAAAGTAAAAAAAAAAAAAGAGTTATATTATTGGAGATGAAAACTCTTGTTCATTACATTTTACTTCATAATTGCAACCGCATGTGTTGTATTCATTGTTGCAAAACTTGTTCGGTATATAGTTTGTTTGTTACCATGACAACACCATTGATCTGAAGCTCATGATATAGTGATACTGAATAGTTAATAGTTTTCTAATCAGCAATAAATATAACTTCTATAATTTCTGATCAACCCATATCAATTGCATGCTTAAAACTGGTGAAAGCCCCGCCTATTTCAAGACAACCCAACCCACTTCCGGGTTAAATTCTGTCCATTTCCAGGTTAGGCCCCGCCCAGTCCGAGTACAGATACAGATACAGATAATTCATGCGGTAAACAGATACAGATAATGCTGTACTCGCTCATCCCTAGTCACTTATCAAATACTATTGAACTAGAACGTGGGACAAGACAAGGCTGCGGACTTTCCCCCTTACTCTTTGCCATTTATATAGCACCTCTAGCTCAACTAATACTGCAAACAAACAGTATAAAAGGAATAAATATTTCCGTTGATGTACACAAAGTGGCGCTATACGCCGATGATGTGTTATTGTACATAAGTGAACCAAACACATCACTTCCACTTTGAGACTCTGAGTAGCTTTGGTGATTATGCTGGTTATAAATTAAATGTAGATAAAACAGATATTGACATTTAATTATAAGAAAGATATATGCACCATAGCTAAGATTGACTATGATGATCTTTTAAATAAAGTAAAACTTTAGTTTAGAGATTTAGAGATGGACCATTTAAAGTTAAAAAAAAAAAAAAACCTTCATGAGTTTAATCCAAAGAGTTGAATCTGTAAAAATGAACCTACTGCCAAGATTTCTATTTCTGTTCTAGGCTCTCCCGGCAGAAATGACAAATAAGCAATTTCTAGAGTGGGACAGAATGATTTCTAGATTTATATGGTTAGGAAAAAAAGTCAAGGATCAGATTTAAAACAATACAGCTCTCCAAAGAAAACGGGGGTATGGCTGTACCACATCTTTGAAATTATTTCTACTCTGCACAAATTAAACCCTGATGAACCTATGTAATACAAATTACCATGCTAGGTGGAAGGACATTGAAGTACTCCTTATGTCAGAACCACCTTTACAAGCAATACTGGGAACTAAAGACTTAGAGAGGACTCTATGCAAGATCGAAAGCCCTTGGATAAAATCCTAATTAAAAATCTGGTCGGAGGCTAAACATGAATATAAATTGCACAGTAATCTGAAGATAATAAAATGGTGTGCCTATGACCCTGATTTCAAACCCAATCAAACAGATGTTGGATTAATTTCTCTAACAGATAAAGGTAAAGTGAAAGATTTCCAAACACTTAAAACCAGTCATAATTTGAAGAAACAGGACTTTTACAAATATTTAGAGATCCGTCATTATCTTAATCAAGAAGTTATTTGGTCCACGGATGTGCAAGAACCAGTGCTTCATGAAATATTGATGGCATATCAGGCAAAAGTTAAAAAGGGTATTATCTCACAGCTGTATAAGGATTTTATGACTAAACAAACAATTTCGACATTATATGTGAAAACAAAATGGGAAATATGAATGAAAATAACTGTTGAGGAGTGGAAAGATTACTGCACATCACAGTGGAAATGCACAAACTCACATTCATGTAGGGAATTTGGTTGGAAATGTTTGATCAGGTTTTTTTATTACTCCAAAACAAAAAGTTTATGATACTGGGGAGGAGACTAAGTGCTGGAGACAGTATGGAAGTGATGATGCCAACCATTGGCATATATTCTGGGATTGTCCAGTAATAAAACAATATTGGTTATAGATAAAGATATCAAAAATATTTTTAACACGAAAGTATCCTTCAAATTTACCAACTTTATCCTGGGTAACACAGACTTTTTACGTGATAAAGAAAAATCTCTCTTCAGAATTTTAATCATTGTTTGTAAGAAAACTGTCACTAGACACTGGCTCCTCCCTGATCCCCATTGTATTGTTCCCAATGTTTCAAAAATAAAGAATTATAAAAAATATAGGCCATAACCGACACCTGTTTCTTCACAAGACCAATCACCTCACTAATTCTCTAGGTCTGCTGGTTTTGTTTGACTTAGTAAATTATTTGCCGTGTAGAAATATCTCTTCTACCAAAAATATGATTTATGAGGTTAGTGATGTTGGGCCGCTATTATTTCCAACACAGCTGTACCTTTCAGCATCAATGGTGCCTTCACAGATGTGCAAGTTACCCATGCCACGGCACTTACACACCCTCATATCGTTGCAGATGCCAGCTTTTGAACACTAATAACAATCAAAATGGTTCATGATATCGAAAAAAAACAACAATTTGAAATGTAGACTCGTCAGATCTCTGCACAGTTTTCCACTTTGCGTCAGTCCATCTGGGCTCGGGCCCAGAGAAGCCGGTGGCATTTCTGGGTATTACCATGCTTTGCATGGTAAAGTTTTAACTTGTAGATGTAGAGACAAACTGTTAAGTGACAATGGTTTTCTGAAGTGTTCCTGAGCCCACGTAGTAATATCTTTTACATAATGAGGTTGGTTTTTAATGCAGTGCCACCTGAGGGATCGAAGGTGATGGGCATTCAGTGTTGGTTTTCGGCCTTGCCACTTACGTGCAGAGATTTCTCCAGATTATCTGAATCTTTTGATGTTGTGGAGTGTGGATGATGAAATCCCTAAATTCCTTTCAACACAGTTGTTCATAAAGCGGTGCACCTCGCCCCATCTCTGCTTGTGAATCCGAATCATGACACTTATCTGTTCCTAATTAACTTGTTCACCTGTGGAATGTTCCAAACAGGTGTTTTTTGAGCATTCATTAACTTTCCCAGTCTTTTGTTGTCCCTGTCCCAGTTTTTTAGAACATGTTCCAGGCATCAAACTCAAAATGAGTGAATATTTGCAAAAAAAATAAAGTTTATCAGTTTGAACATTAAATATTTTGTCTTTGTAGTGTATTCAATTAAATACAGGTTTAAAATGATTGGCAAATCATTGTATTCTGTTTTTATTTACATTTTACAGGCTGCAGTCTGCTCTCCTCGGACCAACACACGTCAAGAGAGACATAACTAACGAGTTGGTGCAGGTTATGCTACATGATCTACTGCTCATTTATGATAAGTAGTATGTATGTGTTGTGATTTGGCTGCTACCTTGGCCAGGTCTCTCTTGTAAAAGAGATTCTGAATCTCAATGGGACTTCCTGGTTAAATAAAGGACTAATAAATAATAATAATAATAATAATAAGTAAATATAGCGTTGTGGAGACCTGGCATTATATGGTCGATATTGTAGAATAAAGTATCCGTGTTGAATCTTCGTTCAGTTGTCTATTGACTGGTTGAGCTAACCGGCTAGCTGCTAGCGCCGTCCTCTCTCTCTCCTACACCATTCATGTTACAACCTGCAATGAAAGAAATGAAGAGGAGGAGAACGAAATTATAACATTGTCTGTCTCCACAAACTTAATGGGCCCTACATTGCACCCGGCGCAGCGCAAAGCCTGATGCAAGTGTCTTTGTCATTTTAAGACCGATGAAGTTGTTAATTTCCAGCGCTCATGCCGTTTAAATAACAAATGCACCTGTACCCATCTGTGCACCCATGGGCGTGCTGGTATTACAGGGAGTTGTGTTCTGGAGTATTCTTTGCTTATTGCTTTCTTGAGGCAGTGAAAAGTGATCGCGTGATTAACCAACAAAAACCTGGTCTAAAGTCAATAACGCAGCATTTCATTGTTATTTTTTGTTATAACGCCTGCTTCACCTTGTGGAGTTTTGGTGACATAAATGCTTGTGCCATATATGATCTGCATGCGCTCTTTCACTTCACACACAAGCAGATCAGTTTCTTCTCCTGAAAATCACTCTTTCCTACTTAGCAAATCCGCCATTATAATTACAATACTCCAAGGTCCAAATGATTGGTTTATTGCATTTTACGCCGAAAACACCCCTATGATTAATTAAGACAGTACGTACAACCTTTTTGAACCATGCGTGTGGAGCACAGACCCTTTTTTTCTGCCGTTAAACTGGCAAAAGTAGATTTGTAGACACCCTAAATGCACCTGCGCAGGCGCTTCACGCCGTGCGCTCAGATTGTGTTACTAGGCCTAATGTGTTAAGAGTTTGATGGTCATTTATTTGTGCATTAGAATGTAGGCAGGAGCGTACTTTACACTGAGAAATTCAAGTCCAAAACATTAGGCTAGATCCGTTGGTTTACTGGACTGGCTTTTGTGACAATGCCGTGAAAAAGGTCTATTAGACTCTTAGGGGAGAAGTTAGTATGGACACTCCACACTACCTGCTGCGCGGAGTTTAATGTTACTACATTACTGCTGTGTATTTATAAATTCAAATAATATTCTCCTCCACATTGGCTGACTGAATCTACAATAAAATAAAACAATTCAAATGTCATGTCATGTCTATCATATCTTATCATTAAGTTTTTAAACCATGGGTTAGGAATAGGGTTGAATGAGGTCACAATATTTACTGGGAATTCTTTCCAAAATCTACTACTCTATAATCTAGACATGCAGGCCTTTATATGGAAGTAAATCTGTTTTGAATTTAAAAAGCCAAAGAATTTCTAGAACTAAATATTTATGCATTACAATTATGTATGTGAATTTTAATTTTCTAAGTTAATAAATTAAGAATCCAATATAATAAATTCAGATGAAAAATACAATGTTTAAAGTGGTATTTAAAGTGGCATTTGATAAGCTGAAATTCTGTGCAGATAACTGCCTTTACATTATACATGGCTACATGCAACCGATTTTCCCAAATGTTTCTTCATTACTGTATGAGTAATTATTCACAGATTTAGGTTTAAAATCACATTTTTTTTAATAGGGCAAGAAATCCCAGGAATCTTTGGAGTGATTTATTCAGGGAAAGTCAAGAATTTATAATCACACAAAACCCCTTAATCCTTGTCAGGACTTTACGTTTATAATGTATCATATTTTGTGTTATCTTTAAGCAACATTTCACGTGACAATACGTTAACAAAATAGAAGTTAATTTGCTGGTTTAATGAGTATTTGAGGACCTAATAAAACTATGTTTTAAACTATTTCAATGACTTCTCCCAGGAATGACAAGCTGACAGGACTCCCACATCTGAGATTGACTGTCAACAAACAGCACCTGTTTTCTACTGTGCAAAATATCTGGGAAATCGTCCATTCTGAGTCTTCAGAAGCAGTAAAGACAGAACTGAGGTCACTACAGACAGACAGAACTGCAGATCGTCATCATCAAAATGAGGGATATCAAAAGCAATCGGCTTATATTCAGTCAAGACATGTGGATAACCTTGCTACAGGCTCTCAGATGGAGGCAAGAAAAGTTTCACCTGTGACGCTGCTTCTACATAAACGTGTAACAAGCCTTGGACTTCTAGGTTCTTTGGCCCCAGACAGTACTAGAAAAGGTTTAACCGCAGACACTCCCACTCCATCAAGTTTTTTAAAGGCTCACATCAACAGTGTTCATACAAAAGCAACCTGCCACCCAAAGTCTCACATTTTTTTTCTTAAGACACACAAAACAGCAAGCAGTACCATCTTAAATATCCTGTATCGCTATGGTGAAAGCAGGAACTTGACCTTTGCCTTACCACTGAACAAACACAGCCAGTTGTTTTACCCATTCTTCTTCGCTTCACATTTTGTGGAAGGTGTCAGCAGCCGAAGTGTAAGAGAGTTCCATATCATGTGCAACCACATGAGGTTTACAAAATCTGAGGTGAGCTTCATTAGAAAATGTAAAAGTTGGGTAGTTGAAATGTTGTCCTGTCTTGTATTATATGTATGAATTTACAGCCCAGTTTACATTTCCACATGGACTTCATATTAGCTAAATGTGGAAACAAATTTAGAAATGTGAGTACGATGGAACAGTGTGGGTCTGGAATAACACCCGGATGAAATACAATGCCTTTTGCAAACACATTTTGTCAACTGCTCAATTATTCCAGTTAATATAATTTTCATGAATATGGTAGTCGAAAAAAAAAAAAGATCCAGAAGAAGTAACCACTTTACCCTTAAAGTGTAACTGACGTTTTTACTATTACTTATACATTTTTACTATGTTCTTATATTTTTGTGTCTAAGTGACTGATAGTAACAACAATCTTTCACATATTGAGTGTGTATCCAGTATTAAGCAAGATCGCTACAATCTGCAACAGCGAAACAAGCTACAATGTAAGTTAAAAGGGCAATTCTGCAGCTTGTATTTAAGTTCACAAAAGTGCTCGTTTTGCCACTGACAGGCTCAGATTAATATTAAGTGTCTGACAACATTATAGTAAGGATTTCTAAAGGAGATCAACCTTTCTGTAGAGTCCTTTTTATAAACAAAAAAACATCAATGAAAGTGCATTTGCTAAACCAACCAGACTTCATTCAAAGTTGACAGAAACAAAATAAAACGAATAGACATTTTGGGTCATATTTCCATTTTTCCAATCATCACACCTCTATTTTTGGTTGAAATAAACACATAGTTTATCAATTTACATGTGAAAATATGTTGGCTCTTTACACGCTAAAAAACATTGTTTTGTCTGGTTTAGCCGATGGTTAAACAGAAAGGTAGGAAAACACTTAATGATAATCTGAGCCTTTTAGTGGAGAAAATATAAATAAGGTGACATTGCAGGCAGGTCTGTGGCTCCCATTTACAGTGTTCATGCTTAATACTGGACTAATTTCTAAGATTGTTCTTCCTATCAGTCAGTTACACACAAAAAAATAGGAAAATAGGGTCCAAGTAAAAAAAAAAAAAAAAAAAAAAGGTAGTTACCCTTTAAGCCAATGTCCATATTGCCCATATTGGTAAATAATTGGTTGGCATTTGGTAGAATTTGGTAGAATTTGGTGGAAAATGCACTAGCCTCTTTAGATTTCATTTACTTATTTTTCTATTTTTTAAATGCAACTTTTTCAACTACTTGTTTTTCATATGTTATGTCCCAGGTAGCAAAAGTGATGCCTAAGGAAACCTTCTACTTTTCCATCTTGAGAAATCCTGTGGCCATGATGGAGTCGATCTTTATCTACTACAAGAGCATCCCAGCCTTTCACAAGACTCGCAGCCTGGACAGCTTTTTAGACAGCAGCTGGAGAAACTACAACTCATCAGTGAAAAACAACCACTACGCTCATAATATCCTGGCTTTCGATTTTGGCTTCGACAACAATGCTGCAGCTGATACTGAAGACCTAGAGGAGAGAGCCAGCATGGCTATTTCAGCCATTGAGCGGGACTTCCACCTTATTCTTATTTCTGAATACTTTGATGAGTCCATGATCTTGCTCAAGCATGCCCTCTGCTGGTCCCTGGAAGACGTGGTTTCCTTTAAGCTCAATGGTCGCAGTGAACAAACTCGTCACCCACTTTCACCAAATACTGCAGAGAAAATAAAGAGGTGGAATGCTTTGGACTGGAGGATCTACCTGCACTTTAACACAACCTTCTGGCACAAGATGGATAGTCTCGTTGGGCAAGAGCAGATGAAGAGGGAAGTATCTCAGTTGAGAGAGCTACAGACCAAGCTAGCAAACCTCTGCCTGAAAGATGGAGGGGCAGTCAACCCGTCCCAGATTAAAGACGCCGGGCTAAAGCCGTTCCAGTATGGAGCAGCTGTAATTCAGGGCTATAACCTAAACCCACACATAGACAGACAAACCAAAAAAAATGTCAAAGACTTATAACTCCAGAACTGCAGTACACAGACCATTTATACACCCAGCAGTTCCCAGAGCTAGCTGCTAAGCATAGACAAGAAACAAGGATGGTTGCTCCACAACGTCAACGCTCAGACAGAACTGGTACGATGGGAATGGCCTGGGCTAGGGAAGCCCATCACAAACAGATCATGAGAAGAAAATTCTCAAATCTAAAGAACCAAAAGTCATCCACAAGTGCCCTGTTAACACACAAAGAAGCTAACAATGAAACAAGTATGCTTTGACTGGCAACTGTGACTACTAGTCACGGGACAATGTTTGGTTTGTACTGTGAGGTATTGAAGCAGCTGTTCCGTCTAATACTCACTTTCTTTAATGTGTAGTGTCGATATAAAACAAATTGTTTGGCTGTTCTAATAGCCCCGCTAATAGTGAAGATAAAAATGTAGAGGTTTTCTTAAGGTGGGGAGTAAAGGAACTGTTATAAATGTAAAGAGTTCATCCTTTATGTTTTGTGGTAATCAGCCAAATATATCTTTTTTGTATAAAAGGGGAAAATTTGGCCTGATGGTGGCACCAAACAAAAATTAAGACTTGCACCAAAGGAGCATAGTTCATCTTTTAATTGGAGATGCACAAATCCATTTTTCTCAGTTCCCGTTTCAATGCCTGAATAATACAATTTTACATAAAATGTAAATGTAGTCCAAAGCAATTGAACTGTAGGAGTACAAATTGCTATGGCAATGTTTTAAAAAAATAAACGAATCAAGTGCACAGCTATGTTAATGCTGGGGGCAATTTGTTAATTATAAAGTGTGGTCTAGACCTACTCTATCTGTAAAGTGTTCTGAAATAACTTCTGTTATAAATTGACACCATAAATAAAATTGAATTTATCAATCAAGTAGATTTCTTTAAATGTGTTCATAATAAGAACATTTCAAAGATAAATCCTTCATATGTATTTAAAATATACATTTGAAATATAAGTGCAAGAAATACAAAGGGAAATAAAAAAAGCTGTTCCGTCTCTCGGTCAGAGCCAGACAACATACGGATAACATCTATGTCCCAACAGGTGTCAGCACGGACAGCAGTGTGTCCGAGCTGCTGACAGATAGAAACATATCGGAATTAATGTTTAGGCTTGCTTTACGTAATATCATTACATTTTATTAGCCGTGTAGTGGCATAAATTTAAATGACGACCTCGTCTATTATTGTGACCATTTGTTCAATATGTTACAGTTTAACAAACAACAAAGTGAACATCTTAAGCTTGACAAACACGTTTAGCATCTAGCGTCTCACGTTCATCTCAGTAAGCTAGCAAGAACAGAACAGACAACTTCTGTGTAGGCTACTTCAAATCAAAAGCACTTCCTGTGACGGTTCGCAGTAAAACTAAATTACTGTGAAACCAATAAAGTTGTGTACCTTTTCGCATATCAGCTGTAAATAATGTAGATAGTGAGTATTAATCACTCTAATTGTATACCATTTCCTTTAGACTGTTTTAAACTTAACTGTACTGTAGGTACTTTATTTTGAGTATTTTAATTTTCTCTTACTTGCCTATTGTACGTTTTACTTGGCATGTTCATATACATTTTACTAATTATGAAAATCTATGATTTATAAAAGAGGATGAAGAGGAGACTTTATTGATCCGGTGGTGAAATTCACACAATATAGTCAAACTTCCGGTGTTATTTTGGTGAAAGTAACTCAAAAGTAATGCAAAAGTATTGTAACACATTACAATTCAGAGACAGTAATATTATAATATAACTTATTACTATCAAATAACTAGTAATCTATAATGTATTACATTTTGGAAGTAACTTGCCCAAAACTTCAGGTGAGTGTTGAGATTTTGGTTTTATGTTGCATATCGTTCCAGCCCTACCTAATAGCTAAATTGTTAAGTTAACTGGTGATTCCTTAACTTAACAATTTAGCTAGCAACTGTATTCTTCAGTTGCTAGCTAAATTGCACCTGGCTGTTGATTCAATATAATAGCGATTGATGAACGCCATTGCTCACATTTGTATTTTAGGTGAATTATTCACATGTTGAAATAGTTACACTGCACTCTTGGACAGCACTGTCCCGTCAGCGGGACCGTTTTCTCCATTATTAGGAGAAAACGTTTTCTTAACTCAAATTGCAAGCTTATCTCTTCATGAACACGGTCATGCAGCGCATCATTAGAAAGCTTAAAGTCTCATGATTCCATTGAGCCCACACACATATAAGCATAAGGTGACTTACAGCGGTTATAATCATGTTTAAAGTAAAGAAACACAGACGGATTCTGTGCAGATAGTGTCTAAATTCAGACATGAGTCCTTACCTTTCTCCTCGTGTCTCTCTTCACAGCGGTGAAAGATCTCCATAAACTTTTTTTTCCTGCTTTGCCAACAGTTCAAAGAATAAGTACATCCAATCCTTTTAATCCAAAACGAGCTGGTGCCCTCACAATCTTGTAGATTCTGGCCGTGTTTCCTCGCAAACAAAGCTGAAAAGTCCATCATTTATGGACTTTAATCGCTCCTACTGCCGGCTCTGCTAATGGTACAGTGAATCCTTCTATTCAGCAAGTTAGGTTGAAGCAACAGCTTTTGATTGACAGGTTGTTTCAGCCAATCCGTCTACTCTAACCTGAGTTATCCCTTATGGAAGCCAATCAAGTCACACGATTTACAGAGGGCAAAGTGGGAAAGATTGACAGCACTTCCAACCATTTAGAATCAAAAGCTATGAAACCAGCCTCCCTGTGTAGCCAATAAGAAGACGAGTTGATTGATACCAAACATGACCAGAAAACTTTAACCTTGTGATGGCTCCAGCTGTGTCAAAGCAAAAATAAGGCCTTAGTTATTGCATTTCACCATTTCATCAAATTATGACTTATTTCTATAAATTTATGCATGTAGTTATTTTAGATATGTGTATGAGTGATGTGGATGTGTTTTTTAATTTGAGAAGTTTTTAATTTTGCACTTTTTTTCTGAGAGGAAATAAGAAAAACGCACAGACATATCTGTAGAAATAACTTCATAAAATAGCCATTTTCTGAGTCATTTTCTTCTGGATTTTTTCTGTATTAAGTTCAGACATGTGGCTGGGGTACTATGTTTGTATGTAGATCATGTAATATGCTTACAGTAGTGTTTAATGATTTTACATATGATTTACTTGGACGGAAATAGAAATTCTCTATTCTAACCTCTTTAGCTCTGTGTCAGTAAGACCTAGTGTCACACTGACACAAGAAACAAAAAATTGAGAGTGTTAGCTTCCCAATGACCTTGGGACCATCCCAGAGGGCCAAAGGATGGGGAAACTGTAGCAGTTTTTTTTGGAGAAAAATTTAGGCGAGAAAAACATATATTTTGAAGTTATTTGTTATTAAGATAATGTAATTAATAGTGGGTTTATTATTTTTTTGCTATATATAATTCCTATGCATTGTGTATGGTAGGCTTTACAATGTTATTTATTTCAACATGCATCACTTTTGTTTAATACATCTTTGTTTTAACCTTCCATTGGACCCCAGCTTCCTTCTTCAGAGATTCAACGAACACATAGTTAATTCTAACAGCAGGACTAGTCCTTCCAAAGAAAGATCCTTCAGGAGCAGGTCAGAGTCCTCCTTAGCATTTGGAGGACACGTACAATGGAACAAGCTACACGTGCACGTCCTTGCGTAATGATGTAAGTGAAAAGGGCCGCCTTTTGCGCTGCAATAGACCTTTTTCACAAATGACATTTCATAGTATGAAAACAGGTGTATTAAAAACATCAATGATGGCTGCATTCCACTTAGGAGACGCCCTGGTATTGTGCACGCTGATCACTGAAATTGCTAACTGGGAAACCTGATGGAATTGAGCCATCATCAAAAATGTCAGCTGTGAAAATGGTCCATTCAACAGTGGACCACGAAGGATGTGCTGGTAATTTGTTTGCTGCAGCGTTATTGCTGAGATGAAGCTGGATTTGCTGAGGAAGCATCTGCATCAGGCTGCCCGCAGGAGGAGGAGGTTGGTGTGTCGCCACCTCTGCCGTCAAAGACGTAGGATGGTAAGTAGCCTAATGTTAAAACACGACCAGAGGGTGAATAGGTAACGTTGCACTAGCTATTTGGCCAACGTTAACTCATGATTCAGCAATAATTGATTTTTTTTTTTAACAACTGCTTTTATGTTATGTTTATACATGTTAAAGTTGTGGGACTTAACGTTATTTATCGTCAGTTATGAAGAAAAATCTTATCCACATATGGCATTTTAAGATTAACAGCGTGTGCTTATACTTAACTACTATAACTTACAACTGTAATGTTACTATTGGCCTATTAGCTTTGCTGATGGAAAAAAAAATTGACAGTTTATATAAAATTAGAAAAATGGGGCAAAGACAAAATTAGTTGACTTTTTTCCCCATCAACCTCTCAAAGTGAGAAATCTATTTGACCTCTCTGTGGCCTCTGCTTCCCTCCTCTCATCTGCCTCCCTCTTCTCTCTCCTTTCTCCTCTTCTCTCCTCTGTGCCCTGCTTTGTCTTTGCTTCTCTCTCCCTCTTCATCTCTCCCTTCCTCTACCTCTTGTGCAGTGCTTGGGCCTGGTTTTTCATCTTGGGTCGAGGCAAAGTCGGGGGAGAGCTGCACACTGCACCAATGCCTCGTCCATGAGGGAAACCAGGCCAAGTTGCTGCCGTATACTACTGTACACAACACTGCATGTGAACTTACTGTCAGTCAGGTTTACGTCCAAGGCTTACTTCAGAAATCACAAGTTACATTAATATGTAGTTAAACAATTATGTCCATCCAGTAATACACAAGAGTACACTGTCTTCCACCTTGTACTTGGTTTTTAAATTGTCCCACTTCTCCAAAATAAACCTATGTTAATGAGGAGGGGGCAGAATAAAGATTACACAGCTATTACTCCTAAACATTAAATAGTACGTTCGCTTCTCACCAATATCAGTCTCTCCCCCGGTGAACATATTTGTGTTTTCCATACGAAGACATATAAAGTCCTCCGTTTGTTCCGTAGTCCCTGTTAAAAATGATTAAAAAAAACCACAAGAAAGCTATCAGTATAAAGCTGTGGATTGTATAATATTAACATTACAGTTTTTACAACTTATGTAGTTACTTTAAATAAATATTTATAAAAGAAATGCCGGTGACGGCAACCAAGCTAACTTTTAGCTAAATGACAGGTCCGGTTGAGTTAGCCTACTGTTACCTCGTGAGGTATCTAGCATTATCAATAGTAATTTGTATTGGCATTTAATCGTTCAACTTTACGTCTATGTATTTAACATATGTACGCAAAGTTAAAAACTAAAGACAACAATACACAGCATATTTCACTCCGCCATTGAGCATAGGATTGTGGGTGATTTGGGACCGAGAAGGTCATATGCATATGACATATGCATCCTTCTGTCTATTGGAAATTTTCTGAACAAAGGACTCAGTCCTTGAGGAATTCGGAGGATCCTCGACATTGGAACAGTCCTTTGACAGACGATGATGATCCTCCAAATTCTGGCTTTTGAGGATTCTTCATTGACATTGGGAAATGGGGTGAAAGTATGTTGCTGAAATCACGAGGCTTTGTCTATGAACACGGCGAAAAGGCTGGTAGACGGCTAGCGTGTCAATGACATTAAAATTAAATTAATTAAAAAAATTAAAGCTAAAACACTTGCCTGTCGCCTAGAATCAGTTACAGATGAGGTGATCTCCCCCGATCAAACAGGTTTGGGGGTACCAAAAGTGGTTTCCTTGGATGCAGAAAAGGCTTTTGACAGAGAGGAGTTGTTACGTATGGAAACAGGTTGAGCCCAAATGCAAACAAAACAAACACCAGGGGCCTGTTGCACGAAACCAGGATAAGGGATTAAGCCGGGATATTCAAGTTATCCTGGATGAATTTAGCTTTGACTCAGTTGCAAACCAGATTGAATTAATCCCAGCCAAGTAACCATGGAGATTTATTCTTTGCGGCTAGCCTGGTCCAGAGCAGGTTAACAGCCAGGCTAAGATTAATCCTGGAGTCTTGTGTTAAATCAGCTGCCGCTCTGATCCAAAATAAACGTGTTATTCCGTTGTCTTCTGCGTGTGTTCTGCTTTATTTTTATTAACATGCATTATTTGTCACTATTGTTGTCACAAGTTTGATTTAAACCCTACTATTGTTTAGATGGTTAGAAATGGGTGCACTGGCACCCAGATGCGGAGTGGAAATCAGGAGAGTCGGGATGGTAGTGTGTCGAGGCCGCTGCCCGCAACCTGGTGGCCGTTGGCTGCTGCCTGCCGGCAGACCTGTGCATCACATCAGTGTCCACCCTCTCTGTAAAAGTAAAGATGAGCAGCGCGGCGTCCGTGGTCTGTGCAGCTTCAGGTTTATACAGGACGCGCTCCGGAGTTTAAGTGGGACAATGAAGCTATATTCCCAGATATGATATTAATGGCAGACTGGTCAGAGACCAATACATTCATGATTTTATTTTCTTGTTGCTTGTCCTTCTCTAATAAAGGACAGTTTGTATTAGGCTACTCCTTAATATGTAGGCTGATGTTTTTTTATTATAACTTACTGACTGACCAAATTTGCTTCCCAATCTTTGGGTGGCCAATATTTAGAAAATCATATACTGGCTTCATGCTCCAAAACTGCCATGGTGTGAAACAGAAAATAAATCATGCATTTTGACATCCCTTCCCGCCTTGGTTACTTCGCGTCTCCCTCTGTCTGCTTCACCCTATACCTCTAACCCTGTTGTCATCAATACCTTACCAATCTGGTCACAATTTCGGGACCACTTCGGTTTAAGAGATTTCTCTTGTCTGGCTCCTACAGTGGGGGAAATAAGTATTTGACCCCTTGATGATTTTGCAGGTTTGCCCACTTACAAAGAATGCAATGATCTATAATTTCAATCATATGTACATTCTAACAGTGAAAGACAGAATCCCAAAGAAAATTCCAGAAAATCACATATGAATTTATAAAAATTGATAACCATCTGATGAGGAAAACTAGTATATGACCCCCTACCAAACAGCAAGTATTCTGGCTCCTACAAGCCAGTTAGTCTTTCTTTAAGACACAGCCCCAATCCCAACCAATTATCTACATCAAATACACCTGCATCACCTTGTTACCTGTATAACAGACACCTGTCAACACCCAAACAACCAGCATCCAACATCACCACCATGGGCAAGACCAAAGAGCTTTCTACGGACATCAGGGACAAGATTGTAGATCTGCACAAGGCTGGGATGGGCTACAAGAGAATCGGAAAGCAACTTTGAGAGAAAAGATCAACTGTCGGTGCAGTTATCAGGAAATGGAAGAAGCACCACACCACCGCCAACCTCCCTCGGTCTGGGCCTCCACACAAGATCTCGCCTCGTGGGGAATCCTTGATCATGCGAACGGTGAGGAATCATCCCAAAACCACAAGGGGGGAACTGATGAATCAACTGAAGGCAGCTGGGACCACAGTTACAAAAGAAACGGTTGGTAACACACTACGCCGTCATGGATTGAAATCCTTCAGCGCACGCAAGGTCCCCCTGCTCAAGAAGAAACATGTACAGGCCCGCATGAAGTTTGCCATTCACCACCTGGACGACTCAGAAGAGGCCTGGAAGAAGGTGATGTGGTCAGATGAGACCAAAATAGAACTTTTTGGCCTCAACTCAACTCGTCGTGTTTGGAGGGCAAAGAACACCGAGTACAACCCAAAGAACACCATCCCCACCGTCAAGCATGGTGGTGGCAACATCATGCTTTGGGGGTGCTTTTCAGCCAAGGGGACAGGACAACTCCATCGTATTGAGGGGAGGATGGACGGGGCCATGTATCGTGGAATTCTGGACCAACATCTCCTTCCCTCAGTGAGAGAGCTGAAGATGGGTCGAGGATGGGTGTTTCAGCACGACAACGACCCTAAGCACACCGCCAAAGCAACAAAAGAGTGGCTGAAGAAGAAGCACATCAAGGTTCTAGAGTGGCCTAGCCAGTCTCCAGACCTGAATCCAATTGAAAATCTTTGGAGGGAGCTTAAAATTCGAGTTGCCAGGCGAAAACCTCGGAACCTGAATGATTTGGAGGCTGTCTGCAGGGAGGAGTGGGCCAACATCCCCAGAGGCAAGGAAAATTGTCTTATAAAGCAGAAACCTCCAGCAGAACCATGGCTCAGGGTGGGGGTGGGGGCATCTGCCTCGACCGGTTGGGGGTGAGAGAGACATGGAGAATTGTAGCAGAGGGTGTCGAGCAGGAACGTAAAGGCATCAGGTGACTCCAACCACAGATCCAGACTCCACATTTCCAGAGCCAGAACCACCTGCAGGAAGTGAAAGGAGGAGAGAGGAGAGGGCACAAGACTATGGGTACGAGAGAGCACAAGACTCCAGGAAAGGGAAGAAGTTGAGTTAGAAACAGCATTAATGGGATGAGGTTGCATACAGATGAAGAGAAGGAGGACGAGAGAGGTGCTCAGTGCATCATGAGAAGTCCCCCAGCAGTCTAGGCCTATAGCAGCATAACTAAGGGATGGTTCAGGACTCTCCTGAGCCAGCCATAACTGAAGCTAAAACAGGAGGGATGTGATCTCTTTTCCTGGGTCCTGTCAGAACACTTGCTGCAGCATTCTGGATCAGCTGAAGAGTCTTTATGGACTTTTTCAAGCAGCCTGATAATAAAGAATTGCAGTAATCCAGCCTAGAAGTAACAAATGCATGGACTAGTTTTTCTGCATCATTTTGACAGGATATTCCTGATTTTTGCAATATTACGTAGATGAAAAAAGGCGATCCTTGAAATTTGCTTTATGTGGGAATTAAAGGACATGTCCTGATCAAAGATAACTCCAAGTTATCTCACAGTGGTGCTGGAGACCAGGGTGATGCCATCCAGAGTAACCATCTCTTTGGATAATGCATCACGGAGATGCTTGGGCCCCAGAGCAATAACTTCAGTTTTATCTGACATTAGAAAATTACAGCTCATCCAGGTTGTAATATCCTGAAGGCACATTTGAAGTTTAGCCAACTGATTAGTTTCATCCGGCTTGATCGATAGATATAATTGAGTATCATCTGCATAACAATGAAAGTTTATGGAGTGCTTACTGATAATATTGCCTAAAGGAAGCATATATAAAGTGAACAGGATTGGACCGAGCACAGATCCTTGTGGGACTCCATGACTAACTTTGGCGTGCAAAGGATTCATTGTTAACATGAACAAACTGAGCTCAATCTGATAAATAAGACTTAAACCAGCTTAGAGCAGTTCCTTTAATGCCAGTTAAATGTTCCAATCTCTGTAATAAGATAGGATGGTCAATGGTATCAAATGCAGCACTAAGATCTAATAACACAAGTACAGAGATAAGTCCTTTGTCTGATGCAATTAGGTCATTAGTAATTTTCACAAGTGCTGTCTCTGTACTATGATGAACTCTAAATCCTGACTGAAAATCCTCAAATAAGCTGTTGCTATGCAGAAAGTCACAGCTGTTTGGCGACTGCTTTCTCAAGAATCTTAGAGAGAAATGGAAGGTTGGATATAGGTCTATAGTTGGCTAAAACATCTGGATCAAGGTTGGGCTTTTTTAGAAGACGTTTAATTACAGCTACTTTAAAGTGCTGTGGTACATAGCCTGTTGATAAAGACAGATTGGTTATATCTAGTAGAGAAGTGTTGACTAAGGGTAAAACTTTAAGTAGTCTAGTCAGGATGGGGTCTAAGAGGCAGGTTGATGGTTTAGCTTTAGAAATAATTGAATTAAAATCGATAAAGATCAAGTGAAGCAAAGCAGTCTAAACATATATCTGGTTTTACAGCGGTTTCTGCGGTTCCTGAGTTTAGAGATAAGTCAGTGCCAGTTAAAGGCAGGTCTTGGTGAATTTTGCTTCTAATACTTATAATTTTATCATTAAAGAACCTCATAAAGTCGTTACTACTAAGAGCTATGGGAATACTTGGCTCAGTAGAGCTGTGACCTTCGGTCAGCCTGGCTACAGTGCTGAAAAGAAACCTGGGGTTGTTCCTATTTTCCTCTATTAATGACGAGTAGTACGCTGCTCTGGCATTGCGGAGGGCCTTCCTATAAGTTTTAACATTATCTTGCCAGATTAGACGAGAATTTTCCAGTTTGGTGGAACGCCAAATCTTCTCAAGTTTCCGCGATATTTGCTTTAATTTGCGAGTTTCAGTGTTATACCATGGAGCTAACCGTCTTTGTTTTATTATCTTCTTTTTTAGAGGGCAACAGAGTCGAGTATCGTTCGCAGCGAGCCTGCTGCACTAACAAAATGATCGATTTGGGAGGGACTGAAATTAGCATAGGAGTCCTCCGTTACTTTGGGACTTGGTAATGAATTAAATGCTAATGGAATCACATCCTTAAATTTAGCTACAGCACTATCAGATAGACATCTTGTATAAATGTGTTTGCCTACTGGCGTGTAGTTCAGCAGTATAAACTCAAAAGTTATCGAACAGTGGTCAGATAAAAAGGGATTCTGTGAGAACACTATTAAATGTTCAAATTCAACACCATATTCCAGAACAAGATCGAGGGTGTGGTTAAAACGGTGAGTCGGTTTATGAACACTTTGAGAGAAACCAATAGAATCTAATAGAGAGATAAACGCAGTACTAAGGCTATCATTCTCATCGTCCACATGAATATTAAAATCCCCTACAATAACAACTTTGTCCGTTTAAAGGACTAAATTTGACAAAAACTCAGCAAATTCAGATAAGAATTCAGAGTATGGACCAGGTGCTCGGTACACTATAACAAATAGAACTGGCTGCAGTGATTTCCAACTTGTGTGTGAAAGACTAAGAACAAGACTTTCAAATGAGTTCTAATTTAGTTTAGGTTTAGAGCTAATTAGTAGACTAGAATCGAAGATAGCTGCAACTCCACCTCCTCGGCCTGTGAGTATTAATATGTCTGGGGGGGTGGATTCATTTAGGCCAACATATTCTCCATCACCCAGCCAGGTTTCAGTAAGACAAAATAAATCAATATTAGAATCTGATATTAATTCATTTACTAGTACACCTTTAGAAGAGAGAGATCTGACGTTTAAGAGTCCACATTTAATTCTCCTATTCTTTTGCACTATTGCACTTGTGGTTTTAATTGTTATGAGGTTTTCATGCACAGCTCCTCCTCGGTTTACCTTTGATTTAAATAATTTCAATGGTCGGGGGGCAGACACCGTCACTATGGGGTTTTTACTAGGTAATAGACTGGGACTCTTCCTCCTGGTCCCAACTCTGGATTGTCAGGGATTAGATCCTTCTTAAAGCACGTTTTCAGTGTCTCCGCCACCTGAGGGTCACCCCAGACAGGGCCTGTGACATCACTGTCGCCTACACCATCCTTCATAATATTGCCTGTTTGAGGAATGAAAGGGGTCCTGCACTGGCACCGGAGATTGAGTGGGATAATGCTGCCATATTCCCAGACGACATCAATGGCAGGCTGGTCAGAGACCAATACATTAATTTTAAATGACGGATGTGATTGTCCTTCTCCAATAAAATGGATATTTTGGGTTACTCCTTAATTAGGCCTAATCCTTTTATTATAGTAGCTTACTTTGGTTTCATAACCTTTCACATTTTGTCTCACCTCACTGAACCTTGCCTACATAGTGTAATGTACATTCATCACACAGGGAACTCCACAATGCTGTCTAAGTTTTTTTATTTTAGTGCTGTCACTTGTCAGCTTGGAGCTGGGGAAAGGGAAAGAAAAACAATCAATAAATGTTTACAGATATGCTTAAAGTGTTGACTGAAGTCACTTACTTCTTTTTCAAGTTTTTTTTATCTCCAGATCCAATTTCCTTAGTGTTTTCTTCTTTATTTCTATGCCAAGGTCCAGATCCTCGAGACTCCTTTTACCAACTGCTATCTGTGCATCGGCCAGCTCCATCTGCTTTTTCAGATGTTGCGCGTACAGACATCTAACGGTTTGTGAATTCTGTAAACCATCCATTGATTGGCACAGCAGGAATTGTCGTAATTTTTCTTTAGTCCATACTTACTATGTTGCCAGGCTGGCTGTCAGGTTGAACTGCATCTGGATCCTGTTACAAATATATATCATGAGTGCCATATAACTGACTTTTGTGTTAATTGTTGTGTGGTTTGTGTTGTATTTTCTCATGTGATGTCTTCCTGCTGCATACAAATTGGCCTTCTAGAACAAATAATACACTGAACTGACTTGTCATCCATTATGGGCTAAATATTCATTTACATGATGCCTCAGGCCTTCTGGAATCCAGTGAGACAGTCTCCTCATCGTCAGCTGCAGAAGCCCTTTCCCATACTGCAGAAGTTCCTTGCCGCTGCCATATTGAATGGAATTTTTATTAATAGGATGTGCCAAGCCATGCGCTTTTATGAATAATACTCACTGGATCTTCGCCTGGTGGCAAGAGAGTGACCGTGTCCCCAGACACTGCAAGGCAAAACAAGGCCAGACAGTCCACATATGCCCGTATAAATGGGTGACTGTGTTTGATCTGCAGGGTAACGTACCTTGTATGAAGCGGGCAGTGTCTGCAGGTGGAACAGAGTCAGTAGATGTCCTACCCTGAATCCCTTCCATCACAGGCCTTCCTTGGTTTAAAACAAGGGCCAATTCCTCAGCTGGGGTGAAGTCTGGAGCTGTTGCCCCCTTGTGCCAGATAAATGAGCCTTCTTTTTAACTGCTAAAATCAATTCAGATAAAATATGTGAGCAGGTATCTTGTAAGTAATTTCTACTTACCATTTGCAAACCGTTAAGGAACTTACCAGCCTGCAAAATGTTTTTATATTTTATCTTGACTTGTTGCCAGGATCTTTTTTGTCCAGTCATGTTTGTTCTGTATGAATATTAATTGTAGAAAGATACTTAGAATTAGACACATGGTTTATAGAGATTTGTGCAAACATATTCTGTACTGTGACAGTTGGTCCCCGTTACTAGTTTAATTGCTGTTTCCAGTGCTTGAACAACATCTCGGCCGTGTCTGCTGTACAGTGGATGTTGTCTCTGGATGTCCGGAAAAAGAGTGGATTGAGTTCTGCAAGGAAGGTATATTTGGAGGTTATTGCATTATTGAGGGCGGTTAGTGCCTGTTGGCGTGGGTTTAACCTGTTGGAAAAGCTTATTACAGGGATGTAAATGGTGGCATTCGGAAAAGTAGTATGACCAGTTTTTACCATCTGCTGCAGCTGTTTGAGTATGGTAGTCTTTTCGTGTTTGGAAAGGGAGTTATTGAGTCCAACTGAGTGGATGACGTGCTGTGTGTCTGGTTGTGGTTGTAGTTTCTTTAAGATGGCCGTTATGTGGTGGAAGGTAGCTCCGGGGTAACTGTCAACCTGTATGTCTGGGTCTGTGAAAGATGGGATGCGTGAGAGGTTGGAGTCCCCCAAAAAGAGGGTCCGCTTCCCCACCTCCAACAACCAGTCCTGTATCTTTCTAAAAGTGCGTGGGGGTGTGTGTGTGGTTACGGGCACCCTGGGGAGCCAGGTGCTGCTGCAGAGGCCCTGTTTGGGGTAGAGGTGGATAACTCAGATGTTGGGGTGGAATCAGCTTTTCGCTTGTCATTTGTCCCTTTCTCATCATTGTTTTCACATCCACCTCAGTGGTTAGTATCCCCCCACAGGGCCCTACAGCCAACAGCTCTGGCTCCCTCTGCTTTTTATGTGCTGAAATGGATTCTGTGGGTGAGAGAGGTGAGATGGTGTTACTACATGGTAGAGCAACATTAGTTATTAAATTGCTGTGTATAGTGTGGGTTGTGTCAGGCAGGGGTGGCAGGCAAGGGACCCAGCCCAAGCCAATCCATGCCGCCGGAGCTCCTTGATGGACAGCGGGTTAATTTCAACCCTTACCTGCCGTCTTGGGTTCCGTTTTGAGAGCCGGATTGGAGGCCGAGTCACCTCGCCGAGCCCCCCCACCTCCAACGTACAGAGGCCTGATAGACCGGGTTGTGGGGGGGGTAAGAGAGAAGGTTTGGGAAGTAAGAGGGGAGGAAGGATGAGTGAGGTTAGTGAAGAGGGGGGAGGGTGATCTTGGGAGGGATGGAAGAGGATGAGGTGGGGTAGGAGGGTAAGGAGTGAGGAAGAGGGTTGTGGGAGGGGGGGGACCTGCTGGGGCCCTCCCTACTGGATGGATTTACTGAAGGATGCCAGTGTGAATGGTGGAAGGTCATGCAGCGGTGTGGCAATGACTGCGTCATAGTGCTCCCTGAGTATGGTGATGTTATTGTGCATCCATGTGTCCGTGTTGAGTCTGACCAGATCCCGTGTGTTATTGTTGGGGGAGGAGGGTTTGTTGAAGGCGGTGAGTCTGGTGATGCGTTTCATCATTCCCTGTGGAAAAGTGAAGTATGTGATTAATGATTTCTGAGTGGTGAATGGCCTGTAACAGTTTGAAATATGCATTGGTGTGGAGGTAGTTGTGGTGGACTGTAGTGTATGAAGGCTGGCTGTCGGCCCCCGAGGGAAGGGCAGGAGGGGAGCGATGGTTCGCCCTCCCCCCAGCCCCACCCCCGGGAACCAACGCCAGCAGTGCGAACCTGTTGTGCAGTGGTATTGCCATATTTGCCACAAAACTGCAGGACAGCCCCAGCCGATAAAATCCCCCACACAGGACCCGCAAAATGGCCGACCTGGCTGCACATAAAAAGGGAGGGGAAACCACCTGTGGATAAAAACTTTTAAAAATAAAATAAACAGCCTGTTCATATAGGCCCAATAAAACCCTGGTACATAAAAATCAATTAAATGAAAGGAGAGAGGGATTAAGAAAGTTGGAGAAACAAAGAGACTGGAAGGTTCCTTAAAACTGTGGAATAAAACTTTAGTGAGGTTAAAAAGAACTTAAAACTCACAGGTTTGGAGGCCTTGTGTCAGCGTAGACCGTTTTTCCGAATGCAGGGGGAACCCCTTCAAAATCAATTAAAAGGGGATAAAAAGCCGCACTAAAAGTTCATAAAAAAAGCCATCCTGTATAGGGGGTGAGTCCGAGATCTTCGGTGTGCACACACACACACAATATTAACTTCCAAAGACTTACCCCTTAGGTGTCCTGGCTGGTCGGCTAAAAACGATAAGAATCCTCCTTAATATTGGGCTGTTGCAGGTTAAAATCCTGTGAGTTTAAAAGCAATCACTGCTTTAAAAAAAAAAAAAAGGTTAAAGTCCCAGTAAAAAAAAAAAAAAGAATAAAACAACATTTTGCCAACTGTATGGCTTCCTCAGGAGAGAGTTACTGCCCCCGGAGACAACAGGGCTTTAAAAGAAATGGTTAGGGGGGGACCACCACCTGGTCGCATCCTCATTGGTCTACCCAGTTTCCTGTTGGGGCAAACCATCTCTGGTGGAAAGAAGCGGATAAAAGAGGAGGGGGGGTTAGGAAAAGAGATTTACAGTGGATAGATAAGATTGATAAGAAATTACAAGGGTCAATGGGTTATAGGTCATGGATAAAAGATAAATAAATAAATAAATAAATAAATAAATAAATAATGGACTGATCACAATCGTGTGTAATAATGTAATAAAATGGGTAAAAGAAAAAACCTGGTTAGGTTGGAAAAAAAAATATGAAAAGAAATAATTATAAAATAAAAAAGATAGGTTTAGGGAAAGAAAACCTGGGTAGGTTATATCAAATATAAAATATAAGATATGGGGTTGGTTGGGTTTAGGAAAATAATAACTGGGTAGTAGGGGTGTGACAAGACGCTTACTCCATGAGACGAGACACATCACGAGATTGGGTTCACGAGAACGAGACGAGACGATTTAAAAAAAAAAATTTAAAGAAATCCTCGATGAAATATATGAATAATGGAAAATAATTTTTTTATTCAACTAAAAAAAAAAAATCACAAAATGCAAAACAATTTAGGTGCATTTTGAAATCAACTATTAATGATGAATGTTATTTAACTTTTTTTTTTTTTTTACTATTTTAATGAATTATATGCAGTAAAGGACGTGCAAACACTGCAAAATGTTTTGTATAAACTCTACCAACTGGCTTCTGACCTGTACAATTTCACACGAGAAATCTAACTCCTTTCCACAAACCGAACATAAAAAAATAAACAGTATAAATAAAATAAATGTGTAAATAACAGAAAAATAACACTTTAAATGCAAACAGGAAGTGTATCAATAACCAAAGTACTGCTCTCTCAAAACTACAAGTGCAAACAGAAACAATTTTTTTCTTCAAGCTCCATCACGCTGACATCACATCGCCTCACGAGACAACTTTTCACCTTGACGAGAAATCTCGCGAGATCTTGTAAAACGGGATCTCGTCACAGGGAAGGGGCTCCTGTCCCAGAGGAAGAGGTGAAGGATACCGGCTGCCCCAACCCTAACTGCCAGGAGCGGCTGTCCTACATTGTACAGGACAACAAGGTCCTAGGGAGAAGGGGCTTAAACGAAAGCTTGCAATGCTTGAAAAAGAGCTGGCCTCCTGCAGGAGTGTCTGCTGCCAGCAGGCTAAGAGGCTCAGCCGGGTCACCGGCTCTTTCAAACAGGTGAGTGCTGCTGGCTGGAAGGCGAGAAGAAAAAAAAAAAAAAAAAGTACAAAAGTGCCGTTAAATAAAATGAACCTCCCTTTATTTGCACTTGTGTACCAAAGTCTAAGAGAAGCTGGAGGGAGCGGGAGGAGGCTGAGGTTGCCAGCAAAGGGGAAAGGGCTGCTGCTGTGGAGGAGGCTGGCGGCGAGGAGCCAACAACCTCCACTGCCGCAGGCCGCCAGGTTACTGCTATGCGGCAGCTGTTTAGGGGACAGGGACGGACATCGGGAGGATGCATCCTCATCTTCCCTAAGTACATTGGTAAGATTAAAAATACAATGTGTGTGTGTAGTACTTTAATTCCATGTCAATGTTACAATGTTCCTGGTACATTCACAGACGACTATCTGGTGGAGTACAGGCGGCACCACGAGGGGACCTGCCCGACCTCAAAGCAATTAGAAAACGCCCTTTCAAAAGGTCAACCGGGTGAAGACTATCATCTTCCACCTATGTCAGGGGAAGACTGCGCTCTACACCTGGAGGTTTTTGTATAATATAAAGGGCATCAGATAGTGTGACTTGTTTAAGTTATTATTTTTTGGTTTCTCACACAAAATAAAAATCACATTCAAGAAATCCAAAGTACATGGGACTGCATGGTAGAAACCTGTAATGGCTTGTGTAACAATATTAGCATGAAACAAGCCTGATGTGAACAGCAACTAAATCCCAACATGTGTTTAAACATATGGGCAGAATACCTCATGAGGGAAAGAAAAACCACCACAACGGCTTATTTCTACCTCAGAAATGTCTACCAATTTGTGAGGTACCTCAGAGAAACCCCTCCGCCAAATGCGAGGCTGACCCAACCACAGATTGTGGGAGTGGTCAGGGCCGTGACACAGACCCTCAATTTTACTGGGAGGCAATTAGTCACCCACCAAATGGAGGTAAAGAGAAGCAAAATGGAAAGGGTGGTATCCAGAGAAACCTTGAAAATGTGTCAGGACAGGGCACGAAAGAGGATCCCTGAAATCCTGAGCAAGTGTTATCCTTCTCACCACAGCCATGTGTGGTCTCTCTCCAAAGTGCTGACACTTTGCTCTCTTTTCTTGTCCTTTTTTCAGCTGAACTTGAAGTGGACCCCCTGTCCCAGGCCCGCTACGGTTTCTACGGCTATATTGCCGCATTTATAGGGAGCATCTATGGCCACCGGCGCTCTCCAACATGAGGGTTTCTGAGGTCATGGAGGCCAAAGAAAAGGAGGATGATGGGGTGGTCATTTGTGTAAGTCTGTCTAGACAGAATTCCAGTTGTAGTCACTGCATTTTATTTGAAAATCATCTGACGAGAGTTTCGATATGTCTTCTGTGATTTGCAGATCAACGAACACAAAAACATTTTGGGGCAGCCCAAATTTACTTGACCATCGAGGAGTTCTCCTGGATGGAAAGGTGGCTGGCCATCCGCCAAACGAACTGGTGTTTTTCACAGCAGGCAAACATGGTCCGCTATATGCAGACAGCATGGGTGGAGATGGGCCTGCCGGGGGGGGCCCCAACTTCACTGACCTGAGGACTGCTGTGTCGGCACATGTGAGTTTTCCTCAGTCATCATTCTGCGTTGCTGCGTTTCATAGAAAGTTTGCTATATACATTATTTTGTCTTGCTCTGTTCTTCTCTTTCAGACCAAAGACATCCACACCAAGGACACCAGGAAGGAGATGGCAACCTTTATGTGCCATGATGTCGGCACATCAGACCGCTTTTATGCCCTTAATTTAAGTGTTGCGCAATGCTGGGCCATCAGGGAGCGTTTCGAGGAAGTCTCGGCTACCACGAAGGGAGTAACTGCCTCAGCCATCCCCTCAGCCACCCCCTCCACCTCAAAATGCCGCCGGAAGGATACCACCGCAGAGGAAACCTCCACCTCATGCTCCAATGAGGTGGAGTACCAGGAGTCCGGGTCTTCTTCCGTGGACGAGGAGGAAACAGAGGAAGAAGATACCAGTGTAAATAAAAACTAGACTTTAAAAACACTCTGTTCTTCCAGACACCCACAGTTGGGGATGGACACTAGGATTAAACACTGAAAATGTCACATCTTTAGGTAAGGGGAAGACAGTTGTAGGGAAGTCCAACCCAACATTTAGTAGGGGGATTGACTTTTCCCAAGTGTCCTTCATAAATCAGTGTTCACAAATGGTCTATCTCCCTAAACATGAATGCCAAGTGCTAGAATGCCTAAACCCACACAGTCGTTTTCTGTATCAGCAGGACAATGCAGGAGAGAGACAGGAGAGAAAAAAGATGGCCTCCATCAGGAAGCCATTTTCTCTAAGTTCAACCTATGCTTTAAAAGCTTTGTTCTTTGACACCAAACATACGTGGACACACGGAGTTTGTGCTTCCTCAACAGACACCCAGCAAAAGGACGGGCAATTGGACCCTGAAGGTAGAACTAAGTACAATAGTACAATTGTCCAAAGGAATTTCTGCAAGGACCAAGAGGGCAGCAGAAAGATCTAGTCAGAGAAGAACAGAAAAAAGTACTGATGAAAAAAAGACTGAAAGAAAGTAATACACCAAAATATTTGCTTTTTTCATATTTAAAACATTTGCTTTGTTTATATTTAAGATTTTTTGCTTTTTCATTTTTAACATATTTGGTGTTTTTACATTTAAATTTGTTTTTTCATGTTTAACATATTTAATGTTTGATATTTAACACATTTGCCTTTTTTCATATTTAAGAGTTTTGCCGTTTATATTTAACATGTTTGCTTTTTTGTATTTAATCAAATGATAAATTAATTTGTGTGTACCGTATGTATATATTTTTGTAAATAAATGCTCTCTTGATCATTTACAGTTTTTTTTCCCCCAAGAGTTTTTATAGATGACTCAGTTTCTCCAAATAATGACTTAACTCAAACTAACTCAAATGGGAATCAATTAATGAATAAGGATCCTATGTCATTGTATCACTTTTTTCCTAATTCAGAGAATTTCAACATGAGGTGAATTTTTCTGATTGAGGAGAAAACTAATGGTATTACATCATAATCTAGGTACTATATTGGTTTTACAAAAGATGCGTTAATCAGAGGCAACAGCTACATTGTAAAGAGATTTTTCTTTTTTCCTTTTTTGTTGGGCGTTTCGATCAGTCATTTTCATGCTGGACTGACAGACAACCTCACAAAAAATGTTTCCAAAATGTTTCAAATATTTTTTATTGAAACACATGCACCCACTTAGATACTGTAACATGATGAGTGAATGGGGACAGAAAGTCCATTCAAAATGACATCAGAAAGGTTTGTCCTAGACACATTTCTGATCAAAACTGAAGCGGTCAAAGATTGAGGCTCTTTATCAAGCATTCCTAGTCCAGTTGGTATCTTTAGTTTTAGACAGCTGGGGGATTTCCTTTGACACACTTTCTCCTCTATCTTTCTTTCCATTTATGTGCATCCATGTCCCAGAAATGCTTGTTACTAACCTAGCTCTGGGGAGTCATTCCCCGGAGTCCTTATGTTCTTTTTCGCCCAGCATGTTCCCTCGGATCAGGGAGGCTCCAAAATCATGGTAGCAGCTGTCGCCATGGTCCCGCTACACATTCTGCAATGGCATGTTTAACCCTGCTGTGCCTTGTAATGCCGCACAGTGCCCTGCTATGCCATGAACTACTACAAACTACTATTTTTTATATTTGTTATTGCCACTCTTCATTCTAACCCTAACCGGTCGTCAGACACCGCCTAACAAAAGCCTGGGTCTGTCCGAGGTTTCTGCCTAAAAGGAAGTTTTTCCTTGCCACTGTTTCTTGCTCTGGAGGAAACTACTAGTAAACTGTTGGGTCCTTGTAAATTCTGGAGTGTGGTTTAGACCTACTCTATCTGTAAAGTGTCTCGAGATAACTCTTGTTATGAATTGATACTATAAATAAAATTGAATTAACATGCTCCAGCACCAGTTATTTTCTTTGAGAAAAGGTTGATTGTTTCAGCCCCAATGAGTCTAATTATTCGCTTAACCAGATGAAACGAAACCTCAAAGAGAAATGCAACATTATGCAAAGTATTTTTTTATATAACCACATGCACACGTCTTGAAAATATGTACAAGTGGTTGCATTGAACTGGAATCATGGCAGAAAATATTTTCTTTCATTGTTGTAGCAGTTTGTGTTAATCAGCCTTAAGGGAAAAAAAATGTTGCTATGACGTGGTTGTTTTTGGAGAAAAAGTGGAACGATTAAAAGCCTGCGCTCAACTTCAAACAACAATGTTAAAAACAACAGACAAAGCCAGAAATCTTGGTGTAGTCATGGACTCTGACCTGAACTTTAACAGCCACATTAAGACAATTACAAAGGCAGCCTATTATCACCTTAAGATTATATAGCAAGGGTTAAAGGACTTGTCAACAGGTCAACAGGATTTGGAAAAACTTGTCCATGCTTTTATCTTCCGTAGACTTGACTACTGTAACGGGGTCTTTACAAGTCTCCCCTAAAAAAATCAATCAGACAGCTGCAGCTGATTCAGAACACTGCTGCTCGAGTCCTCACTAAGACCAAGAGACTGGATCACATCACTCCAGTTCTGGAGTCTTTACACTGGCTTCCTGTGCCTCAAAGAATTGATTTCAAAGTACTTTTGCTAGTTTATAAATCACTCAATGGTTTAGGATCAAAATACATTTCTGATCTGCTAGTACACTATGACCCACCCAGACCTCTCAGAGTCAGAACCAAACAGGGGGAAGCAGCGTTCAGTTTCTATGCTCCTCATATCTGGAACAAACTCCCAGAAACCTGCAGAGCCGCTGCTACTCAGTTATTTTAAATCAAGGCAGAAAACCTTTTTTGATGTTGCCTTTCTTTAAATGATGCTCATTTTGTTTAATTTCTTATGCTGCACTGTAACTTTTGTTCTTGTGTTTTATGTGTCTAAATGTTTTTATTTTTAACTGTTTATTCATGTGTTTTATCGGTTTTTTTTTTTCTTTGAATTGCCCTGTTGCTGAAATGTGCTCTACAAATAAACCTGCCTTGCCTATGTTCTTTTAACTTTGGTTATTTCTAATATGCACTAATTTGAGTTATGATTGTCATTTTGAAACTTCATGAAGTATCATTTTTTTTATTAAGTCAGAACATCAAGACATGTGTTGACTTTAAGGAAAAAAAAAAATTCTATTTGTCACTGTGCAATGCAAATACAGTGTGATTTATATTTAACATGGGTTGCGCAATAGTAAATTTTTTTGGGTTTTAGGCCTATTGCGATCAATAACTGGCTCTAAGACTGCTAACTGGGGTTTATAGTGGAGGCCTGTAACCCTGGAGGCAGAAGCCCAGCAACAGAGCCACTTACTGGGCCTTGGGAGGGAGAGAGAGGGTGCTGGAGCCTGTTTACACATCCTCAGTGCAGGTTTAACTAACATTTCCACGACCTGCATACAACCTCCAGTTGGGAACACTGTTTTCCATTTAGGAAGGACAACCAGGGACAGTCACTCCCCCTATTTAAAAAAAGGGCCAAATGTCCTGGGTCAGTCTTCCCTTACACTGCTCATCCAAAAAAAAAAAAAAAAAGGGACGTTTGGCCTTTTTTTTTAATAGGCTGTAGGGCTGTGTCAACAGACTTAGCGGTGATGTTTCTGAGGGGGTACGCAGCAGGATAATGTGGAGCCGGACACATTACTGTAAGCAAAAAGGCATTTCCAGCAACTGAAATAGGATACAGAGGTGCAGGCTTAATCACCTGATTTGGTTTAGCTGTTAGCTGACAAGTTTTAATTAAAGCTAAACTGTCTCTCTTCAAAAGAGGCCAGTAAAAATGTCGTAAAACTCAATCTTAGGTTTCCCTTTATCATAAACTGCTCTGACAATTTACCACAAGTCCTCAGGGACAACATTAATCGCCTTAACCATTTGATCAAAGAAACTACCTGTCAGATCCCAAGACTTCCAAAAGAACTATTTTCCAAAAAGGACCTGACAACCTCCATTGGACCACCCAAACAGCAAACGAAATGTTGAGTTGGAAGACTTTTTTTGGCCTAAAGGGGACCTCAAAAGAGGTCCCCCAAACTCAGGACAAGGGCGTTCTGAACCTCTCAACACTAAGATTAACAGACTTCCAAAAAAGCATCCTTAAAAAAGGTCTCTCATTCGTCCCATCAAACACAAACAAAAGAAATGCCCTAGGTGTAGACCTCACACAAAGCATAGACGCCTAAAACTATTTACTTATTTTGGCCCAGCCTCCAACAAAAAACCCTTTCACATGCCCTCGGACTGGGAACCAGAACTTTCTAAACTACCACAATCCCTTTTAGAACTCATACAAAAAGACCAACAAATCGATTGCCAAACTCAAACTAACAAAGAATAAACCTTATCTTACAAAAGAGGAGGAAGAAGCATTACAGGAACTAAGGGATAACGCAAACAGTGATTAAACCAGAGGACAAAGGAAGAACCATTGTAATAATGGACTGCACAGACTATGTAAAAGAGGCTTTACGCCAACTTCACAAGACCAAGTTATTAGAAACCACTAAAAGAACCCATAAAAGAAGAGAGAGCAAACCAAATATTCCTCATTCTGGAAACCCTTTGAAAAAAACACTACCTAAAAAACAAAATACAATGCACTTACCTCAGGGGACAGGCTCCCTACAGACCAAGACTATTTATATCCTACCCAAAATACACAAACCAAAAAATAGTTCGACAGACAATATCCCACCAGGAAGACCCATAGTTTCGGAGTGTGGCAGTGAAAGTTACGGCATAGTTGAATATTTGGATTTATTTCTGACCCTGTTATCCAACAAACCCAAGTTACCTTAAAGGCACCACGGCTTTTGTCCAAAAAACAAAAGGTCATAAAAGAACCTTGTTAACTCTTCACCATGGATGTCAAAAGCCTATACACAAACATTGACATCCCCAAGGGCATGGAAGTCATAAACAAATGGCTCCAAAAAACATCTTACGTTTACTACACTTAAGTCTAACAAGGAACGATTGAGTTTGATGGAAAATGTTACCCACAAACGAAGGGAACGGCCAAGGGCAAACGATTTGCACTTGCATATGCAAATATTTACTTGGCAGAATGGGAGGAGACGGCCTTCCATAAATGTGATAAACTCCCAAAAATGTACTTTAGATACCTAGATGACATTTGGGGAATATGGACCCATTCAGATAAAGATTTTGAGGACTTTACTAAAATCCTCAACAACCACCACGACTCAATAGAAATTGACCCAATACTACATGAAAAGTAAGTCAACTTTCTAGACACCAGTGTTCAAGGGTCCACATTTCAAAGAAACTGGCATCTTGAAACCAAGGTGTACTTCAAGTCCACAGACACACATGCCCTGTTACACAGGAAAAGCTTCCACCACCACACGTCTTCAAAAGGGATACTAAAATCCCAACTACTCAGGTTCTATAAAACATGTAGCAACCCAACAGACAGACAAGGTGAGACAAACGCTAATGAAAACCCTAAGGCAAAGGGGTTACAAAAGAACTTTTCTTAGGGAGACTCAAAAAACATTCCTTAAACCTACTATAAAGAACCCCTCTCTAACAGCCGAAAACCAGAACAAGGAAGACATCAAGTACAGTACGTCTTAAGCAGAGGGCAGAACAGTCCCCCTGGGAAACCCACTCTCTCACCAAGAGGCCTACTTTGAGAAAATAACCACAGGCTGCCCCTCCACCACATCTGGTAGACCTTGGCTGTACAGAGCCTGAAGGGATGGGTCGTCTCTTTGCTCTTTTACCAGACTACAGCAAGACATAGCCCTCAGCTACAAACGCAGCATAGCCGGGATCAATCCTCATTAACTGAGGAAACCGTCTGCTGTTGCTTCATCACAGAGTATTTTTAAACTGTTCAAGCTAAATTAGTTCCTGACAATCCTGAGGTTTGTACCTGAGATGCAGCACACTACCGACTAAAATGAGTGGCTAAATCACAATATCAAAAATAAAGTGTGAGACTGCATGTCTTTTGTGTGATCTGAAGCGCTGACGATATGCTTCCGGCACCAATTCATAGGCGCTAGGTACCGCAGCTTTAACCAAGTGGTAGACACCACTATCAGCAACACTCATGGCTGAGAAGGCCTGCTGGACCTTGCCAGTGAGCACACACTGAAGCAGTAGAGTGCTGTCAGTTTCAGACCAACTTTGGACCTCTGCTAAACGTTCAAACAAAGAAAATGTCAGGATCCCTTTCATTACATTTTGGAACCAACTGCAAATTGAAAGAAACATCAAATGGAGTTGGAGCTGTAAGCCATAATGACCCTTCAGCCTTCTCTGGGTCAGGCTGAGGCTTCCCCGTACTTATAAAAGGTCCAACTCTGCCGTTGTCTCTCCTGATCATGTGCTACTTCAGCCTCCCGAAGATGAACATCTTGTCATGCCTTCTCTAATTGCAACTGTAACAAGACACCCAGCCCCAAAACCAGCCAGAACAGGAGCCATGTTGGACACTTTAACTTCCCCATTAACATCAGACAACACTAGTCACTACCACGGGCACGCTAGCAGTCTCCACTAGGACAGGCAAAGCATCCTGCTCCACCAATTTAATCTACGTCTTAATAGTCACCCACCACCAGACAAGGACGACTGGCTGCTTTAATTATGGAACCCCATTCCTCTGGCTAACTGCCTAACCAATATTACCTCTCTCACTCAACCCTAGTCTTCATGCAGGATAGCGGCGGGATAAATTAAGCACAAGCCCAGTAACCCGGTTAACTTCCAGCATGCTGAAAATCACCTAGACAGCCATGGAGTGCACCCGAGCAGCTCCTGGAACCACTCGTACCACCTGCTGCACAAAAATAACAAACTAAAACAAAAAAAGAGTCAATGGGGACAACGAGTGGCCCACATTGCTTATGCCTACCAGGAATAAAGGTTCCAAATGACTTCCCAGCCCTCAACCCTGCTAGCAGCACAAGAACATGTGTTAACATCAACAGGCTAACACTCCAAAACCTACCTAATGGAATATAGATAGGCCAGCAACATAAAGTCCAGTGCAAGTCACAACTGGGTGAAACACTCCAGAATTCTTATTTTCTTGAACATTTACCAGAGTCCCAGTGCTAACGATCCCAGACGAGCCCCAATTTGTTAACGCCCTGCTCAAGGCCGAAAACAAAAAGGGAGGTCACAAACATCTAGATCAACCACTAAGTAGTTTAAATAGACTAATGACACAACTTAACTTAGCTCCAGATACCCCCCACCCACCCCAGTACCTGCAGACAAAGGAGCACAACATGCCAGTCACATTGGGGGGGGGGGGGGTTGTCGCCCTCCAAATGGCCAAATGTGGTTTTGCTTTGAATTTGAAATCTTATTCACAGATGGTCACGTTTGTAAGGATACCCAACATGTTCATATCTAATGTGGAATTATGGAGAAATACTAATTCAAACTAAAATCAAGATTTTACTGTGCAGTATAATATTTAAAAATTTAATTCCATTACTGTGCAATATTTAATCCTTTGACAGAATTGAAAAGTCAACCCAAAATCACGACTGTGCAATATTTGATACACCGATTGTGGAATTTCATTCTTTTTTCATCCATCCATTCACTCAAACATACATACGGTATGTTTACACCTTAATGTCACAAATTAATGAATTATGAACCTGTGCTGATTAACAGTGTTTTATAGTAATTAATCTGCGTGTTACGAGTTTTCCGCTCAAAAAGTAACACAAAACAAGACTTGATAAAAAAAGAAATTCATCAGGTCTTGTTGCAAATGTGCATTATTTACAAGCAAAAAAAAAAAAATGGCCAACTCCATTCATCGGCATGATTGTGGCAATTTGCGAAGTATGAGGATCAAATTAAGAGGGAGGAGTGGAATTTAATGAGGCTAATTCCTCAACTCACCACACCGACTGTGACTTTGGAGTGTATGGCGAGACTTTGCCGACTTGCAAACACGATGGAGTGCACCGCTGGCCATCACCAAGCACAACTGGTGCATCTGGAAGGGGGTTAGACGGCTTCAGGTGGCGCTGCCGTGACCACAGCTTCACAATGTCATTGTCCATCAGAGCAAATGTGTAGACCCCGATGACCCCACAGTCCACATGCGAAACATGGAGAACACATAGATGGGCACAAAAGGAGAAGCTCAGGCAGCAGCACGGAAAAACTGCTGAGCTACTTCAGTCTTACCTGGCGCCAAACAAAATGACGCCAAATGTTTTCCTGGCACTAATACCCACTTGCCACAATTTACAGCATAGCCTCATAAAATAAAAAATAAAAAGTATCATGATCATCAAAACCGGTTTTATGAACACTACGGTGCTTGTCCGGCTGCATCCCAATCCAGTCTCGAACGGCTCTGCTCACCCGGACCCGAGGGCCCGGTCTGCTCCAGGCCAACTGAAGCACCTTGGAGCACGGGTATTGCTACATCTGGGAGGGATTCTGACTTGGAGGCGTTCAGTCAGAATCCCACAGATGGAAGCTTTACGGTAGCTTTGGGACACTCAGTTTTTGGAAAATAAACTAGCCCGTCTCAAATAAGACCTTCATCATTAAACTGCACGTATACCCACACAGAAATACATACATAAATTCATTCATTCATTCACTACCGGTCAAAAGTGTGGCGGGGCACTTCCACATTTTCATACCACTCCATTCCTGACAGAATAGCAGCTGATCGGACTGGGTGGCTATTTAATGCAACATCTACAGGTGCTGGTTATTGTTAGTTCAAATATGGTTCAAATGTGTTTTCATTTGAGTAATGACGCCTGTTTTTCCTATCTTAACCGCTTCTCTACTATATATGGCTATAACCTTCGCAAAGCAGGAACACCATGTCTGAGTTTGTGTGTGGTCGGACATAGGCTGCACACGCAGTGTGTCCCTCAGAGATATTTCCAATGTATCCAACTACCTATGTTATTACACTCCAGACACAAGTGTTGCCACTCCCACATTGTAAATTTTCACTGTAACTTGCTTCACTCATTCCCGCAATAAAGAAGCTGCACCCAGGGGAAGACAGATGAAGTTGCTCAGAGATTGTCAGAAGTGACATTCAGAGACTTCCCTTGTGTCCTGTCTTCTGTCGATTACTGGAAAGAGTCTTGGTTAACAAACTTAACGGGTAACTACCAGAATACCCAACAGTCATAATTAGAATATCATGAAAAAGTTGATTTTTGTCAGTAATTCCATTCAAAAAGTTACATATTATATTTATTAATCACACACACACACACAGAGAGATATATTTAAAATGTTAATTTCTTTTTTGTAAAAAAAAAGTGACATTGTAATTTCCCCACTAAAAAAAAAAAAATAAACAGTATGAATTAAATTAATTGTGATGATCATAATTGACAACTAATGAAAATCCCAAATTCTGTATCTCTGAAAATTTAAATATTACTTACCAATACAAAATGTTGTCCAAATGTTGGCCAACTGATAATTATGAACATGATTGTTTGAGCATGTACAGACCTCAGTGCTTAGTTGGGGCTCCTTTTGCCTGAAGTACTGCAGCAATGTGGCGTGGCATGGAGTCCATCAGTCTGTGGCACTGCTCCGGTGTTATGATGGTGGCCTTCATCTCTTCTGGTGTATCACATCATCCTCTTCACAACACCCATAGGTTTTCTACCACATCACAGCTTGGACACGGAGCTCCGTGAACAGCCAGCCTCTTTACCTATGACCTAGTGTGCCTTTGTGCAAGGTGTCTCCCCCATGATGGTGTAGCCTACAGAACTAGACTGAGAGACCATTTAAAGGCCTTTGCAGCTGTTGTGAGTTAATTAGCTAATTACAGTGTGGCACCAGGTGTCTTCAATATTGAACCTAATTTACTGAGATACTGAATTTAGGGTTTCATTTCAGTTATAATAATCACAATTAAAAGACATGAACATTTGAAATATATCTGTGTGTGATGAATGAATATAATATATAAATTTCACTTTTTGAATGGAATTACTGATATAAATCAACTTTTTCCTGATATTCTAAATTATATGACCAGCACCTGTCCATCGCCCATTATCAACAACCCTTCATCCAGTGTTCCAAAGGCTCATGCGCTTTACTAATCTGATATCATTTTAAAGAAAACATTGGAGAAGCCTTTTGCAATTATGTAAGCACAACAATTTAATCTGAAAACTGCTGCCCTGGTTAAAAAACAATGCAATGGTGTTCTGTCTATAATGGAGTGGAATGGGAGTTTCTACGTAACCCCAAACTGTTGACCGGTAGTGTTCATTCATTCATTCATTCATTCATTCATTCAGTTACTCATTATGCACTGATTATGAGAGAATGTTAACACCAGAAGATATCTTATGACAGAAATAAACACAGAACTTAAGTTAACATGGAGGTGGAGGAATAGTTTCTCCAATAAACATTATTATTATATTGCAGAGCCATTTCCTTATTGTTAGAACAATATAACCATACACTATATGAACTTTCTCTTACCAAAAACAACAGCCTGCAGCAGACAGGTGAAGGACTGAATACCAATGAACAGGTACCGCTGACTGTTTGATGAGCTGATCGATGATTGAACTCAGCCTGTTGTTTTAACTGGACACCAACAGTCAGACTCAGCAGTTAGTCTCTCCAGAGTCTCAGAGCTCAACTGCTCCGCTTTGGTCCCAGCAACCCAGGAACTCACAGAGGGAGAAGTGGAAATGTTGGTCTGCTCTCAGCTGCTGTCTGAGCTCTGGAGGCTGGGAGGGGCGGGGCTACAGATACCAGGAGGGGGGTGGAAGTTTCATTAAAGAAAACTTTTCTTAACCTCGTTTAAAAAGCGGTATGAAACCAACCGCATGTGTTTAAAACAATCTTTAAGTAGTTATGTTTTGAACTGGTTATATAAATTAAAGCTTTTTGAAGACAAACCTGCTTTACAGGTACAGAGAACATAACATAGTCCACATCTAGGACGTTCCACTTCAGGGATTGCTTTTATTTCTGTATATATTTGCTATATTAAAAATGGTTTCTTAACTGCTTTTTTAATCATTACCCGATACCTAATATAGTATGAGGGATATAATGTGTGTAACAATAAACTACTAATATTTTATTAATTATTTGTTTAACAGGAAGATGATGGTTTGCTAGCAGTTACATGACATTTAACTAAGTATTTAATATCCAGTATTGATAATAATAATAATTGGCTGCCATTCTAATGTATACATAATGCATCCAGGCCGTAACCTCTGACTGCTACCACTAACGTCAAGCTGCTGCTGGGTGTCCTGAACCATCAGGTTCCCTTTCTCAGGATGCAGATTGTTGGCAGTAGAACACAGGACGGTGCACATCCATCCATAAGTAAGGGGACAAGTAGTTTAATACTTTGACTTCTTTTGTAACTTTGCTTTCCTTAAGAGAGTCATGGTTAGGTTATGTGACCTCAGCAGAATGGGTCTTATCGGTGAGTGAGGGGACCGTTAAATGTCCTGGTGAGCTGAGTCAGGGAGGGGCAGAGCTGTGATTGTCCCACTGTAATTGGACAGAGTTAACACAGCAGTTGATATGAATTCAACCAGTTTAAAATATATCATATCTACTGTGGCATTATGGAGAAAACCCAGTTCAAACAAAATCAAGTTAACAGCTCTTGGGGGAGGCAGTAGCTCAGTCTGTAGGGAGTTGGGTTGGGAACCGTAGGGTTCAAGTCCCCATGCGGACCGGAGTACGGAGTGTGGATTGGTGGCTGGCGAGATGCCACTTCACCTCTTGCTCTTGAGCAAGGCACCATACCCCCCCAACCGCTCAGGGCGGCCCACTCACATCTCTCCATTTGTGCATGAATAGGTCCTGAGCATGTGTGTGTATTTCAGGCCTGTGTGTAGTGATTCTAACAAAGTGTACACAGAGTGTAAATTGTAATTTCCCCACTGGGGATCTATAAATTATAAATACATTTTAACTCTGTTGCTAAATTTGCACTGGCCCCAAATTGCACAATATGGTTTTCCATTGATTTTGAAAGCTGATTAATATACTACAGCTTGGCACATTCCTAAAGTGGCCCAATACACTCACCTATAGGATTATTAGGAACACCATACTAATACTGTGTTTGACCCCCTTTCGCCTTCAGAACTACCTTAATTCTACGTGGTATTGATTTATCAAGGTGCTGAAAGCATTCTTTAGAAATGTTGGCCCATATTGATAGGATAGCATCTTGCAGTTGATGGAGATTTGTGGGATGCACATCCAGGGCACGAAGCTCCCGTTCCACCACATCCCAAAGATGCTCTATTGGGTTGAGATCTGGTGACTGTGGGGGCCATTTTAGTACAGTGAACTCATTGTCATGTTCACGAAACCAATTTGAAATGATTTGAGCTTTGTGACATGGTGCATTATCCTGCTGGAAGTAGCCATCAGAGGATGGGTACATGGTGGCCATAAAGGGATGGACATGGTCAGAAACAATGCTTAGGTAGGCCGTGGCATTTAAACCATGCCCAATTGGCACTAAGTAGCCTAAATTGTGCCAAGAAAACATCCCCACACCATCACACCACCACCACCAGCCTGCACAGTGGTAACAAGGCATGATGGATCCATGTTCTGACTCTATCATCTGAATGTCTCAACAGAAATCGAGACTCATCAGACCAGGCAACATTTTTCCAGTCTTCAACTGTCCAATTTTGGTGAGCTCTTGCAAATTGTAGCCTTTTTTTCCTATTTGTAGTGGAGTTTAGTGGTACCCGGTGGGGTCTTCTGCTGTTGTAGCCCATCCGCCTCAAGGTTGTGCGTGTTGTGGCTTCACAAATGCTTTGCTGCATACCTCGGTTGTAACGAGTGGTTATTTCAGTCAAAGTTGCTCTTCTATCAGCTTGAATCAGTCGGCACATTCTCCTCTGACCTCTAGCATCAACAAGGCATTTTCGCCCACAGGACTGCCGCATACTGGATGTTTTTCCCTTTTCACACCATTCTTTGTAAATCCTAGAAATGGTTGTATAAAATCCCAGTAATTGAGCAGATTGTGAAATACTCAGACCGGCCCGTCTGGCACCAACAACCATGCCACGCTCAAAATCACCTTTCTTTCCCATTCTGACATTCAGTTTGGAGTTCAGGAGATTGTCTTGACCAGGACCACACCCCTAAATGCATTGAAGCAACTGGCATGTGATTGGTTGATTAGATAATTGCATTAATGAGAAATTGAACAGGTGTTCCTAATAATCCTTTAGGTGAGTGTATGTCCATGGTGGAAATATGGAGAAATTACTGACATAGAGGCACTAACTTGGGCTTGGGAGGTGGGGGAGCATGTTAACCCAGGCTTACTTACCCAGGCTACTTGCTGGGGATTAGACAGCCCTGCAAGTATAGGCTGCTCAGCCCAAATCTATCAGCTAGAAGCCCACCCTCAAATTCCCACTGCTGAAAAGAAGACATGTACTGAATAGGTTATAATTTGTCAAAGGTCACACTGACTGGCCAAAGGAGAAATGGAGCAACATTCTGTAGACTGATGAGAGCTAAATAGTTATTTTCAGGTCTAGGGGCCTCTCCGGGGAACCATCACCTTATTGTGGTGGAGAGGTTTGTGTGTCCCTATGAACCTGAGGGCTGTGTTGTTTGGAGCTGTGTGCTCCTGGTAGGGTCTCCCATGGCAAAGTGGTCTCGGTTGAAGGGCCAGACAAAGAATGGTTCAAAAACCCCATGAATAACCGAGGTAGAGAGGGAGTGATCCTGCCCGGAGGAAGCCCGGGGACCCCGTCTGGAGCCAGGCCAAGACGGAGGGCTCGTCAGCGAGTGCCTGGTGGCCGGGTTTGCCACGAAGCCCGGTCAGGCACAGCCCGAAGAAGCTCCGTGGCACCCTTATCTCCATCCCATGGGCCCACCACCTGTGGGAGGAACCGCTGGGGTCGGGTGCGCTGCCACATGGGTGGCGGCGAAGGTCAGGGGCCTTGATGGACCAAACCCGGGCGGCAGAGGCTGGCACTGGGGACGTGGTTCTGGAAAATGTTCGCCACCTCAGCAGGGGAAAGCGGGGAGTCATCCAAGCTGTATACAGTAAGGGTGGGACGTTGTTGACCTCAACTGGGGAGGTAATAGACCGGTGGAAGGAGCACTTTGAGGAACTCAAACCTATGTCCCTTAAGTAGAAACTGGTGCTGTGAATCTAGCTAAACTTGAATAATATTCCTTAAAGTAAAGTTTAGCTGTGAATTAATCTAGACATGTATCAAGCTAATATGTTCAGTTACATATTGTTGATAAATTGGTAATTAAATGACTTGTAAACATATATAGAATTAAATGCAACCAAATAAAGCAATTAATTCTTTTAGTTTCAGCATTTAAAAAGAAAGACATTTTCAAAGTTTTCAGAAGATTCTGCCAAACCAGAGAAGGTGTTGAAACATCCCAACTCTGCCCCTCCCCCAGCCAAACAGGGTACTAAAGCTTCCTCTTGGCCCAGCTCAAAGCCCAACTCTCCGGGACTACTGGGACCAACTGACCTCATCTTTCCAGAGAGAAGACCAGAGCAGCCTGCAGTCCTACTTCAAGAAGAAAAACAGCTGTTCTAACAGCTAAATACAGCTTTTACCTTGACTGGACCTTTGACTTTAGGAGACTTAGCTGCTTTGGCTCGGGAAACCCTGCAGTGATAACAGGAGCCATTAAACTAATAGCGTTTTTCCACTCCTGGTAACAGCTCATCTCGCCTCATCTCTACTCGACTCGACGCACTGTGCGTCTGTTTTCCATTGCAGATTTAGTACCACCTCAGCGTGGCTGGTCACCATAGCTACACAGCCGGAAACTGCTCTGACGTAATTTTCAACGCGACCCACAACAGCTCCACACCTTCTATTTTACTGTTTATAACGCTACACACAATGGAGCACGTCAAAGATGTGTTGTTTTTTATTCTTGGCATGTGGCTTCTTGCCACAGCCAGAAGAAAATTTTGGTTTCAAAAGAAGCTGAAGGAAGCAACAAAAATCACTGCTAAAAAAACAGGAGAGTTTGGGAATTCCTACGGAGTTCAGACGTCGACATGACTATTGTTTGCCGACACAAAAGGGTAAGTTAAGTTTCCGGGTAACGTTAGCTAACATTTGCATGTGTTCAGGGTCACAGTCAGTATTTACTATACAGATATATAAAGTACATGAACCATGTAGCAACCATGATTGCATATCAAAATATGTTTGCTGTGTACTGTTTGCATTTCAGATCATTCACGCTTTGCAAAATCGTCGCCGCTGATTGTCTGTTTGTGCGCTCAACCGAGCTGCAGAGTGGTGGGATGTTATTGTTCCTGGTTTCACACACACTCAGTGGGTTCAGAACTTTAGAATGTCCGAAGAAACATTTACCTACCTATACAACAAAATGCGTCCAGTGATGGAGAGACAGGACACAACCTTCCACAAATGTGTACCGGTAGAGAGTTGCCATGGCATTGTGGAAGCTTGCGACGGGCTCCGAGTACAGAACTGTTGGACATCTTTTTGAAGTAAGCATCACAACTGTGTGCCGGTGTCTTCAAGAGTTTGCTGCTGCTGCAGAGATGTTGTTGGTGCCAGAACTAATTTGTTTCCCAGACCAGGAGAAGTTTGCAGAAATGGCTGCCTACACTAAGAGCAGATGGGGGATCCCGCAATGTGTTGGTGCTATTGATGGATCACACATACCCATCATAGCACCACAAGAGTACCACTGCGAGTATTTCAACCGTAAAGGTTGGCACTCACAATCATCCTTCAAGGTGTTGTTGATGGAAAGGGACTGTTCTGGAACGTGTTTGCAGGAATGCCTGGCAGCTTCCATGATGCTCGTGTTTTGAGACTGTCCCAGTTGTGGGAGATAGCGAGCCGTGGCAACTTCTTTCCTGCTTCCAGCAGGAACATTGGATGGCGTTAATGCAGGCTACTACATCCTGGGGGATTCTGCCTATCCCTTGCAGTACTGGCTCTTCAAACCATTCAATGACACTGGACGCCTCTCAGCAGAACAACAGATTTACAACAAGAAAATCTATTGGACACAGGTTGTTGTTGAAAATGCTTTTGGTAGACTGAAGGGAAGGTGGCGTTGCCTTATGAAAAGAAATGACTGTGTTGTACAACTGGTGAAATCTATGGTTCTGACCTGCTGTGCTTTGCATAATCTTTGTGAGAGTCATGGAGAGGCTTATGACAATGACTGGGATGCATCTGGGCCAGCAGAGCCGGTGGGGACACTGTCACAGGGTGTAGAGGAAGAAGACCGGGATGTACAAGAGGGTTTGATGCGCTACATGAATAGCTACATAAAAACTTTTCTTTGATACATTGTCTTGATTTGTTTTTTTAAAGTAACAGTGTGCAACATTGGAAACAACATTCAAAAGCCCTTAAAAGCCCTAATATAGAACCACGATGAAAGAAGCATCCAATTAATTAAAAAGTTTATTTAGCAAATGTACAAGAATGCAAAGAAAAAACATTATGTACATAAGGCAAACTACACAGCTTTGTAAATGGAAAAATAGTGTAGTAAAGTGTCCAAAGAATAAAACTCAGTTTTTACAGTGCCAACACACACACACACACACACACACACACACACACATATATATATATATATATATATATATATATATATATATATATATATATATATATATATATATATATATATATGGGGTGGTATGTGTCATCCTCAAGCTTGGGTCCTCTACCAGAGGACTGCACACTTCTGGACAGAGACCTCTGATGTTTTACCTGGAATCTGCTGTAGCCACTCTCCCAGCTTGGGGGTCACAGCCGCCAGTGCTCCGATTACCACCGGCACTACTGTTGCTCTTACTTTCCACGTCTTTTCTAGCTCCTCTTTCAGCCCTTGGTATTTCTCAAGCTTCTTGATGTTGCTGTCGCTTGGGATCGCCACATCTATCACTACTGCCTTCTTCTGATGTTTGTCGATCAACACAATGTCGGGTTGGTTAGCCATCACCAGTTTGTCAGTCTGGATCTTGATATCTAGATCTATATCTATCTGGATCTATATCTATTGATCAAGCTGGATGAAACTAATTAGTTAGCTAAACTTCAAATGTGCTTTTAGGATATTAAAACCTGGATGTGCTGTAATTTTCTAATGTAAAGACTCTTCAGCTGGTCCAGAATGCTGCAGCACGTGTTCTGACAGGAACCAGGAAAAGAGATCACATCTCTCCTGTTTTAGCTTCTCTGCATTGGCTTCCTGTACAATCCAGAATAGAATTTAAAATCCTTCTTCTCACCTACAAAGCTCTTCATGGTCAGGTACCATCTTATCTTAAAGAGCTCATAATACCTTACAACCCTACAAGAGAACTGCGCTCCCAGAATGCAGGGTTACTTGTGGTTCCTATAGTCTCTAAAAGTAGAACGGGAGCCAGAGCGTTCAGCTATAAGGCTCCTCTCTCCTGTGGAACCAGGTTCCAGTTTGGGTTCCGGAGGCAGACACCGTCCCCACATTTAAGAGTAGGCTTAAGACTTTCCTCTTTGATAAAGCTTTTAGTTAGGGCATAGAATTGAATATTGTTAGGGAGTGAGGAGTTGCAGCGTTCGCCTAACCCGGCCCACCTGCTTCTCACCATAGTTGTCAGATCTATGTAATCAATAATATAATAAAACTAGAGGGAGGCAGGGCATACAGCCCGATCCGGTTGGGGAGAGTTCTAGCCTGACCAGGCTCCTCTCTTTACCCTGTCTCTCCTAGTTATGCTGTAATAGTTTTAGACAGCTGGGGACTTCCTTTGACACACTGGGCTTCTCTCTCCTCTATCTTTCTATCTTTCCATCTGTGTGCGTCCATGTCCCAGAAATGTTTGTTACTAACCTAGCTCTGGGGAGTCATTCCCCGGAGTCCTTATGTTCTTTTTCGCCCAGCATGTTTCCTTGGATCAGGGAGGCTCCAAAATCAGGGTAGCAGCTGTCGCCATGGTCCCACTACATGTCCTGAGATGCCGTGTTCATCCTGCTACGTCCTGCTGTGCCTTGTAATGCCGCACAATGCCCTGCTATGCCTTGAACTACTACAAACTATTATTTTTTTTGTGACTGTTATGGCCACTCTTCATTCTAACCCCAACCGGTCGTCAGACACCGCCTACCAAGAGCCTGGGTCTGTCCGAGGTTTCTGCCTAAAAAGGACGTTTTTCCTCGCCACTGTCGCACTGTTGCTTGCTCTGGAGGAAACTACTAGAACTGTTGGGTCCTTGTAAATTCTGGAGTGTAGTCTAGACCTACTCTATCTGTAAAGTGTCTCGAGATAACACTTGTTATGAATTGATACTATAAATAAAATTGAATTGAATTGAATTGACATTAAGCCTAAAGTCCTTAGGTTCCATCTCCCGAGGAACATTAATTCCCTCTGCTCACTTTTAAGGCAAAGTAGGCTAAATAATAATACATTTTATTTATATTGTGCTTTACATGGTAGGCTACTCAAAGACACTTTACGGTATAACCAGCACATTTATCACATAAAAACAGAAACATGAAACTAGCATATTTAAAGCAATTAAAACACAGAGTAGCCTACAACTTTGTAAAAAAAAAGAAAAGAAAAAAGTCGATTGACTAGTCGGTTAAATAGATATTTTTACATCCTTACGCATTCAGTCGGTCCGCTATAGTCTGTTCGGCTTTTATCTCCATTTGATAACAGCCATATTTCCCTTTTGCATATTATATTCTTCACCTCCTTGTTACTTTCCACTAGAAGCTGCTGCTCATTGGGTGAAACATATGCCCCATGCGTCTTTTCCATTTCTGCATCCGTAAATCTGTGATCGATACCGTGGTCTATTTAAGAAAGCCGTGAACGTGCACTTATCCCAGCTATCTACATTTGGCAGGACATAGCGTCACCTGTTCATCCTGGCTCGGCAAACGTGCAACCGATTATGCCGTGATGAGCAGATCACAGTAAGTCAACCTGCGCTTATTCACTTATCCTATATATCTTTATTCTATTTTCATGCAACAAGCCCCTGGTGCATGTGTCTTGTTCTTACCCGGTCTTGTGGTGTTGATCTTGTCTTGTGTTCCCCTCAGTGCCTGTATGTTCTGTTTCCTGTTTTATTTTGAAGTCTGTTTTTGTCTCGTCTTGCCTCTAGCTTTACTTCCTGTATCTTCCCGCGCTTGTGATTACCTGATGTTTTCCACCTGATTCCCTGCCCTCTTGTCACCTGCCTCTCGTTACCTCATGACCTTGTGTATGTAATGTCTGTGCTTCCCTTGTCTCTTGTCAGATCCTTCTGTCTTGTCCACACGTGTGTACCAGCGTTCCTGTCGGTGTCTCCTGTTATCCTGCTTGTTCTTCCGTCAGATTTATTCCCTGCTGTGCCCTCCACTTGAGTTTTTCTCCCTGTGTGTTTTCCTTCCCATTGGTTTTCCCCCTCGTAACTTTGCCAGTCCCTGTGCTCCTGTTTTTTTTTTTTTTTTCCTGTTCCATCATTTTTGTATGCTGATTTGACTTTTTGAAACCTCCTCAAACTGCCTGCTGCACTCTGCTTTTGGGGTCTCCATGCATTGTAACACCTTCAGTGTGCAGTTGTAAAAGTAGATGAACAGGAAGAAATCTGGCTCTCCTGGTAGCCAAATCGCGGTGATTGGAATCCAGGAGCACAAAACGGCAGCTTCTCAAGTAGCTTGTTTTGGCCTGTTTGAAGAGGAGGAAATGGTGATTAGATGTTTTTAATTATTTGAATGCATATTGTCTACTTTCCCCAAGCATTGCGCGGAGGTTTAGATGGCCCTGTTACGTCCTCCGACGTTTTAACTACAGTAAGCAAGATGAGGGCTGACTCAGCCCCTGGCCCGGATAGAGTTTCTAAGAATATAAAAGCAAAATGGGACCCATCTGGGCTGAAGACCTCAGATTTTTTTAATGTTTCTTTTTAACGGTAAAATCCCCCTTTGCCTGAAGGCAAGTTCTACCACCCTTATTCCAAAAGGGTCAGATCCTGGTAGACTTACTAATGTTGACTATTGGAGACCTATCACTATAGGATCCTTCTTTCACAGGTTGTTTTCTAACCTTTTGGCCAAGAGACTGTCCCTGGCTTGCTCCATAAATAACAGACAAAAGGGCTTTATCTCTGCTCCAGGTTGCGCGGACAATTTGACCGTCCTAGACGATGCTATCACTTGGAGGAAGAGGCATGCCAAGCCGCTGGCGGTAGTCTTTGACTTCGCCAAGGTCTTCGATTTCGTGGCTCATGAGCATATTTTTACCGTCTTGAGGTCCAGACCTCAATGGACCGTCTAGGAAGATTGTGATCAACAATGGAGTCAAACAAGGTGATCCATTGTCTCTGATACTTTTTAACCTTGCCATTGACCCCTTACTGAACTGTTTGGAGATTGAAAGACAAGGGTGGGTGATTCTATCCTTACAGCTCTTGCTTTTGCAGACAATCTGCTACTTTTGAGTGATTCATGGGCAGGCATGTCCAATAATATTGAGGTCCTTGATGACTTCTGCAAGAACACAGGACTATCAGTAAATGTTAAGAAATGCCATGGTTTTATGCTGAATTTTGAAAAAAGGAGACTTATCGTCAATGAATCCACCAGGACAATTGGAAGGTAATGACAGTAGGCTCGTTCGAGATGAACTGCGCCTCGCCTGTGAAGTAGACGAGAGCAGGCGGCAGCAGCAGGGGGCGGGGAACAAAAGCTGCGGTAAAGTCGGACAGTTTCCATCTGATTTCAGCCGCCTTCAGACTGAACAGGAAGTGACAAAAACACTATGGTCCGATTATGATTTAATAAAATATAATCAGACCCACATATCAGTTGGTACACACTCTCTAGTTGTTTTAATTATGACAGAATAGCTCTCAGAATGTTCTACATGCGATCTGTTGCTGATTTTAATTAACAGACTGTAGATGATCAGTGATCTGAACAGATTTAGTCTCTCTGACTTCTTAACATCACTATCAGCCACATAAGGTGTGTTCTGTACAGAATAAGTCTTTAAATCAGACAAATAGCAACTAAAATCCCTCGGATTTAAAAAAAACAATAAAAAGTTTATATAAAATGTCATCATGTTGTAAACCAATCAGCTGAGAAGCCGGCGTTTCCCAGCATGCTCTGTCCGGATCAAGTCGGACACAAATCTAACAGGCATGCAACAGGCGCTGATTGCCGGTGATCGATTCTGCGCAGACCTGGCTCATCTCAAACGAGCCTATTACCTTAATTAGTCCCGGAAATACGGAGGCATACCTGGGTTTACAAATAAGCCCGTCAACTACCAATTAGGGATGACCTTCTTTGTCTGCTTGATAAGATTTCAGTGGCCCCCCTGGAACCTTTGCAAAACCTTGAGATCCTTAAGGTACACGGACTACCTAGAATACTCTTAAATATGTTGCTGATTTAGGCAATGCGGGCCGAGTCCTCTTGGAGGACTGTGACAGGCTAATTTGGTTCAGGGTTAAGAAATGGTTCCACTTACCCTCCTGTACTACAGATGGCCTCATCTACTCCAGGGCCAGAGATGATGGTCTAGGGGTCTTAAAGTTGGCTGCCCAGGTTCCAAAAATGCAGTTGAGAAGAGTTGCGAAATTATTCAGCTCTGATGACCCAATAACTGCCAAGATGGCGAGAGTTACTATGCCCCTCAGCAAGCTAAGAGTACTTTGCTCTCCTACCGGAAGGAAGGTTTAATATCTGAAGACAGGGAATACCCCCATATTGATGATTGGAGGAAGGGCGAACTGGACAAGTGGTCCAACCTTAAAACTCAAGGGGTTGAAATCCTAGTTTTCCAGAATGACAAGATTAGCATTAACTGACTGAGACTGGGGACTGGATCAATCAGAGAATCTGAGCTGTTGCTGGGTCTGAGGCTCAGATATAATAACCTACATATCCAGGTACATACTGATGATCGCTCTCGACTGTCTGCCCCCAGACGTATATGTAGTTTTTGTAATGAAGGCGTTGAGTCCACTCATCATATCGGGACAATGTTCCAGGCTAAAGAGATTACAAATGAGAACCCACAATAAAATATGTGGGATTCTTAAACTTGAGGCAGCTGTTTGAGGCCGGACAGTATTGAGTGAGCCACACTTTAACACCGGCAAAGGGCTCACCTTGGTGTCTGACATTTTACTCGTGATAAGGTAATGATTATAGATGTAACCATCTGTTTTGAGATCGATCATTGTTCACTATTATTATTTTATCATCATTTTATCATCGTTCAGTATTAGACGCCAAGAAAGTTGCCAAATATAGACTGCTGCCACCTCTGGCAATGGCCCGTTGGCCGGAACTGAAGCACTTACAGTGCATGCTTCCCTGTGGGTGCCCGAGGAAAGTGGCACAGAGGAAATGCCGTTGTCCTGGAGATGATGGGAGTCCCAGCCTCCCAAGACTTTCATTACTAATCAGCAAGAGAGGTTCACAATGAGTAGCCGCTGTAACATGCTGCTCTGCCAACAGGTTATGGGCCCAGAGAAACCAGAGAGCGTTATAGAGCGTGTTCCCACTGTTGTACCGGTGAAGGTTAGCATGCTGTTAGCACCATGAGCAGACGGGCTGCAGATAAGATAAGGAGATGAAAAGGGTTATTAGTTATGGGAGGTGAAATTCCTGGGCCACCTTCGTTTGCAAGGGTTAAAGGATACTAGAGCCCTTCAAACCATTTGTGATCCATGTCACACAACGTGATGAGACAATATCTTTTGCTGAATTTAAAACAAAGTTGCGCAGCGAGAGGAGACAGAGAAGAGACAGCAACAGATGACAACGTGATGAAGGTGTGGCAGCAGAGAGCGAGACCCGTCGGTGTAGGTGACCGGGATGCTGAGAGGGACGCAGCGGACGTGGTGTGCTTTAAATGCGTCCTAAAGGGACAACTGGCACATGTGAAAACACCTGTGGGAGTGGAACATGGATGTGTAGAGATGGGCTTTCAAACAATGCACCTTTTTGACATGTTACAGTAGGAAAAGCAAAGGTATAAATAAAAATGAATTATGGCTTATCTCATTTACATTTTTACAGTTGACATAAGGCATTACAAAGTCAAGAAAGTAGGTGCTGATAGTGAAGGGCAAATGAAGCTTTGGTGAAGCACTGAACCACTTAGAGGAATGGGTTTGAAAATGGGTTAATTACTAGAAGCTTCAGTAACAGCAACCTCGCCTGGTGAAGTGCCGAGGCTGCATCGAAATGATCCCAACAAGATAGTGGACAGGAGGCTTTAGACTAGTGACACACACGTGTACTAACAATGGGATAGCATTCTTTTAAAATAAAGAATGCTTTGTGTATTGTATTATTGGGTAGTGGGAAATAATGGCACAAGTTGGGTGTGCTTGTGTAACTATGGCTATTTGGGACAGGGAACACTCAACGATTTTTATTAAGAAATGTTATTTTTTTCCACATTTTTGGACTGAGCTTGTTTCTTTTTTTGCTCACCTCTCCACATTTAGAGAAAATTCATTCAGATGGAACGGATGACGCCAGCGTGCATAAAAATAGTTTTGCCAGTTGCCGTGGCAGCAGCTGACTGGTCTCCGTGTGGCGGTGGCGCTACGAACCACTCAGCTGATTCATTCAGAGAATGAAGCAGTTGCTGCTTCAGACGTCATGTGACATGTGATTCCCCGTACCAAAGCAACCTTCAGAGCAGTGGTTCGTATGGAACTGTAGTTAATGGTTTGATGCCCGTATCAAAGATTCAGGGTCAGACTGCCATCACTAGGTGCTGATCTTTGAGATTAGTAGACCTCTTTCAAGAAACCTAGTCCACCATGGACAAGACAAATACTTAAAGATTGGCATTAACTGTAGTTAATTACAAAGCTTAGCATGTTTTATTACCTTCACTCATGTTAGTTTTCCACATATCTGCTACTACCACTCTGATTATATTCCCTTCCTCAATGCTCCATAAAGAAACAAAGAATGACCATCAATGACAGAGAGCATATGAAGTGAATCATTACTCTGTCAGCTTCACGCTCAGAAAGGAAGATCACGATTCATCATCGTGGTCAGCGAGACCAAACACTTTAGAAACATTTCTCAAGTCAGAAACTCTAGAAATGATCCCTGAAAGTATAGTGTTGGTTACACTGAGGGTGAAAACTGCATCTCATTCACTGCAGAGTGATTGTCACTCAGGGTTCAGAGGGACAGAAGCTAATGGTTACGTGCTCCAGATGACTCTGAGGTGAGAAAATTTATTTAGATCTTTAAGAAGACCAATATGTAGATTGAATTAGATTTTCAGTCACTGATGTCTCAATATTTCAGTGTCAGCCTACTTATTCTCTACAATAAATGCTCCAGTCATTTCTTTGCATTAATACTGGTTCTTAACAATGACCAAGCTCTTCATTCACAGACCAAATGATGGTTGAACCTGCTGCATTTAGACTTCAACTACTGTTCCAACCTCCACACCTCAGTGAAGAGGAAAACACTTAAATTAAAGGAGAGCAATGCAGTTCTGGCCATTTCTTTGCTGTTTTCTTGCTTTTTGCTCGCAGGTTTTCTCTATCGAGCTCCACCTCCAGCTTCTGAATAGATATTTGGCAGCTCCTCTGTTTACTTGTGTCTGACTCCTCCCTTGGTCAGTCTGCAGTTTCCTCTTTCTCTGTTCCTCCAACAATGCTTTCCTAAGTTTCTGTTTCCCTTTACCGACTCATACATAACGATACTGTGAAAAACTCGGGAAGAAATCCATCGCTACCTTGTTAGCCGGTCCCTAAATGGCCAAATGTGTGTAGTGCCGTGAAGCAATTCCATACATCACAAGACCTGATATCACGCAATACTTCCTGACGCTGAGTCGGCAACTCGCTGACTGAAAGTTACAAGGGGGGAGGGGAGGTTTCAGCTCACAGGCGCTAGTGGGAGCGAGACGACCACCATTCAACTCGGAAAAAAGTCATGTAACCATTCTACTGACTCTGAAGCTGTTCTGTTAAAAAAATATTAATTAAAAAATTAAGCTAAAAATAAATGCATAGTTCCCCTTTAATTCATGCCAATCAAGCTGAGCCTGTAAAGGCCACACAGTCTGATTAGTCAAGTGGAAACACCTGTGGGAGTGGAACATGGCTGTGTAGAAATGGGCTTTCAAACATTGCTCCTTTTTGACATGTCACCGTAGGAAAAGCAAAGGTTTAAATAAAAATGAATTATGGCTTAACTTATTTACACATTTATAAAAGAAATAAGACATAAATTCATATTCATTCAACAATAAGGAAAATTTATTTGGTTAGGAAAATACTAAGATTGCCACTTTTAGTTAAAAATGTACCTGTGATTAGGGATATATGATACCACAGTCAGCTGATCCCATTTTGTTGTACTGCAGGGATACAGTAGTACACACAATCCCCATGGTTACAAGTGTGCATCCCTTTTTGGGACACGACTGAAGCGTGGTGTCGAAGACATACATCCGTGGTGATGCTCCACGCCCTGGACTGGCAGCTGATTGGACAAACGCGTCAAGTGGGTCTTGCTACTCCCGAATTTCAAAACAACCATCCGTCTCGTATTTTACAAAAATAGTTTACCAAAACGTGTTTCTGAAAACATTTTAACCCTTGTGTTGTCTGCTCGGGTCAAAAATGGACAAAAATTAGAGACATTATTATGTTGATTTTTGCATATAGGAGAACTGTTTAGACACACAAATGCTTGTGTAGCATTGCTGTGGGTGTAATATCAACAAATATGACATTATGTTGAATATTGGCATAAGTAAATGTCATGAGGGCAAAAGCGTCTGGACTTTCATTTGAAAATGTATTTTGTCAACTGTATAAGTTATAATAATTATTCCTTCACAGTGTGACTCCCAAGACATATGAGAAGTGTTTTAGAGAAGAAAATGGCTTAGGTTTTACTGCTCTGTGTGTGATTTCAAAACATATCTGGAAGATTCATGTTCCGTTTTATTTATTTGTCTTTAAGGTCCAACAACCATTTTTAACATTCAAGTGACCTCACTGCAGCCCAAATATTCTAATAACCCAGTTTGTCCTGACAAAAATGATGTTCATATCTTGACTGTAGACAACAGGGTTGATGTTTTACCAGCTTTTTTCTAAAATAAATCCAGACGGACAATGAACTGTAAAAATGGCCTTAGGGTTCAGAGGGTTAAAAAGACACTCCCAGGAAATCGGGGGTCGGGTTAGACATTACATTATGTTACATTAAGCTGTGGCTCAGTGGTAGAGTGGTTGCCTGCCAATTGGCAGGTTAGTGGTTCAATCCAAGTGTCCTTGGGCAAGACACTGAACCCTGAGTTGCCCTTGATGCTGCGCCATCGGAGTGTGAATGTGTGTGTGTGTGTATCTGATGAGCAGGTGGCACCTTGTACGGCAGCCTCGGCCACAGTGTGTAAATGGTTCCTGTACGATGTAAAAGCGCTTTGAGTAGTTGTTAAAAAAGTGCTATATAAATACAGCCCATTTGTTCATTTGGCTCCCTATTAGCATGAGCTCCAGCTCTTCTTCCTGGGGTCCTGCTGTCTATTTTGTGGCAATACAATTTACACCTTACACTCTGTTACTTCAAATAACACAGACACTTAAAATGCATTTGTCTCCAAAATCAGTACTAATACAGTTAAAACAAAACCAAGACATTCCACCACTCCGAATGTATCTTTTGCTAAATACACAGACCAACATTTTAAATGCAACACTTTTGGTTTTTGCCCCCATTTTTCATGAGCTGGACACAAAGATCTAAGACTTTTTCTATGTACACAAAAGGCTTATGTCTGGTTTTCTTCATAAGTTGTAGCCTACATCAGAGATGATTTTCTTTAACGAGAAGTTCGGGTGACGTTGAAACATACCTTCAAAGGGGGGTGTTTGTAAAATCCAAACCCAATCACAACTTGGTCCAAAAGGGCTCACCACAACAAGGGGTCGAAAAGCATCCCTCTCTGTTCTCCGTTTCGGTGACTTTTTTATTTTTTATTTTAGTACTATATGCTAATGCATTCATGTGTGCAAATAAGGACAAAAATGTATTTCTGGAAGAAAACAACCCTTTGACTGTGTACATAATTTGCATATGTGTGTGTGTGTGTATGTATGTATGTGTGAGAGTAGAAATTATATACAGTGCAACCCCATTTCACCATGTCATTCTGCTGCTGTTACATTCATTTGTGGTCTTGGACCTCCATCTAGTGGCCAATAGATATAATTACATAAATCTGTATGCTTTAGTACGTTGATTGTGTTGCTTTTCTTTCCTATCCAGTACTGGTTAGCTGTTTGCACAACATAGCAATCGTGTGTATTGCAGAGTGAGTTGCTTATTGCTCTTAATATGTATGTATGTGCATCCATTATGTAGGCTACATCAGAATCAGCTTTATTCGCCAGGTATGAGGACACATACGAGGAATTTGACTTAGGTTGGAGCAAGCCTCCGGGCGGCAGCTATGGAACACCTCCACCACATGCTTTTCTCGAAAAGAAAAAATGCAGACAGCAACATAGTATACATAACATTACAACACAACATAATGCACAAGACAAAACACAGTTCATGTGGTCACATGAAGGAATTTTTTGAGGTGGTTTGTGAGGGTGGGGGGAGAACACAAGAAACCGAGGCAGTCAGACGGATGTGGATGTTGACAATTTCAGTCCAAATTAGGTTGACTTGATGGAATTTATTCGAATCAATGTTCATCAATCAATTGCTCCCGACCTCAGCGTCATACGAGAGTCCAGTTCATGAAGTGATTTTGCCAGTACATCCAACTTCTCTGCCATTCTGGTGGTTACATGAAGCAACTCCACTATTCAGTGCTGGATTTGGATTGTCAATAAATCTGTTGAACTAACAACAAAGGTCACTTAACAGATGTTTACTTTAGCTCAGTTACCAATGATGGCTCGTATTTGCCATTTACATTTATTATCAGATGATAATTTTGTTTTTGGGGACACAATGAAATTTAATTATAAAATTAAAGCTGCAAGCAGCGTTGGACGGGCCCTTGCTAACCTGCGCGCGTCGGGGTTACTGGCGGACGCCGCTCCTTGCGACCGCACATTTGCGCGTCACTCAGACACTGAAAGTCTTCACCAATGAAAAAGGAACTTTCTGCTGAGTTCATTGATACCTCACACAAAGCTATACCTTAAACGGTTCAAATGTTATGAAAGGGGGCGTGGCTTACGCATAGACAATGACTTTAGCTCATCATGGTTGAAGTCTCCTAAAGTGGCAATGTTGTCTGACTTTGTGTTTAGAATGTTGTTCAAGTGTTTTATATTCCTTTTAAACAGAGACAAAGTGTATGTTGGTGGTCGGTAAATTACAACAATTATAATGTCCTCTCTAGTGAAGTGACAGCAAATGCATTCAATGTTAACATCAGGAATAGTCAAAATGTCATAAACCAAATGTTCTTGGCAATATATGCCAACACCACCGTGTTGTTGGGTTTATGTTGATTGCAAAGCAATGCTATCCATATTGTAAGCAGAGCATCGTGGAGCACTATGGAAGTTGTATTTATCAATATGGGTAGTTTCAATTGCAACACGAGCCAAGTTTCTGTTACAGAAATACAACTGTGATCACATTGCTGAATGGAAACTGTTAGGTCAGGCAAATGGCCAAGTAAACTTTAATGAAAATACTGTAAATAAGTGATTGTTATTTACGACTGTATTGGTACAGGGTATATATTTTGGCATGTTATTGATGGAGTGCTGAATGTTGTCTCTGCAGTAAATGGTTTTCTCTGCAAAATCTTGAATGGTCAAACCAGTTACACTCTTAACTCGACTCAAAGCAACGTATGCTTGACCTGGTACAAAAATCTTGTTAAGAGAAACGACTGCTTGATCAACAGTCAACCCTTGGACTTTGTGGACTGTACAAGCCCATGCTAACTTCAACGGGAACTGTCTACGTATCCCTCCTTTGCTAAGTCTCTTGTTCCATATTGATTGGAGTGGCTAACCTGTTTGTACTAGTTGAAGGCCTACATAGACTTTTTTGCTCCTACTTTGTCATCATCAAATTGGACAAAGACAGTGCTTACAAATGTGTTACAATGTCTGTTACAACCCCACAAATTCCATTAACTAAACCATTAGCGACATCAATATTTTTAATCAACATAACACGTGCACCCTTTCCTAACATCAGTCTTTGTGGTAAACATGACTGATGTTTACCACTTTTCAGCTGGAAAAGTCCTGTTTGTTTGTTTTTTCCATAGTATTGAGCCTGTATACAAATATGGTCCGGGCAGCATGCAGTCAGCTGCAAAATATTGTGCTCATCTACCTGTGCATTTGTTGGGAAAATATGCAATGCAGAAGAGCTGATCCTAGTTTCACATTTTTTAAGAAAATCAACATCACTAGCACTAAGTGGTGTGGTCTTAGTTCTAGTACGCAATCTGTTCCAGCAAAGGAAGGGTCTTGTTGACAAACAATATCCAATATCCAACAAAATCCACAGGGGTATTTGGTAAATACAAGGATTTACCTTTAACTGACTCAGTTGGAAAAAGTCCCCCACTGCAATTACGCTTACTTTACCAAAAGAGGAATGGTCACCCGTCTGCTTTATTTGCCTAAGTCTTCCATGAACATAAGCCAACAAGTTGTAGTTCACCATGGAAATCTCATCAATAACCAGTATCTGCACATCACCATAACAAGCACGCAAGGTATTCAGCTTTTCCTCACTCAATGGCATGTATGGAGGTTTGACATCTAGTCCTATAGATAAAGTGTTATGTATTGTGCTAGCTCCTAAATAGACAGAAACTCTGTCTGGTGCAGATGCAATTTGTGACAGCAATCTAGTTCCTTTATAATGAATAGCCTTAATTAAATGGAATTTACCTGTCCCAGCACCACCAGTAATAAAAACTTGGAAAGGTGGATTGTTGCCGTTCACTTTTTTAAGGCACCACTGCCTGATTTCATTAAAAACAGCTCTTTGCAATTGAGGGATTGGAGTAGATTAAGTGCATCAGTTCTGCACATAAGATAATGATGTTGTTCATATCTATTTGATTCGTCAGAACCTACTGACAAGTAGGGAATAACGTCAACATGTTCATTTTGCATTTGTTGTTGATCTCGAACTTCCTGTTCACATTCTAACCATTCCAACTGTTGCTCAGGGCACATTTCACACCATGCATCTTCAAGAATACCTGTTTCATTGAAAAGATTCTCAGCTTGTCCAATGTCTTCACCTTCCTTTTCAAACTGAAGTCTGTTAGCATCAACAGTAGTCTTTACATTTTGAACAATGCCATTAATGGAATATTGGCCATCTTGATAGAATTGCTGAAACGTTTGAAACCCTGTAGGTTTTAAGTCAGCATCCAAATGATAAGGCAGAAAGAGTTGCAAAATGCTTTGGAAATATTTTTAGGATTTCTCTCAATCGCGTGCATAACGGACAATTGCTGGCTGTGTTCTGGTTCTTTTCCTAATAAAACCTAAATTGTTCCCTAATTTAACTTTATTAGTTGCTTTCTCCGTCTTGGCTAAGACTCTGTATTCAGATACAAATGAAGCTAAGCACATCTCATTAAAAATGCCATCCTTAGGCCTGGCTTTATAACGGTCTACATAACTAGTCATCCATATATCCTTATCGGTGAGCTCCTGTGCATTAGCTTTCTGTTTAAGTACTTTCAAAGGCAAGCTTAAACGTGTGGAATCGCCTGTGCGAATGAACTGAACTTTACGTGAACATTCTTTTAAATGCATATTAGTTAATCTATACACTGCTTCTTGTGTAGATAAACACTGCCAAATTTTTGTAAAGTGTTTTTGGGATCTGTATTGCCTTGCTGTGCTTCATGCTGAGCACTGCTTAGCAACAATCCCATTTGTCGTTCCAATTTTGAGATATAAGAAATAATGTAGATATTGCATGAATATGGGTCTACTACAAACTGAATGTCCATGTTCGCATTCCAAGCCTTCAGTAAGTTCTTGTTGTATGGATTGATCCATGCATCTTTAGGTAGACGTTTTAAAACAACTTGGGGCTGTTTAACAAGGAGTTCAAATATTGATTCAAACTTTTGCTGGTCAATGCCCACACTTCAGTGTCACAACTGTGACACTGAAGTAAATGTAGTAGTGTCATTAGTTAATGCTATTTTAAGTTTAGACATTATACTAGTTGCCTGTTCTTTACTCATCTTATTACCCAAATTATCATGTATTGGAGAACAAGAACATGGCATTGCATTGCAGTCACAGGTTTTGTCTGAAACACCAGTGTCCTTTCCTCTGGCATAAATGTGCGTTCACTAGGTGGTCTTGCTATGCGTTTGAACTGTTGACACTATTTCAAGAAGTTGGTCGTCATCATTTGGGAGATCACATGAAATATATTTGTCCACAAAATCAACAACAGCTTCATTGTCCTCTCTATTAACTTGTGGGCTGTTTTCAATCCAGAAAATTGCATGCACGTGTGGACTTCCTCTTTGCTGGAACTCAACACGATAAAAATACTCTACCACTTTTCTTATTGGCTGACTAGGTGACAATATAACATTATTCAAGAAAGTATGCCACCTGTAATCAAACATGCGTGGAGCAGTAACAGGGTTGCGTCGCAAAAGATCACATTTTTCGGCCCAATCCAAATCTTCAACATTCTCACTGCTACCCTCTTGAGTCATCATACTTGTCAATAAATTTCCCCACCTCAAGTCAGCAGATGAAAAAGAACAGAAGAAAGTAGGTAATCCAATCTGTCTAACCATGGCAAACAAATCTTTTTGGGCACTAGACCAAAAGCAGGGGTACCTCTTATTGGCTTTAGAAATCTATACCCCTGATCACACTGAAAAATCTTTTCAAATCCTCATCATCATTTAGCATGTCTACTGATATTTTGGCTGTACTGTTTCTTTTATGACCTTTCCGTCTAGCTATAGAAATATTCAATGACACCTGTTCTACATCAGCTGTATATTGCGCAGCAAAAATATATTCCACATTTCCAGCAAACCTAACATCAGCATTCATAATTCAATTATTATAATAGCGTGACCTTGTCAATCTATGGTCTCTGAAATCATGGTATGTTGGTCCACCTTTTGGGAATAAGGAAGGAAAGCTTTTGGCCTCATTAGTTTTATCTTTAAGAACTTGGACTGGATGGTTATCCTTGGCAGGTGCGACATTTAATACATTGTCACCTAGATCCAAAATGTCCTGACCCACATCTAAAGGCTGAAGGCAAGTATCATGAACATGCCATGTGCTTGGCGATCATGTAGTGTCTCTTCATCAGCACATACATCTTTTTCAGCACCAACATTTATGTCTTCGTCAAAGTCTTTTTCAAACTGATTTATCCATTCATCATTAAACTGGATATCTGCATAATAAAGGTTGTTTCGTTTTAAGCACTGTAAAGCTTGCTTTTTACGTTTGGTATTAACATATTGGTATTTATAGTGGCCTTTGTATGACAATTTTCGTTTTAATGAGACCCATCTGAATTTGTTCTTGGTAAAAAATGGGTGGTCTCTACTACATTTGAGGGCACACAAGTCACCGCTCTGTGGACCCCATTTTGTCCGCGTTTAGGCAACACCAACATTTTCATGAATGGAATATGCAAAGAGATCAAATGTTCTAAACTATTGAGACAGTTCAGTTCTGGAGGAATAGGAACTAAATGCAAGTTATTAATAATGCTTTCTGCTGGCATTTCACCTTGACGTAGTTTGTTATTACAACAATGACAAATCCACAACTGACCTCTGGGGGACCCTAACCACTTGCAAGGCACTTCACAACTATCACATTTGTGCAAATAATTTTCTGTGATACACTGTGGTTTTCATTTTGCGAATATTTTTGGACACTAGACTTTTTAACAATTGCCCTGTGTGGTTCATTTTCGTTATACTTCTTAATACTAGCCTTTTTAACAGCTGCCCTGTGGGATTTATTTTCGTCATATTTCTGGACACTGGCCATTTGTTTCCTTTCCCTATAAGATGCATGTTGTTGATAATGAAACTTAGAACTTAGCTGTTTTTTTTTTCCTTTATATGTTGTGTTTTGAATTAGAAGTAAAAATACTTTTTTTTGGAAATACCTGTTTTGGTCTTCTTTTTAAGCTTATCAACATCACTGCTTTTAATGTTTCTAGTTAGCATCTGACGCTTGTAAACCATTTCCTGAACCTTACACAAGTTATAGCATCCCAAATAATTTTTTTGCTTCACACAAACTATAGCTTCATAATGATTCTCATTACAATGTACTAAGTATATTCCCTGTTCTGAAACTCTATCTTCTAAACATCTATACTTTAACTACTTGCCTCTGGTGTGGGTGTAAACATCTGTTATGGTTTGGGGTTTTTGTTGGGATTATTTTTCCTTTTTCTGGCCTCCTTGTGTTCTTGTCCTAGTTTCTCCCCGATTTGGTGTGACTGGTCTTGTCTCATGTTCCCTGGTAAGTGTCTGTTTCCTGTTTTATGTTAGTAGTCTGGTTTCCTGTCTTGTCTTGTCTTGTCTTGTCTAGCTTTGCTTTGTTTGTCTGATTGTCCAGCCCCGCCCTAATGTGATTCACCTGACGTCTCACCTGTTCCCCATTACCTCGTTGCCTTGTGTATTTAACCTCTGTGTTCCCTTTGTCTAGTACTTGATCGTTTTGTCCCGTTCCAGTCTGACGTAGAGTGCTTCCTTCATGTGAGTTCTCCCCTGTCCACGTTTTCTGGCCCGTGTTCCTGCCTTCCTTGCGGTTTATTCCTGGTTTCCTATTGTGAATTTTTGCCTGTGTAGTTTTCCCTGTTTTTTGTTGTCCTCCCTTGCTCCTATTTTTTGGATTGTGGACGTTTTGGTTTTTTTCCCCCTTTGCTCCCCGTTTTGTGTTTAATAAACTCTACTGAAGCTCCCTCCTGCCTGTTGCTTTGCTGCATTTGGGTCCTCACCTAACCCCCACTCGTAACAAACATCAACACGAAGGAGGTTTGCAGCAGCCTGGATTTCAACCTCTGTAGCCCAGTTACCAACACGTGCCATTCTGTATTTGACCAAATAGTCTGTCAAAGATGTGTAGTCATCTCTAATCAAACAACAAATGATTTAACGTCATGTGATTAACTACTGCAGTTCTGAAAATACGATGAGAATTCTGGCTACCACACACCACTTGTGATAGAGCACGGAAAAAGCAATTTCCATCACCAACTATACTGTCAGATGTGCACGTGTCACCCAAAGAACCAAAGGACTCAGACGGTATAAAGTCTTGTTTCTTGAACTCTACTTTTAACTGCCTGCATACATTCTGTGCCATTTCTTTGGATAACACGTTGAAATAAAAGTCCTCATTTAAAGATCCAACAGCTGAGCTGCTAAAAAGATTACTGTTAACTAGGGATGAGCAAGTACAGCATTATCTGTATCTGTTTACCACATGAATTAATGAATTATCTGTATCCGTATCTGTGCTCGGACTGTGCTCGGACTGTACTCGGAGAGACGGCGGGGGGAGGCAGAGTTTAAAAAAAAAAAAAAAACTCTGACGGTAGAGATGCAGCGCGAGTCGCATTCTTCCACGCGCTGTCTGAAACCCTACGTTACCAGAAATCTACTGGTTAAGTAAGTACTACAAACCAAAGTAAAAAACAACCTGAAGCTGAAGAAACCTTAAACGTTAACGGAAAAGACCCGCGGACCTCAGAGAGAGAGAGAAAGAGCTGTTCTGTGTGAGTGAGCAGAGCGTGTGTGTAGGGGGCGGGGCGCACGGTCCGCTACCCAATCCGAGTACAGATAATGACTCATATTAGTCGTATAATACTTGTATTTGGAAAAAGTGCTTTATCCGTACCGGATACTCGTTTCAGCCGAGTATCCGGCTCATCCCTACTGTTAACTACAACAACATCTTCAGACAGTTCTTCCATATAATCTGGACAGATAGGGTTAAGGTTTTCACTGATGCATATCAGATTTACAGTTACTGGAAGACTGAATGCGTACTGGTGTGTCCTCTGAGGCTGGAATCTGTCGCATTAATGAGTCATCACAACCAGTATAACTGTCAGAGCTATCAACTATGGGACACATAACAACTCCAGTAATCTCAAATTGCTGAATTTCTGTGAAATTATCCCAACTGTGGATAAGGTTACACACATCAGCAAGCGTTTGATAGTACAAAACCACACTTTTGCCTGAACGGCTTACAACGCCGCATGTGAGTCAAACACAGCAAACCGTCCATGTTGATGGAAAATAGCACACGTATTTCCACCAAAAGTAAAGAAACATCAATCACATGATTCAAATGTTTTCTTTAGACCATCACTTAAGTTGTAAGCAAAGCTGGCAACCAGAAACTCTCCTTCATTTACATGCAAATGTCCAACTATAGGCTGATTGTATTGAAAGAGATAGGCACCATTTCTGAAAGTGGCCTTGTGTGGCAAGTCATTTATGGGGCGATAACCATTACCTGACTCATCAGAAATCATATTTGATGTTGACAAAAATGTGTAAAAAGTGTCCCCTGAAACAAGAGTGTTGTCTAGATCTTGACAACTCCATGTCATAATGCTTTTTTCCTCATGCATTTGCTGCCAAGGGATTTGGAACAAATTGCCTTCCTGCATTGTCACCAAATTGGTCATCCCCTTGATGAAAGGATCCTTGAACATAATGAAACGGACCTGTTCTGTTCTCAATACTAGAAACAGGTGTATGTGTTGATGCATTAGCTAAGGGACTTCTGTCTTCAACTTCTGTCCTCACACTAACAACAGTGAACATTGCTGCATGCAGTGCCTTTGACAAGTGGGAAATGTTTCCAAGAAACTACTTTGAACAAGTGCTATACTCTTCCCATAATCTGAAGGCATTCCAGAGGTATTGCAGGCATTGAAATCCAAAACAACAAAATAATTGTTGTGTACAATTGTATCCATTCAGGCTTGTCAAAGGCCAAAAATTGCCAACTTCATGCCTTATTAGAGCTGCAGCAGCACACATTTGTCTCAGTATTACTCTTTTCAAGCTCTCTGAAATGCTTGCTCCCAACAAGTATTGGCTTCACAGTATTAGCACATGTACATTGAACCACGGCATGCTCCATACCTTTGATGTCTTCATGCTGTGCCATTTTGCATGTTTTGTTGCTTGGCATTTAAAAAGAGACAAAAGAAGCGAGAGGTTTATTGAAATAATGTAAACTTGTAATGTAAATACTTCTACAATAACATCCCATATACATGTTTGCAAACCTTTAAATGCTGAAAACCTAATATAATTTGAATAGAAAACAAGTTGTTTTTAGACATTGAAAGGTGGCAAATTTTTTATGTAGAAACACTTTTAACACTGACAACATCCATGTGTCTTTTACAAACCTTCCTGGTGTCCTTCAATGATGGATCAGAAGAATGGGGGTTGACTTCTTCCTTCACTTCAACTCTGGCAGGTGATGGGCTGAACGACTCCACCATTGGTGTTGCCTCATCCTACAAATAATATGAAACACAAAACTATTAACTAAATACAGTCAAATATGTTTTGTTATAACTAAGTGAAAGAAAACATTTGTGAAATTCACAAACAAAGAGACAAACCTGCTGGTAGAGTTTTTGTTTCTTGCATCCATTTGGTCTCTAACGAAGTTTTGTGGTTGTCTTCTGATGTAAGAAAAACAAACATGAAAACCTTGCTTTTAGTAACACACAGTGTCTATGAAAATATCATACTCATTCACCTTCAAGTAAAAGACAAAACCACAGTAAACATGTTACCTTCTGGCCCTTTGGAATGGCTTTGATCAGTGCAGGAGGAAGGTGAATACTGCCGTCACCCAACACATCCAAAAGTTCCTGGCTAAACCACACAGGATTTAACACAACGGAACATTCTTTCAGACCACAGTCCCCCTGAAAATAAACATAAATTAGTGATTGACAGAAGTTATTACTTATTAAGGATCAAGGTTCAGGTAAAGTTGTTTGAATTACTTTTATGTTAGCTGCAGCATAGGAGTCTTTGATGTCCGCTTGTTGAGTCATCTGCAATTATAGATGCATTCAAAAATCGTAACTATGTGACAGTGAAATACTATATTCTTAAGCAACAACATTTCAGCAAACAATACCATACCTTCCTGTTTTGTCCAACAACTGTCCAGCCGTCTCCCTTCACATCCAACCTGGGAGAGTGCGAGTTGGAGCTGAAGCCGTGGGACAGGCTTTTGGCATTGGTGCTGTCTTCGGCTTTGGTGCTGGCTTCGGCGCTGGCTTGAGTTTGCCGCTGACTCAATCACCTGGCAGAAGGAGGTATCCCACAGCTGATCCCTTAGGATTTTCATCCCGTCACTGTCACTGAGGTGCACCTAAAAAAAAATAATAACTTTCTATTTGTAAAATGGCATTGTCAGGTTTAAACATTCTACTACAAATTTTTTTTAAATCCTATTCATCCATCTATAATTACATTTATCGTCTACCTCAGTCAGTGTTTTGACACAAATTGATTGTTGAATTGGGAGTGATCAATTAACAATTGTTACTGTAAGACCACATCTGTCTTGGATTTAAATCAGATTTCATACTTACACCATCCTTGCACCAGAGCTCACGGTAGTTGAAAGGGAAGGACTCTGCATTAGAGTGGTATGGTATAGCTAAAAAATAAAGACAGGCACAATGAATACCCATGTGTTTACTATTTACTAGTTATCTTTCATACATATGTTGTAAACCAGTACTACACAATCATTATGTCATACCCGAGCGTGCTGCTACTCGATGGTATTCGTGCCGGTGATCCTGCAGTTCTGGATCCATGTTGAGGCGAGGGAAATCAACGCGAACACCTTAACACATATGTAAGGATTCATCAGACAAATGCAATGACAGTATCACAGAAATTATAAATGGAATAAATACTATATTAAAAGAACTTACCTTAGAACAAATTTCTCTGATGCTGGTCAGAAGCATGTGGAAATCTGAACTAGCTTCTGCAATGGTATGGCTAGCGGTGATATTGTTACTCGGGGCCAACAAACAGATACCATCCGGGATCCATGGCAGATCAGCGTTGAGCAACTCTGTCCTCAGATCCTTGGCAGTCCCCCCTGGAGTTGACATGAATCCAAAGTAAAAGGAAACTAAACACTGGGAAACCAGTCTATAGCTGACGTAACAGCTGTTATACATTTTAAAGGTTGAATGTTTTCAGGTTTCATTTTGAGTCTTTTAAAGATATTACACGCTGTCTCGGCTAGCGGTTAGCTGAATTAGCTGTTAGCTAAACAAGCATTAGCTTTCTTTATTCAGTGGTGCGCGTGGTTTATGGGTTGAGTAGTTTAGTAGTTCATGTACAGTCTTGTACCTTATAACGTGTCTCCTCCTACTTGTATTAAAGCACTTACTGTTAAAGTGTAAGTTTGGAGACGCTACCTTATTTAATCATTAAATGAATAGATATTTGTTTCTGTGTTGTAGTTTATATACATCTAAGCACCGCCGGCTGTTATAAAGACCAGTCTTATTTCTCCAAGTTGGAGGATGGCTCGTTTTGATAAAAATTAGTTTGTAGCTCGTTGTTAATGTTAATACGTTAAGAAAGATGGTAAATACTTCTTACAAACATTTCTTATACTTAATTATTCTCTACATCAATCTGTATGCACAGCATTCTATATGACAATTATACAAATATTCTGTCAAGATACCCCCCAAAAAAAGTGAGAACCCTGTTTAGCATATTATTTATTAAACATGACTATAACTGTACATTACAAATAAAAAATATAAATACAAAAACACCCTCCTCTTCCCCTTCATTCTTTTTCTATTCATCCTCCTCAGTATTTTCCTTCCTTCCTCCCTCCTCCTCAACACTGTTTATCAGTGTGGTCTCCATCCTTTCCTCAGCCGCTTGGTTTTCTCTGTTTTCATTTTCAGTTGCGAACAGTGCTGAAAATACAAATAAAACACATTCATTGTAACTAAGCATTTGTTTTACACTATTTGTTTTAATAACACAATCAAAATCCAAATTGTATATTATCACATTCCATCTCAAAACACAAGGTGGGCTATATTGTGAACACATTGTTACCAGAAAGTTCATGTTGTTACTCTAGTAACATTGGTTTTTAGTGTATTTTTTTAATACATCAGATGACGCAATTACACAAATAACCATTCCACAGCAGTCATATTTGAGCCAACATGCAAACATCTACTAAACACAAACACTTACCATCATCATCATCATTAAAGAAACCTTCCAATTCCTTCTGTGACAGCTGGTGCTCCAGTTGTTCTATTCAGCGATGAAGGTTCTCCTTTTCAGTTCTGTAAAATTCTCTCTCGCGCCACAGGTCAGATTTGACCTCATTCATTTGCCAATTATGTTTTTTATTAATGTTTGCCTCAGCCGCACCTCCCTACAGACCACGTCCATTATGCCATCTATGGCTTTCATTAATTGGCTGTAGACCTCCTCCCGAGATGCCTCCGGATCCCGTACTGAATACTGCAAATAAAATAGATGATATCATATTACTACATAAACAAATACTATTCAAAAATAATATTGAGACATTGAACTACTTGAATACATGAATTAACATTATAATTGCTAAATATAGAGATATATTTTTGGCACTTGCTTTTACCGTAAACATAAGTCTTGATGTATATATAATTTATTGTAATTTATTTATTTATTTTTCATAAAATGACTTTTTTTAATAAAATGATCTTTATTACTTCATTGTTACCATATAGAACTTTTTTAGTAATAACTTACTTTCATTTTTTTTCTATTAGCATTTATCATGTATCATGTCATGTATGGGCCATTAAATTGCAAATCTATAAATCAAATCAGATTAAACCACTAAGGGGGTATTGCTATTCTAACCCTGCCAATCTAGCTTCTAAAGCAACTTTTTCTGAATTACTACTGCTTCTTTGATGTTTAAATTTAAAATACGGATGCAACACAAACCTTAACCAAATACAATGGTACTAACATAATGTGTTACAAACTAAGTGATGCAAATTAAACCACATTTCAACCCAACATTAAGTTGGGTTTAGTTTTCTAAACATTTCACCACAGATAAAAATACTCTACATTTATTATTTCATATTAATGGTATTTAACAATTAAAAGAACTTCAGACACGACAATATAGCATAAGTTACTTCAAAACAACTTTATAGTACTTATAAGTGAATTTTTTTTTTCCTTTGTCTGATATTACACAATATCTAACCCCATTTCATAATTTCACACGTTACTTACTGCGCACAACTGCAGTGCAGACCTTGCAACCCTCCACCTTTTCATCATCCACCTTCTTTATTTTCATTGGTGAAGACATCTAAGAGCAAAATAAATTACATTATATAACATACAGAATTTCAATAACAGTTAGCCAAAGAAAAATTACAATAAATAGCTAAACCAAAACCATATCGAGCATTCACCACGTTTGTCAAAATAATTGGCCTTCTAGAATCACCTAGATTGATAATTGATAATTTACTACTTAATATATTAACATAATGAAAGTTGTTTGCACATTTTACCTGTCAGGAAGAAAAGTTTGTCCAAACATTACATTGCACATTACATCATATAGCCATTGACTAGATTCATAATAAATGTTATTAAATAGGATCTCAATGAAGCAAAAATAAATATTTACATCTCAGCTTTTGCACATGTATACTGTATTTGTGTTGGGTTTAAGGGTTTTGGAAAACGTCAAATAGCTGTCTATTTATATTAAATATTGTCAAGTTTTGTGTGTGGGACAGGACAGATCTTGAAGTTAAAGGGAAGGATCACACCTTACCCTCAATGTTATATTCATGGGACTTTAAAGTCTGAAGGTTTATCCCAGACACCCAGAATTACATGTGGCTTGTTTGAAATACTCATATTTGGACAAACTGAGGAAAAAGTTTACATTATGTAGTAAAGTGTTGTGGGATTGCAGGAGAGAAAGGACCAAAACGCAGGTTGGCAGGTGTTGGAATAAAATATATTCATATCATGTGTGCTTATAAACATATTCATGTAGTGCATTATATTAATCATATGTGTTAAATTCATTAGATTTTCAGGTAAAGAGCTACAGCATTACACATAGTCTGCTTGGTTTCAGTGTGATTATTGGGTACATTTCTGAATAAGAAGCATGTAGTTTATAGTTCACTGAGACCTTATCATAGGTTGTTTTGGTACAATGTGTCCAACCATAGCTCTGCCGAGTGTGTTGAGTCTGAAAAGCAGGGCCAGGGGTGGTTATAGGGACACGTCTTATGTTTGGGTAAAGGGCTCTCCAGTAGCAGTCTGAGACCTGTTATCTATTGTGCAGGCCAATCGCTGCTGGACACGAATCTTACGAACAGGTCACGTGGTAGCAACTGAAACCCCCCCCTTGAGGACAAGAATCATGCAGGAAGGGCTAGAAGGGCAGACAAACTTGGGAGAGCTATGGATGCATGTTCTCTGTAACTTTGTCTCTAGAATGCATGTATTCTATATGAATAAACGTTCTTTTATCCAACCTACTGACTTGAACCCTTCTTCCTGAAAGTATCTAGAAGGGCAGGATTTCAGCCCAACAATTTGGCGAGCCAGCCAGGAGGAAGAGGTTCTATTGGACAAAACAACCAGGACCGGACACTCTAATCATTCACCAAGGCCTCACTTAAAAAGGTAAGCAGAGCCTGTTTATATCAAATCTGCATTATTGGAGAAAGCTAAATTGAATGTATGAGGTCCTTGGTTCTGGTTGACAATTTAGAATGATATTTTTGATGTATCTTGACATCTAGAAATAGAGGTTGGATTGTGGGAACGTTTCAGATTGTGATAAATTCTGTTTTGTTGTTGTATAGTAAAGACTCTAAGGGTAGCACTTTAAAGAGAAAGTGTGAAGGTAGCATCGAAAAGATCTGAAAATCGCGCAAAGACGATCGTTAAGTAGATGCGAAAGGCAGCGTTAAATTGGCTTGATTAGCGTGAAGATGAGTCAGAGACGAAGGTAACCTCTCTAAAGATAGAGTTGTGAACGGTAGTGACACCGGCGAGTGATCACGAAGGGTAGCACTGACATTGATTAACTAGTGTGAAGGTAGTCTCATAAACATAATTAAATGTACATTAATAGATAAATAGATAAATAAATAAATAAATAAATAAATAAATAAATAAATAAATAAATAAATAAAAGATAATTAAAGACATACATAAAGTAATAATTAAATTTGAAATAATGGAGGCCCAAAGAGATCATATAATTACCAGCGTAGGTTGCGGACCCTATAAACCGTGGGAAGCACAAATGGAATTGATAATGCGCGGAATGGCAGATAAGACAGCTGAAAAAGACAAGGCACATTTGTGGAAAGTCAGAAATAGATTTAGAAAAGCGTAAGAAACAATTAGCCGACTTAAAGACTCTGGTACCGCGACGAAAACTCAAGAACAGGGTCTGAAAATTCATAAATTAAAAAAGTGTGAGTCATTTTATGCCAGAAAAATAAAATAAAAATAAAAAAAAAGAACAAGGGAAACCAGAGAGCCAAAGGTCCTACGTTTCAGAACAAGACTGAGTTAGACCCCAGACATGACATTAAGCCTCCCTCTTATGTGACTATATCCGACACTCAGACTGACGAACCAAAGGCCCCCCAGACCCCCGGACTATACCCAGTAATAGATGTGACGGCCGGCACGGTCACTTTTTCCCTCGACTCAAGACACCAGCTCACACAGCCGGAGCTAAGCGCGCCCCCGACCCCCTCCCCTCTCTGCTCCTCTCTCTCTGTAGAACAGGAACGCGCTCTCTCAGAGCAGCAGACAGACAGTCAGGAGAATGCTCCATTCAGTCATAGAATGAGGCGAGAACAGCAAGAGGAATGCAATAGACAGAAGAATTCAGGCCACAAGCAGAGAGTAGGACACTTTGGAGGAAAGGTACGAGAAAGAATTAAGGGACAGGCCAAGGAGGGAAAGGGAAAGAGATCAAAGAGACAGGATGGAAAAAAGGGAAGACAGGTAATGGTTGCTGCAGAGATTAAGGGAAATTGGAGAGATAGCAGTGAATCGGAAGGAGAAACTGATAGCGATGGAAAAGAAAGTAGAGATGTGGGAGATTTAGGAAGTGGAAGAAAATACAAAGCATAAGTAGGACAATAGGATGATAAGGAAAATGATATGAGGTACAGAGAGGTACTCCTGCCCCCCGTAGATGTAGCTAGCTGTAGAGGTCCGCACAATAGAAAAATAAGCTAGAATTGAACTCCAAGACAATAAAACACCTTTCATGCCCATTTATATCAAATTGCAGTGGTCATGAGGAGAATTTATCCTCTGCCCCAGTCCGCGGGGATACCTAGCTTCCCGTGGGACCCCAAAGTTAGACTGGTGAAATATTTAGCTGATTGTTATGACACAGAGCTGCGTCAGACAGGACAAAATCCAGCACAAAAGGGCAATACATCTGTGTGGTTCAGGAGGGCAGTGTTTGCAGGGCTGCCATCAGAGGTGTGTGTGAAATTGGAAGAAAATCCTGATTTGATGATTGTGAAGATGCAGTATGGCGGAAACATGTTAGACATAAGTTAGACATTGCTAAACGTAAGGCTGACAAAAGGGAATGAAACCACAGAGCTGCAGACACAGCTTTTGAAATTGCAGTTAGAAGAAGCAAAGACTAAATTTAACAAAAAGGATGCTCAGAAACAAATGTTTGTAAACACCTGCTGACTGTTCCAATAATGACGCTAACCCATATCCTCCACCCCCTCCAGTCATCCCCTCCCCTTACCCTTATGCTCCTATTCCCCAATTCCCTCCTCCCTTCCCTGCTCCTCAGCAAGTCTATCCTCCTGCTTTCCCATCTCCCCAGGGATATTTTTTCCCATACAGAGGTCAGTACAGGGGTGCATACAGGGGGGCTGCAACTCGTTTCAACAGACCCCAGACACTGCAACAGAAGGGATGCTTCGTGTGTGGCACGATGGACCACTGGAAAGCCGCCTGCCCACATGCTCAACCAATGCAAAGAGGGCGAGGAAGAGGTCAAAGAGGGGACACCAGGCCCCAAACCCCACCCTTGCTCCCGGCTACGGCATAAAACTGGGAGTGTCGATCCTCTGCTCACCTGAAGGTATTTCTCTCACCTTTCCTGATGGGACAGTTTTGAACTGTGGGATGTGGGACAAAAGGGGCAGTGACTGTTGGCACCTGCCCTGGATCTCACCGCAAAAACTGACATTTATTGGGCTTGTCTGTCTCCTGAGACACCCACTCACACTGGCATCCTGTCTGCCGACCTACAATGGAAACCCTGGATTTGCAGCCTCCATCCGTATGTACCACCTGCTGATCCTCCACACCTCACCCTCCATTATGACAGAGAAAATGACCTTCTCTATTATAATGAGTTTTTTGATAACATATTTGGGAAATAGTGGGATTTGAAATCCACCAATTTCTATGCAGGTCCTCAAATTTGTAGCTGCTGAGGTAGAACTGGTTTAAGATGTCAGGTGAATCTGGTCCCCACATTATTCTGGCAATAAACCCCAAACATTAAGATAAGGAATTAGGCCCAATGATCAAACCTGCAGTAGCTGCTAGAGATTTTAGACGCACTCAGATTGACCTTGTTTTCTACTCACCCAGTACAGACACATACTGCATCCGCATATTTCCACCATATGTGCATAATACTGCTTTCTTGAAGCACTGTCTCATCTCTAGGTCACATGGCAGAGAAATGACTGATCACCCTGATGCTGCACTGGTGGCCTCCTTCCTGAATCCATGTGGAGTACAGGCTCCACAGACGTAGGGTTGGTACATTGTAAACCTGTCACATTTGAAATGAAAACCTCACAACCCGTCAGACAGCCTCAATACCCCATTAAACCAGTGGCTCTTTAAAGTATTCCTCAAACAATACAAGGCCTATTAGAGACTGGAGTCCTCCACATCTGAGTGGAACACTCCTATTGTCCCAGTCCTAAAACCAGCCACAGGCAAGTACAGAATGGTGCATGACTTAAGAAAAATAAAAGAAAATAAGTGTTTGTGTCCAAGTTCTCCCAACAGAAAAGTGAAAGGTCCACAGCCCACACGGTCCTCCAGGCTGCCTGGGTCCGCCTCAGAGTGATAGAAAGGAAGTGGAACCAGCCCAGGTGGACCGGTCCATTCGAGGTGACTGAACGCACCAGCCATGCAGTGAGACTACGCGGAAAGGGGGACACGTGGTATCATTGGAGTCAGTGCACGCCAGCAGAGGAGCCAGGACGGACACTAGGAGACGTGCAAGCCGCACTAGAAGGAGACGCACGCATCCCTTCGGACGAGGGGACGAGCGCAGGAGAGCAAAGGGACCAGCAAAGGGGCAGAATAATCCCCTCCCAAGCTCCAACTCCAGGTGATTAGTACAATCCCTGGTTGAAGAAAGAAGTGGACACCAGGTTGACAAAGATTCTGGTATAAAAGTGTCCAGGTCAACGGTCAAGATGAAATCCCATTCCCAAATGAAGCGGTTTGTATTGTTATTTGTATTATCTGTTGTAATTATAACTGTGATTCTGATTTTGTGTAGAGAATTTCTGATTAATGATGAACTTTTAAAAAGTTCAAAAGGGGAGTGAAAAACTCCATGATTAATGCCGGGATGATGTTTGTCATTTTGCTTTGTTCACTGAATAGGTATTCAATAAAGGTGGTCTCATTGGTGAGACCAAAAGGGGAAATGTTGGAATAAAATATATTCATATCATGTGTGCTTATAAACATATTCATGTAGTGCATTATATTAATCATATGTGTTAAATTCATTAGATTTTCAGGTAAAGAGCTACAGCATTACACATAGTCTGCTTGGTTTCAGTGTGATTATTGGGTACATTTCTGAATAAGAAGCATGTAGTTTATAGTTCACTGAGACCTTATCATAGGTTGTTTTGGTACAATGTGTCCAACCATAGCTCTGCCGAGTGTGTTGAGTCTGAAAAGCAGGGCCAGGGGTGGTTATAGGGACACGTCTTATGTTTGGGTAAAGGGCTCTCCAGTAGCAGTCTGAGACCTGTTATCTATTGTGCAGGCCAATCGCTGCTGGACACGAATCTTACGAACAGGTCACGTGGTAGCAACTGAAACCCCCCCCTTGAGGACAAGAATCATGCAGGAAGGGCTAGAAGGGCAGACAAACTTGGGAGAGCTATGGATGCATGTTCTCTGTAACTTTGTCTCTAGAATGCATGTATTCTATATGAATAAACGTTCTTTTATCCAACCTACTGACTTGAACCCTTCTTCCTGAAAGTATCTAGAAGGGCAGGATTTCAGCCCAACACAGGCAAAAACAGGGTAATTTATTGTAATCAAACGGAAAACAGTCCACGGGGAAAACAACGGTTCAAAATCCAAGAAAGAAACTCCAAAAAAATCAAGGCTGCTGGGATCCAGGGGAAAAAAGGAAAAGACACGGCAAAACATGGGAAAAAGACTTACAGGATATTCAGGAACAGGTAGCAAGACGAGGTACAGGCGGGCAGACGAACTAGAAAGATCTGACAAGAGACAAAGGAAACACTGGGGTTAAATACAAGAGGTTCAATTCAATTCAATTCAATTTTATTTATAGTATCAATTCATAACAAGAGTTATCTCGAGACACTTTACAGATAGAGCAGGTCTAGACCAGATAGAGTAGGTCTAGACCACACTCCATAATTTACAAGGACCCAACAGTTCTAGTAGTTTCCTCCAGAGCAAGCAACAGTGCGACAGTGGCGAGGAAAAACTTCCTTTTAGGAAGAAACCTCGGATAGACCCAGACCCAGACCCAGACCCAGACCCAGGCTCTTGGTAGGAGGTGTCTGACGGGCCGGTTGGGGTTAGAATGAAGAGTGGCAATAACAAAAATAGAAAAAATAGTAGTTTGTAGTAGTTCTTTGATTAGCGAACCAAAGCTGATCAAAAGTGCTTGTGACAGTCGTCGTTTTAGCCGATCGCTAGCTCCAAACCCACAATTTAAAAAGATTCTATCTATTCTATTCATATTCAATCTATTCAATTCAATTCAATTTTATTTATAGTATCAATTCATAACAAGAGTTATCTCAAGACACTTTACAGATAGAGTAGGTCTAGACCAGATAGAGTAGGTCTAGACTACACTCCAGAATTTACAAGGACCCAACAGTTCTAGTAGTTCCCTCCAGAGCAAGCAACAGTGCGACAGTGGCGAGAAAAACTTCCTTTTAGGAAGAAACCTCGGACAGACCCAGGCTCGTGGTGGGCGGTGTCTGACGACCGGTTGGGGTTAGAATGAAGAGTGGCAATAACAGCCACAGAAAAGATAACAGTTTGTAGTAGTTCTTTGTAGTAGTTCATGGCATAGCAGGGAATTGTGCGGCATTACAAGGCACAGCAGGACGTAGCAGGATGAACACGGCATCACAGGACGTGTAGCGGGACCATGGCTACAGCTGCTACCATGATGTTGGAGCCTTCCTGATCCGAGGGAACATGCTGGGGGGAAAAGAACATAAGGACTCCGGGGAATGACTCCCCAGAGCTAGGTTAGTAACAAGCATTTCTGGGACATAGATGCACACAAATGGAAAGATAGAAAGATAAAAAGATAGAGGAGAGAGGAGCTCAGTGTGTCAAAGGAATTCCCCCAGCAATCTAAAACTGTTACAGCATAACTCGGAGAGCATAACTAACTAGGAGAGCATGACTAACTAGGAGAGACAGGGTAAAGAGAGCTGCCGGATCGGGCTAGACTCTCCCCAGCCGGATCGGGTTGTATGCCCTGCCTCCCTCTAGTTTTATTATATTATTGATTATATGATAGATAGATCTGACAACTATGACGAGAAGCAGGTAGGCCGGGTTAGGCGGACAATATTCAATTCTATGCCCTAACTATACGCTTGATCAAAGAGGAAAGTCTTAAGTCTACTCTTAAATGTGGAGACTGTGTCTGCCTCCTGAACCCAAACTGGAACCTGGTTCCACAGGAGAGGAGCCTGATAGCTGAACGCTCTGGCTCCCGTTCTACTTTTAGAGACTCTAGGAACCACCAGTAACCCTGCATTCTGGGAGCGCAGTGCTCTTGCAGGGTTGTAAGGTACTATGAGCTCTTTAAGATAAGATGGTGCCTGACCATGAAGAGCTTTGTAGGTGAGAAGAAGGATTTTAAATTCTATTCTAGATTTTACAGGAAGCCAATGCAGAGAAGCTAAAACAGGAGAGATATGATCTCTTTTCCTAGTTCCTGTCAGAACACGTGCTGCAGCATTCTGGACCAGCTGAAGACTTTTTATGGACTTTTCGAGCATCCTGATAGTAAAGAATTGCAGTAATCTAGCCTAGAAGTAACAAATGCATGGACTAGTTTTTCTGCATCATTTTTAGACAGGATATTCCTGATTTTAGCAATATTACGCAGGTGAAAAAAGGCGATCCTTGAAATTTGCTTTATGTGGGAATTATAGGACAAATCCTGATCAAAGATAACTCCAAGATTCCTCACAGTGGTGCTGGAGGCCAGAGTGATGCCATCCAGAGTAACTATCTCTTTGGATAATGCGTCACGGAGGTGTTTGGGTCCCAGAGCAATAACTTCAGTTTTATCTGAGTTCAACATTAGAAAATTACAGCTCATCCAGGTTTTAATATCCTGAAGGCACATTTGAAGTTTAGCTAACTGATTAGTTTCATCCGGCTTGATCGATAGATATAATTGAGTATCATCTGCATAACAATGAAAGTTTATGGAATGCTTCCTGATAATATTGCCTAAAGGAAGCATATATAAAGTGAACAGGATTGGACCAAGCACAGATCCTTGTGGGACTCCATGACTAACTCTGGCGTGCACAGAGGATTCATCGTTAACATGAACAAACTGAGATCGATCTGATAAATAAGACTTAAACCAGCTTAGAGCTGTCCCTTTAATGCCAATTAAATGTTCCAGTCTCTGTAATAAGATATGATGGTCAATGGTATCAAATGCAGCACTAAGATCTAATAACACCAGTACAGAGATAAGTCCTTTGTCTGATGCAATTAGGAGGTCATTAGTAATTTTCACAAGTGCTGTCTCTGTACTATGATTAACTCTAAATCCTGACTGAAAATCCTCATATAAACTGTTGCTATGCAGAAAGTCACACAGCTGTTTGGCGACTACTTTCTCAAGAATCTTAGAGAGAAATGGAAGGTTGGATATAGGTCTATAGTTGGCTAAAACATCTGGATCAAGGTTGGGCTTTTTCAGAAGAGGTTTAATTACAGCTACTTTAAAGTGCTGTGGTACATAGCCTGTTAATAAAGACAGATTGGTTATATCTAGTAGAGAAGTGTTGACTAAGGGTAAAACTTCTTTAAGTAGCCTAGTCGGGATGGGGTCTAAGAGGCAGGTTGATGGTTTAGATGAAGAAATAATTGAATTAAATTGATAAAGATCAAGTGAAGCAAAGCAATCTAAACATATATCTGGTTTTACAGCTGTTTCTGAGGTTCCTGAGTTTAGAGATAAGTCAGTGCCAGTTAAAGGCAGGTCTTGGTGAATTTTGCTTCTAATAGTTATAATTTTATCATTGAAGAATCTCATAAAGTCATTACTACTAAGAGCTCTGGGAATACTTGGCTCAGTAGAGCTGTGACCTTCCGTTAGTCTGGCTACAGTACTAAAAAGAAACCTGGGGTTGTTCCTATTTTCCTCTATTAATGACGAGTAGTACGCTGCTCTGGCATTACGGAGGCCCTTCCTATATGTTTTAAGACTATCTTGCCAGATAAAACGAGAACTTTCTAATTTGGTGGAACGCCAAATCTTCTCAAGTTTCCGTGATATTTGCTTTAATTTGCGAGTTTCAGTGTTATACCATGGAGCTAACCGTCTTTGTTTTATTATCTTCTTTGTTAGAGGGGCAACAGAGTCGAGTGTCATTCGCAACGAGCCTGCTGCACTATCAACAAAATGATCAATTTGGGAGGGACTAATAGCATAGGAGTCCTCCGTTACTTTGTGACTTGGTAATGAATTAAATGCTAATGGAATCACATCCTTAAATTTAGCTACAGCACTATCAGATAGACATCTTGTATAGAAGGTTTTGCCTACTGGCGTGTAGTTCAGCAGTATAAACTCAAAAGTTATCAAACAGTGGTCAGACAGAAAGGGATTCTGTGGGAACACCATTAAATGTTCAATTTCAACACCATAGACCAGAACAAGATCGAGGTGTGGTTAAAACGGTGAGTCGGGTTATGAACACTTTGACAGAAACCAATAGAATCTAATAGAGAGATAAACGCAGTACTAAGGCTATCATTCTCATCGTCCACATGAATATTAAAATCCCCTACAATAACAACTTTGTCCGTTTTTAGCACTAAATTTGACAAAAACTCTGCAAATTCAGATAAGAATTCAGAGTATGGACCAGGTGCTCGGTACACTATAACAAATAGAACTGGCTGCAGTGATTTCCAACTTGTGTGTGAAAGACTAAGAACAAGACTTTCAAATGAGTTATAATGTAGATTAGGTTTAGAGCTGATTAGTAGACTAGAATCGAAGATAGCTGCAACTCCACCTCCTCGGCCTGTGCCTCGAGGAATGTGAGTATTAATATGACTGGGGGGGGTGGCTTCATTCAGACTAACATATTCTCCATCACCCAGCCAGGTTTCAGTAAGACAAAATAGATCAATATTAGAATCTGATATTAATTCATTTACTAGTACACCTTTAGAAGAGAGAGATCTGATGTTTAAGAGTCCACATTTAATTCTCCTATTCTTTTGCACTATTGCACTTGTGGTTTTAATTGTTATGAGGTTTTCATGCACAGCTCCTCCTCTATTTACCTTTGATTTAAATAATTTTAATGGACGGTGGGCAGATACCGTCACTATGGGATTTTACTAGATAACTCCTGGAATAAAGGAGCAGAGAAGTGTGTTAGACTACGACTCTGCCTCCTGGTCCCAGCTCTGGATTGTCAGGGATTAGGTCCACTAATAAACTTGTCCAGATTTCTGGAAATAAGAGCTGCTCCATCCCAAGTGGGATGAATGCCGTCTCTCCGAATCAGACCAGGTCTTCCCCAGAAAGACTGCCAGTGATCCACAAAGCCCACATCATTAGCTGGACACCACCTCGATAGCCAGCGGCGAAATGACGACATGCGGCTGTACATGTCATCGTTGGTCAGATTTGGCAGAGGTCCAGAGAAAACTACGGTGTCCGACATTGACTTTGCGTATGTACACACTGATTCAACATTGATCTTGGTGACCTCCGTTTGGCGTAACCGGGAGTCATTAACGCCAACGTGAATAACAATCTTGCTGTATTTACGTTTATCCTTCGCCAGCAGTTTCAAATAAGACTCAACGTCGCCCGCTCTGGCCCCCGGGATGCACTTAACTATGGCTGCCGGCTTCGCTAACTTCACGTTTCTCAAAATAGAGCTGCCGATAACCAGAGTCGGTTTCTCAGCGGGTGTGTTGCTGAGTGGGGAAAATCTGTTAGAAACGCTAACAGGCTGGTGGCGGTCCGTGGCCTTTGAAAGCTTACGGCTAACTCTTCCTCGTTCTCGCACAGTCACCCAGTTACTATGTCCTGGCTGCTCAGGAGTTGCCGGGGGACGGCTACCAGAGGCTAACTCAGGCTCAGGCCGGCCCGCGCCGACTACCGGGGGGGGGTTAGCTACAGTAACTAACGACTGGTCTATCATGGTGCGGAAACGGACTTCTAACTCACTAAGCCTCGCCTCCATGTCTATAAATAAACTACACTTGTTACACATACCATTGCCGTTAAAGGACGCAGAGGAGTAACTAAACATCTCACACATCGGACAAGACAAAGCAGGAGAGGGAGACGACATGGCTAACTGCTAAGCTAAAGTCGCTAGCAGCTAAGCTAGAGTATGGTAGCGTTAGCGCTAGCTACCAAGCGTTCAAAACAACTGTTATTTAACGAAAGTAACTGAAAGACGTAAAACAAATGCTTATGCCTATGCCCCGTTGATGCGAGCTCTAAGCGAAGCAAATGTAGTTTAATGCACAACCTTTTCTCAAGTTCCAGTCACCTAACCAGATATGGCTAACAGCTAAGCTAAAGTCGCTTGGCGTTAGCTACCAAGCTTTCGAAAACTGTTTTTTTTTTTTTTTTTTAACGAAAGTCACTGAACATGTAAAGAACTGTGAGTGCTTAGGCAGAACTACTATAAGAATAGGTAATGAGGTAACAGGGAACAGGTGAGACATCAGGTGAATCACATTAGGGCGGGGCTAGACAATCAGACACAAAGCAAAGCTGGACAAGACAAGGCAAGACAGGAAATCAGACTACCAACATAAAACAGGAAATAGGGCAAACAGACACTCAAAACCAGGGAGAAACCAGGACACAAGAAGGCCGGAAAAAGGAAAAATAATCCCAACAAAAACCCCAAACCACAACAGTAAAGTATGTCTGCATGTCTTGTCAATGACCTAACACTTGAAAGACAGCCTGCCACACCCCCAAACCCCCCACCCCCTGCTGGTGAAGCGCTTTGATATAATCACAGGAAAAGATCTTCTCAGCTTTGTAAAACATCACACCAAACCAACTCAATTGTTAATTCACAGAACTTTAAAGTTTGAAGTTTTATCCCAGACAGCCATAATTAAATGCTGCTTGTCTGAAATACTCACCATTTGACAAACTGGAGGAAAAAAATTTACATTATAAATTATAATATAAATGCATAGGATGTAGCCTACCAAAAATAAAACCCTATAGTAGCCTATGAGGTTAACAACCTTGTTTTGGATTTTGCCAATGTTATACTATTATGATTCCAATCATATTATGCAATATGGATCTTTCAAAAACAATTATATATATTAATAGATTATAATGATATAATAATTGGATACTTTGCTGTATCTGAAACACATTTCAACCAAACATTAAATGCGTTTCGTTTTAGAAATATTTACACTAACACCATACAACATTAACGTTAACGGGTTGACGTTACATAAACTGTAGCCTACTAATTACCATGTAAGTTACCTACAGCCACTGCTCCCCACAATAAACTTTGCTGCACTGTGACTAACTTTATACCATTCACGTCATGTTAAAAAGGAAACGTCCGAGAAGGACTACATAACATTTTATTACACGTTTGCTTATTGAACATTTCCCCGTTTATATACTTTACCGTTTAATGTAAAGTTGAATACAGCGCTACGTCCGTCTCGATTGCTTGATGACTGATGACTGAGTGAGAGAGTGTGCTCTTTCGGCCAAGATGCGTCTTGCAAAGCACCCCGATTGGCTGTGGTTCAACTTTCACCTCAGCTAGCCAATAGCAGTGATTGAAGGGCGGGTCTTTTGGGTTTGACAATAAAGCAAAATATAATAACTTTTACATGTAGCCTAGATGTATTAACGAAAATAACATTGGAACATGACTGACTTTAGACCACTAATTGTACACCACTAATTTCATCATTTTAGTGAATCCGTCTTGAAGTGTCCCCCTTGCCCCCCTCCCCTTCCCTCTTTCACACACACCTTCTGACAGCATGCAGGAATGTCTGCTGCTGCAGCTCGTGCCAAATACCGCTACTAAGAAACACAAAATAACGACTATAATATGTCGTTTTCCAACAACATAGTATGTTTTTATCACATCACACAAAGCAATGGGAGGCTCAGAGTGATGCCACTTCATAGCAAGTTTGACAGCACTGGCCTGCAGATTAGGGAAAAAGATCAGCACCCAGGTACTTAACTTGTTTGTCATTGTCACTTGTATCAAATATAATATAAGCCAAGGATCATATATTTTAAATACATATGTATAAAAATCATTTACATCCAATCTGTGTGAGTTTTGACACAGTACTGCATATTTATGCCTGTGCATTTGGGCATGTCTCTGTTTCTGTCTATAACTCTGGGCCCTGTGTTATTAAAACAAGTACAGTGACAAATAAAGCAAAAATAGCTCTCTCTCTCTCTCTCTCTCTCTCTCTCTAACTAACTCTGACAGATACTGAAAAGATGGATAGAAAACAGCTAAAAACATTGAGGATGAGGAAAAAGATGAAGTGGAAAAATAGGGAGAAAAGACATGAAAATGGCTTGGAGAATGATAAAGACAAAGCCAAGTAGAAAAATGATAGAGTAAAACAGGAGGAGGTGTGTGAATACAACAGTAAAAAAACACCAAAAGAAAAACAATTACATCCTTTAATAAACAGTTCTTCCCTAAAAGAACAATTACTTTTGGGCTATAAATCATTTTATACAAAAAATTAGTTACACTGATGACAAAAAAAAATCACCGGGGCTGGAATGTAACAGCTTCAGTTACAAAATTGACTACCTTTACTTGAGATGCTTGTACTACATTTTTCTGAAAATACATACATACTTTTAACATTTAAATGAAATAAATGTACAGTAAAAAAATATTACTATTATAAAGGATTGTTATGGTCTACCACCACTAAGGTGAGCTTTATTTGTGTGATGGTCTCAGTCAGTCTGCACTGTAAAACTTTTCACCGTGAAATTACAGTAAAATACTGGCAGCAGCTTCGCCAGTATAATACTGTAAATTTGCAGTAAGCATACTGTATTTTAAAATTAAGGTATTTTACTGTAAACGGGTATACAGTAACTAACTGTATTATTGCCAGTATAATACTGTAAATTTACAGTAAGCATATTTCAGGGTGATCCATAACCATCAGGTAATGGTGTGTAGACTATGTGTGGCGTATGACCATTTAATGAAGGACTGACCGCAATTTAGATGTCGACGTTGTGACGCACAAGGCCACTACGTAAGAGATTGTGTGGTGGGGATGAGCAGGTGTGGGGTGTGTCTTAATAGAGCGGATAAATGCATTTGCCAGGGCAGTGCATCTGATGTGGCAGACGATGACCTGTCTCGTCAGGGTGACGTTGTGGATGTGGGAGAAAATGACGTTAGCTCTGATCTGGTGGGTCATGAGGGAGAGGAAATGGTGAACAGCGTACGGGTGACCGACTGTAGTGAGACGGTGCTGGATGGTGGGACGGCTGTGGCTACAGGGAGCCCGGCTGGCGGCAGCACTTGTATTGTATTGTCCTGAGTGACGTTGAACCCGCGAGTCGGGTATTTGAAGTGCGGAATGGTCAGAGTGGCCCAGCCTGGTTGCCAGGTGACCCGGCTGTGTCCCTACTGGCTGTGGGATCGCTTGACACGTCACAGGTAGAGGTGGTAGAGCCCGGATCCACTACCATGTTGGTCACTGCTGTATCGATGCCTGCTCCTTCTGAGCACCGGCTGTGTACCTCCCTTGCGGTGACACCCATACCTATGGCAGCTCCAGAGCTGTACATAGCGGATGATATGGACTTTGCCATTACTGGCTTCTCACCACTAAAGCACCAATGGCAGTCTCAGCGGACTTCGGCTAAGGCCTCAGCAAAAACTGAAAAGAAAAGAATCTCTAGACTGGCTAACAGACCGTGCCCTACCTGAACTGTGTTTGATTGGTTTTGTTGAGACACGTCCCACTATGTACAGTGGTGTGAAAAAGTGTTTGCCCCCTTCCTCATTTCCTGTTCCTTTGCATGTTTGTCACACTTAAGTGTTTCGGAACATCAAACCAATTTAAACAATAGTCAAGGACAACACATGTAAATGAAGGTGTTTATTATTAAAGGTGAAAAAAAATCCAAACCATCATGGCCCTGTGTGAAAAAGTGATTGCCCCCCTTGTTAAAACATACTATAACTGTGGTTGTCCACACCTGAGTTCAATTTCTCTAGCCACACCCAGGCCTGATTATTGCCACACCTGTTCACAATCAAGGCATCACTTAAATAGGAGCTGCTTGACACAGTAAGGTCCACCAGAAGATCCTTAAAAGCTACACATCATGCTGAGACCCAAAGAAATTCAGGAACAATTGAGAAAGAAAGTAATTGAGATCTATCAGTCTGGAAAGGGTTATAAAGCCATTTCCAATGCTTTGGGAATCCAGCGAACCACAGTGAGAGCCATTATCTACAAATGGCGAAGACATGGAACAGTGGTGAACCTTCCCAGGAGTGGCCGGCCGCCCAAAATTACCCCAAGAGCGCAGCGACAACTCATCCAAGAGGTCACAAAAGACCCCACAACAACGTCCAAAGAACTGCAGGCCTCACTTGCCTCAGTTAAGGTCAGCGTTCATGCCTCCACCATCAGGAAAAGACTGGGCAAAAATGGCCTGCATGGCAGAGTTCCAAGGAGAAAACAACTGCTGAGCAAAAAGAACATCAAAGCTCGTCTCAATTTCTCCACAACACATCTTGATGATCCCCAAGACTTTTGGGACAACATTCTGTGGACCGATGAGACAAAAGTGGAACTCTTTGGAAGGTGTGTGTCCAAGTATATCTGGCGTAGAAGGAACACTGCATTTCATAAAAAGAACATTATACCAACAGTAAAATATGGTGGTGGTAGTGTGATGGTCTGGGGCTGTTTTGCTGCTTCAGGACCTGGAAGACTTGCCGTGATAAAAGGAACTATGAATTCTGCTGTCTACCAAGAGATCCTGAAGGAGAATGTCCGACCATCTGTTCGTGTACTCAAGCTGAAATGAACTTGGGTTCTGCAGCAGGACAATGATCCTAAACACACCAGCAAGTCCACCACCGAATGGCTGAAGAAAAACAAAATGAAGACTTTGGAGTGGCCTAGCCAAAGTCCTGACCTGAATCCTATTGAGATGTTGTGGTATGACCTTAAAAAGGCCGTTCATGCTCGAAAACCCTATAATGTAAATGAATTAGGACAATTCTGCAAAGATGAGTGGGCCAAAATTCCTCCAGGACGCTGTAAAAGCCTCATTGCACATTATCGCAAACGCTTGGTTGCAGTTGTTGCTGCTAAGGGTGGCCCAACCAGTTATTAGGTTTAGGGGGCAATCACTTTTTCACACAGGGCCATGATGGTTTGGATTTTTTTTCACCTTTAATAATAAACACCTTCATTTACAAATTGCATTTTGTGTTTACTTGTGTTGTCCTTGACTACTGTTTAAATTGAAACACTTAAGTGTGACAAACATGCAAAGGAACAGGAAATGAGGAAGGGGGCAAACACTTTTTCACACCACTGTAAGTTCCCTCCATGGTCTCTTTAACCTCACTAAATGTGAACGGACTTCGCTCACAGGCCAAATGTAGCGCCATCCTGGACACTTTTAAACATGGAATTTTATGTGTCCAAGAGACAAAATGGGATGTGACTTCAAAACCTAAGTGCGCAGAACTTTGGCTTGGTCCCTTTTTTCGTTGCGTTGGAATAAATCAAACCTGTGGGGTGGCGACCTTTTTTAACCCGGAGTGTGTTAGGGATGTCACGATGGTGCATAAAGACGTTGATGGACAGCTGTTGATTACTGACAGCTGTTGATTACTGACTGTGTCATTGATAACATTGTTGTCAGGATAAAGAATATTTATGCTCCAAATAGGGAGACGGACAGGAGGTCTTTTTTTTAGGATCTTAAAGGGTTGGTGTACTCCTAACACACTCTTACTGTGGGATTTTAATGTGGCACAGACTTTTATGGATGTCTCGTCGAATAATCGTTTTAAAACCGATGCTAGCAGGAGCGAGCTGGCCTCGCTTTTTCAAACAAATGGACTGTGTGATTTATGGAGACTATCATACCCGAACAAAAAAGATTACTCGAGACAACAGGTGGTACAAGGAACACTGAAACAATCACGCATTGATCTATGTGTAGTATCGACGGCCTTGTGTGTATATGTCAATTCACCGCAGCACACGACAAATGTTTGGAGTGATCATAAGACGCTTCGATGTGTATTTGACACTGTGAGAGCACAAAAAAATGGTGGGACATTGGTTTTGAACTCGAGTATTTTGGAGGATGGTGTTTTCAATAAATCAACGATGAATTTTTTGTCCAATGTTAAAGAAGAAATTATGTTTGTAGATGATGTGCTGATATGGTGGGGTGTTGTTAAAAACCAAATTAGGAAGAAATGTATACATTTTTGTAAAACTAAACGACAGAAAGACAGAGAAATTGTAGCAGAGCTTCAACATCGGATAAATCAGGAAGCATCGAAAATAGATGAGAATGATGGGGGGTGCACGTCCGTGTACCTGGGTTTAAAAGCTCAATTGCGTAAGTTGGAGATGGAGAAATGTAGGGGGGCTGCGGTACGCAGTAGGGCACGGGATGTTTTAGATGGGAAAAATGTACTTCCTATTTTTTAAGGCTGGAAAAACAAAAACAACAAAATGTGACCATTGCAGCGTTCACTACAGCCGCCGGTGAAAGAGTGATAAATCCGGAGGATATAGTGTACACTGCGCAATGTTATTACCAGGTTTTATTTTCCAGCCACCCAACGGACAGCGTTTCCGTGAACAGAGCATTATCAGCGGTAAGGAAATCACTTAGCGATGACGATAGGGTGTGGTGTGATTCTGATATCACGGATGAAGATCTAGGGACGGCCATATCCAACCTAAACACTAATAAAAGCCCTGGTCAGGATGGGTTGATGGCTGGGTTTTATCAGAAGTTCAGTGGTCTACTTGTACCCATTTTAATGACTGTTTTTTCTGTCATGGAGAGGACAGGGGTGACTCCGCCTTCGTTTGCTGAGGGTGTAATTAATAGGGATGAGCGAGTACAGCATTATCTGTATCTGTATCTGTAGTCGGCCTGGGCGGGGCCTAACCCGGAAGTGGGTCGGGTTGTCTTGAAATGGGCGGGGCTTTAACTGGTATGTTATTTAAAGCATGCAATTGTTATGGGTTGATCAGAAATTGTTATATTTTTTGCTGATAAGAAAACTATTTCCATGACAGCATCAGCGAGATCAGTGGTGTTGTCATGGTAACAAACAAACTATATACAGAACAAGTTTTGCAACAATGAATACAACAATGCGGTTGCAATTATGAAGTAAAATGTTATGAACAGTTTTCATACTCAATAATATAACTTTCTTTTTTAAACTTTTTATGATCAGTGTGATCATTTTTGTGTGTGTCTGTTAGTGGGCAAGAGATACACAGAGAGAGAGAGAAAGAAAGAGAGAAGAGGTGCGGGGGTTGAAATGTGTTTGTGTGTGTCTTAATTTGTAATATTGTTTATTTATACTGCAACTGCCTTTTATTTTTTTTATAAAATACAGAAAGAAAGTTTCAGACACTCAAAAAAACTGGCTAGAGCCAGCAGGCAGTTTAAAAAAAAAAAAAAAAAAAACTGACAGGCAGAGACTAAACGCGAGTCGCATTCTACCATCACCATGTCTGAACAAACCCCACGTTACCAGAAATCTACTGGTTACTAAGGACTAGTTCGACCGAAGTAAAAAACCAACCTGAAGCTTGAAGAAACCTTAAATGTTAACGGAAAAGACCCGCGGACCTGAGTGACTGAGGGAGAGAGCTGTGTTCACTTCTCCGTGTTCTGAGTGTGTGTGAGTGAGCAGAGCACAACAACAGAAGGAATCTGTATGTGTGTAGGGGCACTGGGACTAGCCTATCACAGTATAGTGTAGGGGAGGGGCGCTGTGACTGGCGCTGTGACTAGCCTATCACAGAACACAGACACAGTCAATGGGGAATTTTATTCAATCCGAGTACAGATATTGACTCGCATTACTCGTATTATACTTGTACTCGGCAAAAGTGCTTTATCAGTACAGGATACTCGTGTTGGAACTTAAAATGTTATATGTGTTCAAACATTGTATGTGACTTGTATTATACATTATACATTCAAGCCAAAAGGCAAAAAGCATTATTTCAACATACGTGAAGACATGTTGGTCATGCATTAAGTTGTTTTACAATGCTCCTTTCCTCTGAGATAAGGTGCTCTGCTACATTTGTGTTATTACCCAGTTCTACTAAATGTGTCAGATGCAGGATTGTATGTATTGATGCAGTCCCCCTCCCTCAGCAGTATATCCATTTTTGGTCATCACATCGCCCTGTCTACCTCTGTTACAAACCTTGGAGTCAGACTTGACTCAAATCTTACATTTGACACCCACATCCGCCACCTCTGTAAGGTCTTCTTCCTCCACCTCAAAAACATTGCCAAACTCCGTCCCTCCCGCTCCCAACCAGATGCTGAGAAGTTGATCCATGCCTTTGTCTCCTCCAGGTTGGACTACTGTAATGCCCTCCTCGTTGGGATCCCTGGCAGGAGACTGCAAAAGCTCCAGCATATTCAGAATTGCGCTGCCCGGGTCCTGACGAGGAGGCGCAAATTTGATCACATCACTCCTGTCCTGAAATCCCTCCACTGGCTGCCCATTAAACACAGAATTCAGTACAAAATCTGTCTCCTTACCCACCAGTGCATACATGGAACTGCCCCTGCCTACCTCAGTGAACTCCTCACCCCACACACCACCTCGCAAAACCTCCGCTCCTCCATCTCTACGTACTGCCTGCACCAACCAAGGACTAAACTCTCTACTATGGGAGACAGGGCCTTCCAGGCAGTCGCCCCACGGATCTGGAATTCACTCCCAGAGACCCTAAGGGCCCCACAAACTGTGGAGATTTTTAAGAAGGACCTAAAGACATTCCTATTTAAAAAGGCCTTTTAATAGTCATAGTTTTAATTTTAGTTTTATAGTGTTTTATTGTTATTTGTTGATTTTGTTGTGTTCTGGGAACTTTTTTAACTCCCTGCTACTGTAGCACTTTGAGATTTCATTTGAAATGTAAAGGGCATTATAAATAAAATTTATTATTATTATTATTACATGAGATCAGGCCAAAAGCATACTATAGATGTTGTTTAGCTTCAACACACGAACTTCAGGTTTTTGGTTGAGTGTAGATTTTCAGAAAGCTTTTGATAGGGTGGAGCACAATTTTTTGTACAACACTTTGGAAAAGGTGGGGTTTGGTTCGCGTTTTGTAAATTGGGTGAAGCTTTTATATGGGGTGGCGACGAGCAGGGTGAAGTGTAACGGGTTAGTGTCACATGTTTTCGGGTGGACAGGTTGGTCAGGCAGGGGTGTCCGCTGTCGTCGTTGCTCTATATTTTGGTGGCGGAACCACTTGCAGCAACGGCGATAGCGGATGAGCGCATCACTGGGATTTGTTTGGGCACGGATGTTCGGGTGAAATTGATTCAATATGCGGATGATTTAGATGTTTTTGTTAACACTAGAGAAGATATGGACGTTTTTTGGAACATTTACGTACGAACGTGCGTTGGGAGCTTTAGTGAACATAGAAAAATCTGAATTAACGGTATTCGGCAAATCGACCTCTGTGTCGGACCAATGGGGCTTTAAAGTGGTAGATGCACCAAGGAAAGTGTTGGGTATTTATGTGGGGGAAGACGAGTGTGCGGCGTCTGCATTGACGTGGTCGCACACATTGAAAAAGATGGAAGGTGTTTTGAATATGTGGAGAATGAGGGGTCTTTTATTGAGAGGGAAGGTTGTGGTTTTAAATTGCCTTTTTTACTCTTTGGTTACTCATGTTTTGGAGACATGCGCCTTGCCGTCAACAATTTTAAAACGTATAACCGATTTAGCAAATTCCTTTTTGTGGCCTTCAAAGGCAGCCCGTGTTTGTCACACGGTGATGATTACTGGGCTAAAGAAGGGGGGTTTGAATTTGATGGACTTTAGTGTGAAACGCGATGCGCTACGCGTTAAACTTTTGAATCCTGCTATATCTGCGGCATGGAAGGGATATTTTACAGAAATTGTATCTACGTTGGGTACGTGTGGGAGACAGAATTTACTGCAACTACAGGCGTCGAAAGACCTTCTTCACCTTCCTGCGTTCTATAGAGAGGTGGTGGAGGCCTGGGGCAAGGTGTTACCGTACATGTCCCTGAATGTGGTAACAAAGGAGCATTTGTTATGTGTGCCTTTTATGAACAGTCCTTTCTTTAAGTATAACGGCAGATGTACGACTAACCAAATGTTAATAACTGCAAATTGTGTTACGCTGCAGCATTTCTGTGATGGTGGGGGAGAGTGAAATGTTGATGTTTTGAAACACAGACTTTGGCTGCTAGGTGTAACTTTCAAGGCCTTAGACACTTTCAGTCGTATGGAACCTGAGTGGATGTCGCTTTTGTCTGAGTCTACGTCACAAAAGGTTTCCGAACCGTTTACTTTGTTAGTTCGGAAGGGTGACGGCTATGTTGATATTGTGAAAGTTAAGTATAAGTATTGGTATCCACTTTTAAGGGATAACATTGCCACACAGCCAGCTGCACTTCGTGTATGGGGTGCAGTTTTTTCACATCACAAAGCGGAGACCGTTTGGCACAACATAGATAACAAGTACGCATCACCAGAACACTTTGATTTAGATTTTAGAATCAGGCATAGGAAGATTTTCACCGGTATCATTTTGCATCAGATAGTCAAAACAATAGATAGAAACTGCTCTATATGTCATCGGCCGAGACACAAGAACACATTTTCATTCATTGCACCGACCTCACGGCATTTCGGTCAACACTAAGACACCTCATAAGCATACATGGGAAGCACACATGCACCACAGGCGAGGAGTGGAATTTTATTTGGATGTTCGGTTTGAGTAAGACTGTGGTGAATGTTAATGTTACAGTGGTGAACTTGATTTTGGGGGTTGCGAGGAGATCTACTTTTTTGCGGAGGAACATTGCACTTTATGAAGGTTAGGTACTTAAGATTTGGGACTTTTTTGTTGCACAACTTAAGGCTTTTTAGTGCTTACTTTTCATTGGGGGTTCCTTTTTTCAATGACGCCTTTATTGGTGGTCATTCTTTCTTTAATGTGAACGTGGAGGGTAAAATTGATTATGTGTTTTGAGTAAAAGGGGTATAGCGTCACTGACTGTGGTAGATATGGGGGAGGGTGTTTATTTTATTTTTGTTTTCAATTTGTTTTGATGTTTTGTGGTTTTGTTCATCTTTCATTGGTTTGTAATTTTGTTAAATGTTGAGAGTCTTTTGTTTGTTTGGTTGTGCTTTATTGATCTAAAGTTTTTTCTTGATGGTTTTCGTTTTTCATGTGGGCATGGTTATTTTCCCTTTTGCTCGCACTGAATTTTTATATATATATATATATATATATATATATATATATATATATATTTGTGTTTTGAGAAATGTATGTTGTATATAATGTTTGTGTTATTGTTTAATAAATGCCTTTTTGATAATAAAAGATAAAAAAAAAAAAAAACACTCCCGCTCTCGTCTGATCTCGGAAGCCAAGCAGGGTCGGGCTGGGTAAGTACTTGGATGGTAGACTGCCTGGGAATACCTGGTGCTGTAAGCTTTTTCATTAGCATAAGGCGCTGCTACTTCTTTTAAATTTCTACTTCTAAATAAATGAATGAATTTGGAATAAAACAAATCAAAGAACTCTTAAAAATTCCAAAGTGTTAATTATAGTGCAACATAGAGCAAAAAGCAAGTCAACTCCTTGATTCCAAGGTGAATGTAGTTGAACTACTAGCAAGCTACTGCAAAATGTATACGTGAACTAATAGTGTGATTACATGTAGTTCAGTATTCCTCAACCCCAAGCTGTTTATTCAACAGGTTTGAGAACCTTTAGGTTTTCACGTCTAGAAATACAGTGGTGTGAAAAAGTGTTTGCCCCCTTCCTCATTTCCTGTTCCTTTGCATGTTTGTCACACTTAAGTGTTTCGGAACATCAAACCAATTTAAACAATAGTCAAGGACAACACAAGTAAACACAAAATGCAATTTGTAAATGAAGGTGTTTATTATTAAAGGTGAAAAAAAATCCAAACCATCATGGCCCTGTGTGAAAAAGTGATTGCCCCCTAAACCTAATAACTGGTTGGGCCACCCTTAGCAGCAACAACTGCAACCAAGCGTTTGCGATAATGTGCAATGAGGCTTTTACAGCGTCCTGGAGGAATTTTGGCCCACTCATCTTTGCAGAATTGTCCTAATTCAGTTACATTAGAGGGTTTTCGAGCATGAACGGCCTTTTTAAGGTCAGACCACAACATCTCAATAGGATTCAGGTCAGGACTTTGGCTAGGCCACTCCAAAGTCTTCATTTTGCTTTTCTTCAGCCATTCGGTGGTGGACTTGCTGGTGTGTTTAGGATCATTGTCCTGCTGCAGAACCCAAGTTCGTTTCAGCTTGAGTACACAAACAGATGGTCGGACATTCTCCTTCAGGATCTCTTGGTAGACAGCAGAATTCATAGTTACTTTTATCTTCAAGTCTTCCAGGTCCTGAAGCAGCAAAACAGCCCCAGACCATCACACTACCACCACCATATTTTACTGTTGGTATAATGTTCTTTTTATGAAATGCAGTGTTCCTTCTACGCCAGATATACTTGGACACACACCTTCCAAAGAGTTCCACTTTTGTCTCATCGGTCCACAGAATGTTGTCCCAAAAGTCTTGGGGATCATCAAGATGTGTTGTGGAGAAATTGAGACGAGCTTTGATGTTCTTTTTGCTCAGCAGTGGTTTTCTCCTTGGAACTCTGCCATGCAGGCCATTTTTGCCCAGTCTTTTCCTGATGGTGGAGGCATGAACGCTGACCTTAACTGAGGCAAGTGAGGCCTGCAGTTCTTTGGACGTTATTGTGGGGTCTTTTGTGACCTCTTGGATGAGTTGTCGCTGCGCTCTTGGGGTAATTTTGGACAGCCGGCCACTCCTGGGAAGGTTCACCACTGTTCCATGTCTTCGCCATTTGTGGATAATGGCTCTCACTGTGGTTTGCTGGATTCCCAAAGCTTTGGAAATGGCTTTATAACCCTTTCCAGACTGATAGATCTCAATTACTTTCTTTCTCAATTGTTCCTGAATTTCTTTGGGTCTCGGCATGATGTGTAGCTTTTAAGGATCTTCTGGTGGACCTTACTGTGTCAAGCAGCTCCTATTTAAGTGATGCCTTGATTGTGAACAGGTGTGGCAATAATCAGGCCTGGGTGTGGCTAGAGAAATTGAACTCAGGTGTGGACAACCACAGTTATAGTATGTTTTAACAAGGGGGGCAATCACTTTTTCACACAGGGCCTTGATGGTTTGGATTTTTTTTCACCTTTAATAATAAACACCTTCATTTACAAATTGCATTTTGTGTTTACTTGTGTTGTCCTTGACTATTGTTTAAATTGGTTTGATGTTCCGAAACACTTAAGTGTGACGAACAGGAAATGAGGAAGGGGGCAAACACTTTTTCACACCACTGTAGCTTGTTTTCACCTTGTGCGCTTGCTTACAACCATACCACCCTGAACACTAGCAAGCTACTGCAAAATGTATACGTGAACTAATAGTATGCTTTTGGCCTGAGGCTTGCTCCCGGTCACCTGCTGAAAGAACATGCCCTCTTCTAGCTTATACACGCCGTCCACTTGAGCGTAAGTTTGTCTGCTGTCTCCAAATGCCGAGTCCCCAGTGTCCTTGCCACTGTGTCTGTTGAGCAATTTCACCTGATCGCAGCTCTCGGGCACATAGTCGGCCGAGGGCAGCAAGACCACAATACCCGCGTGGTTGTTGGATCTCTCGCATAGCTCCTCAAACACCACGAGTCCGATTCTCTCCTGGTGTCGTAGTTACGGGGCAGCTTGATCGCATATTCCTCCACTGCCCATGGGGATGGGGATTTTAGTCAGTATCGTGACCATGTAATTTTCCTGATATTTCTGACATGAGGTTTGCCAGTTTGTAAGATGATATATTGTTCAACGTGTAGTACAATTTCTCAAACAGCAAACCCGGCCTACACATGGGCTGGTGCTCAAAGTTGCACTTACACGGGTTTGTTCCAGCCTAGGGAATTCAACTCACCGATCATCAACAACCCACTTGTTCTGTCCCGAACCCACACCATGGTCAGTCTATTGAGCGTCTCGAGAAACACCTTGGATTCTATCCTCTGTGCGGAAACCCGTGGTACCACGTAATCCCTCCAGAGTCCACATATTGTGTCATGCCAGGACGTTACGGGTAGTATCACACGCTGACCTGCTGGACCTGTGTGGGTTACAGCATTCTTTGGACTCTCTGTTGACAAATTGCTGAAACACTGCTGCGCATCGTAGTCCTTCACTCCCTCTGGGATATCTGACCGTACAGCCGATCCGATATGGCTTAACCTTTGTGCGGTAATAGTTTACTTTGGGACTACACTGGTCTAGTTTTGCCTTGGTCCCATGAAGGCACAGCTTTCTGACTCGCAAGACTCACAATCAGTGTTGCTAGCACATATGCTACGCACTTTAGCAGAATCATGATTATTCTCTTCACGCAGGGATATCAGCACGGATCCGGCTCCATATGTCGTGTTCGCCATTGGCGTTTTTCCACTGGGTGGTATCTACTCGACTCGACTCTACTCTACTCGCTTTTTTTGGTTTTCCATTATGAAAAAAAGTCCCTGGGACCTGCTACCAGGTACTTTTTTTAAACCTCAGTCGAGGTTCCAAGCGAGCTGAGTCGATACCATAAGGTGACGTGAAAACCTGCAGACTACTGATTGGTCGGAGAGATTCGTCATTAATCACTACGTCATCAACAAACAAGAGTGCGTAGTGTGTCCACAACAAACGCGCCATATTTAAAAACATTCTAGCCAGACACCAACAGAGCATATACTCTCTGCACTATTATCACTTTTAAACAATTTATAATGGAAAGCCGCAAAACCACGCCGTGGTCAACGGAGGAGGTGAAGACTTTTTTGTTTCTGGTTGCGGATGAGCGTATCCAGCGAGAGCTAGATGGGGCAACACGGAACGAGAAAGTTTTTAAACAGGTCTCTGAATTGATGTCTGCACATGGCTTCAACCGCACTTCCCAGCAGTGCAGGGAAAAGCTTAAAAAGCTAAAGAGTGACTATCGTGCCATAAAGGACCACAACGGCCGGAGTGGTTCCAACCGAAAGAACTGGAAGTGGTTGGACCAAATGGAAGCCATTTATGGTCAAAGACCGTCCAGCAACGGGAGGGAATGCGGACTAGACTCGGCCACGATTCTGTTGGAGTCCATGATGGAGGATGGTAAGTGTTTTTAAACGTTAACGTCTGTAGGCACACTGCTTGAAAGTTTGGTTTAAGTTAGTTAGCTATTGTTAAGTTAACCTAACGACCATGATAGTTCAGGCTACTTGTAAACCTGTGTAAAACATTAGCAGATAACAATAAGCTAATGCTATCATTGCTAGCTCGCTGCTAGTGCTAACGTTATTTCCCTATGAGTTTGAGATGAAAACGTTTGTAATACAGCCTGGAGTTAAACAAATGCAACATGAGGGTTAACACGCAACTGATCTTTTTATTCAAGATTCATGTTCGACAAACGTGGAGCATTCAGAGACTTCCATCGACGAATGTTGGGCACCGGCGACTCCAGCACGGGCAGAAGAATCATTAACCCCGACAACTCCAGCACGGGCAGCACCATGGTCACCGCCGACTCCGGCTACCGGTTAGTATATAAAGATTGAAAACCTGAGACGAACGTGACTTTTCATACACGTGAAATGTAATGTTGTGCAGTGAAAAGTAGCTGGCACATAAAGAACCCAAGATATTTCCATAAACATGCACGGTAGACACAGTATTAAAAGTACTATTGTGCACCTGTTTTTTTTTTTTATACTTGTGTGAAGAAAAAAATGCAGTGACCTCACATGTAAAGCTGAATGTCATGAAGATGAGATCTCTGATAGCTAAAGACAACCCAGACATGCTGATTTGACTTTCTGTGTGCAAAGGCAACCGGCTTAGCATCATATTGACTTAAAAAGCTCACTCTTCTAGTCTGTAGTCCCGAAGTCTATTCTGTGCTTAAACTAATATACTAGCATACAATATAACTACAATTTTCTTTTCTTTCTGTGCAATTTCATACAGTGCAATATTTATTCATTCGTTAATACTACTGTGCACCATCCCCCCCCTTCTTTTTCTGCACTACCTACACTTTATATTTGACTTTATATTATTATTTGTCAACACTGAAAAGGGATTGCTCCAATTTCATTGCACAGGTACTATGTACTTGTGTAGAATGACAATAAAGGCATTCTATTATAATTCTGTTTTCTTTGTCCAGGCCGGAATAAACGACCTAGGGAGCAGGAGCACCTGGCGCTCCTGAGGGACTTGCACGAGTCAGATAAGGAGCAGCGGGAGCGCCATTTCCAGATGGTGTTCAAAGATGCAGCCCAGGCCAGAGAGCAGGAAGCAGCCTTAAGGAGGGAAGAGATAGCTGCAACTTCATCCTTCAATCAGGCCTTTCTTGGGGCACTTTTGTCTTTGCACTACTTAAAGTATATTTGTTTGCACTAAGAAAGAGTTGCTTTTAATCCTTGGACACTTTATTTTTCCATTTGTAAAGCTGTGTATACATAATGTTTGTTTTTGCATTCTTGCACACTTGTTGAATTAACCTTTTTAAGTAATTGAATGTGTCTTTTATTGTGGTTTGATATAAAGGGCTTCTGTATGTTTCCAATATTGCACACTTACTTTAAAAAAAACAAGACAATATATAAAAGAAAAGTCTTTATTTAGTTACTCAGGTAGCGCATCAAACCCTCCCGTACATCCCTGCCTTCTTCCTCTGCACCCTGTGCCAGTGTCACCACTGGTTCTGCTGGCCCAGATGCATCCCAGTCATTGTTGTAAGCCTCTCCATGACTCTCACAGAGATTATGCAAAGCACAGCACGTCAGAACCACAGATTTCACCAGTTTTACATCACAGTCATTTCTTTTCATAAGGCAACGCCACCTTCCCTTCAGTCTACCAAAAGCATTTTCAACAACAACCCGCGCCCTGCAGATTTTCTTGTTGTAAATCTGCTGTTCTGCTGAGAGGCGTCCAGTGTCATTGAATGGTTTTAAGAGCCAGTTCTGCAAAGGATAGGCAGAATCCCCCAGGATGTAGTAGCCAGCATTAACACCACCTATGTTCCTGGTGGAAGCAGGAAAGAAGTTGCCATGGCTCGCTAACTCCCACAATTGGGACAGTCTCAAAACACGAGCATCATGGAAGCTGCCAGGCAGTCCTGCAAACACGTTCCAGAACAGTCCCTTTCCATCAACGACACCTTGAAGGATGATGGAGTGCCAACCTTTACGGTTGAAATACTCGCAGTGGTACTCTTGTGGTGCTATGATGGTTATGTGTGATCCATCAATAGCACCAACACATTGTGGGATCCCCCATCTGCCCTCAGTGTAGGCAGCCATTTCTGTAAACTTCTCCTGGTCTGGGAAACAAATTAGTTCTGGCACCAACAACATCTCTGCAGCAGCAGCAAACTCATGAAGACACCGGCACACAGTTGTGATGCTTACTCCAAAAAGATGGCCAACAGTTCTGTATTCGGAGCCCGTCGCAAGCTTCCACAATGCCATGGCCACTCTCTTCTTCAGCGGTACACATTTGCGGAAGGTTGTGTCCTGTCTCTCCATCACTGGACGCATTTTGTTGCATAGGTAGGTAAATGTGAACCCACTGAGTGTGTGTGAAACCAGGGACGATAACATCCCACCACTCGGCAGACCGGTTGAACGCCCAAACAGACGGTCTGCGGCGGCGATTTTGCAAAGCGTGAATAATCTGAAACACAAACGGACAGTATACATATTTTAGTGTGTAAAAGTGTCAAAAAAGTTCACGTACTTTATATATCGTATAGTAAATACTGACTGTGACCATAAACACGTGCAAATGTTAGCTAACGTTACAAGGAAACTTAACTTACCCTTTCGTTTCGGCGAAAAGTCGTGTCGACGTCTGAACTCCGTAGGAATTCCCAAACTCTCCTGTTTTTTTCAGCAGTGATTTTCTTTGCTGCCGCCAGCTTCTTTTGAAATAAAAATTTTCTTCTGGCTGTGGCAAGTAGCCACATGCTGAGAATCAAAAACAACACACCTTCGACGTGCTCCATTGTTTGTAGCGTTACAGAAAACAAGGTGTGTAGCTGTTAAAGTCGCATTGGAAATGACGTCATGGCAGTTTCCAGCTACGTAGCTATGGTGACCAGCCACGCTGAGGCGGCACTAATCTGCAATGGAAAACCGACGCACAGTGCGTCGAGTCGAGCCGAGGCGAGTCGAGCTGGTACCAGCAGTGGAAAAACGCCACATGTGAACACTACAGCTCGGCCAGGACTCACGCTAAGACACCCAGGGACCTGAAGCCCTCAGATTCTGTGGTAAAGAAAACATAAGATAGACCTCAGAGAGCACATCTGGATGAGCTATATTCATACCTCTCAGGACTAGTTCAGGTAATATTCCAGCATGTAAATGGTTGCCTTATCCCGTAAAAGACAAGGTCTTGGCTCCACGCACCTGGAACCTGTATCAACTTCTCAAAGGACTCGGTCTGTGTTTCCGTGTTTCCATCTTGCTGAATCTCTGTATACTCTACACCAAGAACCTTTGTTGCCACAGACATTGACAATAAAGGCACTCACTCAAGGCTTATTTGTTTGTATGTATGTTTGTATGTATGTATGTATGTATGTGTAACTGTCCATATTATTGTTATTGTAAAAATTTACAAACTTAGAAGTTTAAATTCAAGGAGTCTTTATTATAGAGGGGCAATTTGTTGTGCAGCAGCATGTAACATAAATTACACACATGTTATACAAGACAACAGCGATACATCTAGAAACAAAATAAATACGTACTACATGGAAGTCCACAACTCACATTGACTTATTAAAAAAGCCTATAGCAGCAGGAACAAAAGAGTTTTTGTGTCTGTTTGTCCTGCATTTAGGCAGACTGAATCTGCAGCCAGACCGCAACAAAATGAAGCAGCTGTTCAGGGGGTGACTAGAGTCGGCCAGGACTGACTGGGCCTTCTTGAGGGACGCTGGGCGTTTCTCAATCTGTGTTCTTGTGTTCTTGTGAAACGTCATGTTCGGTCGTCAAAGTACTGACCCAATACACAAGTTAGCATTTCGCCAAGAACAGTTAAAATTCCCGGATGTGTTCTCGACACGCCCATTTTACCGAGGATACATCGGATGGTAACTTGTGTGAACTTGGCAGGGCCAGTATCCCAGAATTCAATTTGGGTGTAGAGCGCGGATGGTTTCCGGTACACAGATACAACAGAAGTGGAAAGTTTTTCACAATTTACGTCTATTATTAAATCAATAATTTCATTTTTAAGACGTTTTAAGGTGAGAAACCAACTGTGTAGATTTTGAATATAGGCAGTTTAACGAAAATTGATGGTGAATTAAAAAAGCCTTTGGAGTTGGAAAGCTCCACAATCCCAGGCGGGCGTAGCAAGCTTGCCAGCCGGGAATGACTCTCGCAAACCGGTCAGTCGTCAGCTCACAGACCCCTCTTGCCCCACATTTAGACAGACCACTGCAGCAGCGACAATGGCAGAGATAAGCCAGGTTCACAACTGTAAGATATTTAAAACTATTTTTACTGCTGTTATTCTGTGTTTCATTCATCACATTCGGCGTTTTGTTCTGTTGTAATTGTTTTTATCGGGGAACAACTGAAGAAACCAGGGCAAGCGCTCTCTGTGCTGGGGGTGTTGAGCAATAACAGAACGCTTTGTCTCAAAAACTGTCAACAGCGTTTTGTGTGCTTCTGAACTTGCAAGTTCATTCTTCCAGGTACAACCAGCAAGAACGGTTTCCCCAAGAACACAAGTCCGTTCTTTGCTTACTTGGCATTGAGAAACGCCCCTTGTCTCATATACAGAGTTTAAGTCAGTCAGAGGGTTGTGAGAAATCTTGCCACACACCTTAACTATATATTGCAGCCTGTTCATGTTTTTAAGCATGAGGGATCCAAACCAACTCAAAAAGGCAATAGAAAAAATAGATTCAATAAAACAACAATAAAACATCCTCATAAAAGTCTCATCAACATTAACATTGCAAAGTTTACAATATAAAAACATGCGTTGATGTGATTCCTTACAGACAGCGACAACTTGTGGCTCGAAGGTGAGTTTGTCATCGATTATAATACCAAGGTATTTGTATTGCTTCACCACTTATATAGCTGGATCATTAATGAGAGTAGAAGAGAGGGTGGGGGTGGTGGGTTCTTTCTAAAATCGATTAGCATTTGTTTAGTTTTTGCCACGTTAATGTTAATAAAAGTTGACTTGCACCACTCTGTAAAATCATTTAAGATAGCGCTATGCTCGGGGGCGTTGTGTGTCAGCAGCGACACTATTACCGAGTCGTCAGCAAACTTAATGATATGACACCTGGTGTGCTGGCTTTGGCATGCATTTTTTTATTAAATAAATAAAATCGCTGAGAGTACGCAGCCCTGGGGGGAACCAGTGGAGGAAAAGAGGACATCAGATAAAATGTTATTCACTCTCACGCGTTGAGACCTGTTAGTTAAAAATTTCCCCGCTAAAATATGTGGTTGGATGCAATTAAAAGCTGAAGAAAAGTCAATAAAAAGCAGCCACACAAAGCTCTTTGCACTCTCAAGATGGGTATAGATCAAGTTAAAGAGTACATGCTGCATCTTCCACTCACCGGTTTGGTCTGTAGGCAAATTGAAATGGATCCAGTAGATCCTGGACAGAGTTCAAAAGTTCATCCTACAACGTCTTCATAGTGAGGGACGTGAGTGCCACAGGCCTAAAGTCATTAAGACACTCTGGAGCCTTGTTTTTTTAGGCACTGGAACAATAATTGAGTCTTTCCAAACGCGAGGAACAGTATGGAGATGTAAGGACATTTTGTAAATAAAACAAAAAATGTCTGCCAGCTGTTCAGCCTACTTCCTTAATATATGGCCTCCAATACCGTTGGGGCCGGGACTTTTCCTTGCGTTTATGCCTCTGAAGAGTGGCAGGATAGCTCCTCACTAAAATCATAAAGATTAAAACGATTATGAAAAGCGTTCAGCTCATTTGAGAGGGCAAGGTCTGACATGCCATTGAGGGAGATCAGACACTTCTTTTGCATCCCCATCATTGCTTTCACACCTTCCCATGCAAGACGTGAGTTGCCTTTGCTCAGCATGTTCTCAACTTTGTCCTTATAATTAAGTACAAGTACTCTGTATTGAGTCATGTTTCCTTGGTTGAAGCTAATATTTTGTAGATTAATTATGCTTTTGACAGATTTGGAGGCCCATGGTTTATTATTTGGATATATACTTCAAATTTTAGAGCCTGTATGAGTCTGGGGACTCCAAAAAGATTCCAAAAAGATTTGGATTATATGTATAGCTGCTGTTCTGAGCACCGGTGAGAAGATTTCATATGACTAATTGTCTGTTTTGTACAGGTTTGTCAACTACCTCCGGAGGAAGGTGCCAGCTCCCGGCACGCAGATGGAGAATGCCGTCCACTATGTCCGGAAGAGAGACAGAGAGCAGAGAGCCAAGGCTGCTGCTGCATCCACCACCACCACCGGCAGCAGCAGCAGCAGCAGCCGCCAAGCCTCTGTCTTGGCCGCAAGCCTGAGAGCCAAGAGTGTCTCACAGTAAGTGTTTTACTGTAAAGCTGTCTGTATGATGTACCAGGATGTGTTTGTAATGTTGTCTCATTATAGATGTTGTTGTGTGTTTGTGTTATAGACCTCTTGGATCTACGCTTGCCGCCTTTGTCTCCGGGCGGCGTTCTCTGTCTGCGGTGGAAATGCAGGCCAAACTGAAAAAGTTGGTCCAAGTAATATTTTAGAATTTGGCACATTGTTTATGTCGATGAAGCTTGAACTCATTGTTAACCGTTGTATTTATTATGCTTATAACGGTTTCTATAATCAGAGGAGGAGAGGAAACGACAGGTAGGTTTGTGTCAAATCAAAAACAAGTTGGTGTACTTGTGACATTTCAATTCACTAACCGACATGCAGCTGGCCAATCACTTGTCATAACATCACTAATCATTGTATATGTAGAGTAACATTTTCTTCTTCATGCTTTAGTTACCTGTGTAATCTAACTGCTGTCTGCCTCACTTAACCTTTGTAATCTGTTAGAATCCGTTTGTCTCATCCCTGCTTACTCACCTTTAGAAGTAGTTTTTTGTATGCAGCTTGGCTGAATGTGGGCATGAAGTTCTTTATATAGAATATATATATATATATGCATAATATATAATATAATAATAATAATAATATATGAAATGTACTGTCTATACATTTTAATATTAATATTTTTTCATGTTACTAAAACATTTTATTTCTCTTAAAGCCTCAGACGTACAGGCCCCTCTCTCGCTCATGCAGCATCCACCTCCTCCCCACTCATCAGCAGCAGCAGCACAGAAGGGAGCTGGTGTCTCTGCCGTGGACGAGCCCATGGACAAGGAGCTGCTGGAGGCCTCACAGGACCAGGACCAGCAACCTCCAGCAGCCGTGGAGCAGACGGCAGAAACACCAGCTCCCCTGCCACGTCCTGCAGCTGCCAGTCCCCCGCCATCTGGAGTGCAGGAGTTGACGGAGCCAGCTGTCCTCCCTCCCCCACCTCCTGCTGGCAGGGCTGAGGTAAGTCTGTCTGTCAAAACACAGAACAAAACACACAAAAACTGCCCTCACACATCCAATGTTTTCCTTTAGATATTAAAGTGTCCTGTGTGGTTGTGTTGTTATCTCTCCAGCTGTTGCCTGCGTCCTGGCGGGCAGCTCTCACTGCGGAGCAGCAGCAGTGGCTTGGCCGGGAGCTGTTTACCAGGAGCAGCAAGGGGGGGTCCCAGCTCGTTAAGGACCTTAACGTGTGGTGGTACCCTCCCCAAACCTGGCCGATCTACACCCAGCCTCCTGCGTCCCCCGACCCCTTCTTTGCATATCGGCTGTTCTTGTGGATGCCACACAGGATCTGGCAGCAGCAGCTGACATGCCCCCAGCCTTTGTGCACAGGTACCATGACAAAGGCTGGGCTGTACAGGACCATCCGGAGGGTCCTGGACATCATGGCTGGTATCTCATGACCACTGAGTACCTAGGGTGCTGTTGGTGTAAGAAGAAAGTCGGAGGGTGGTCACACGGCATTATTAGGCAGCTGTCCCCCACCTACAGCTGCCAATTTGCTGCTGTACTTACGTACAAGTAAGAAATATCAGTTTGTGTTTTACATATTGTATGATGTATATTTCTTTTGTTGTGTATAATGTTTTTTTGGTCCTGCAGGCTGTCCTGTGACCTTAGGGTGATCGCGCAGCTGAGGTCACGCACTTTGGGCAACAGTGCTTCTCGGCTGTGCAACACCCTGCGGGAGGCACACTCAGGTGCCTGGATGCGGAGAGCTATTGCGTACCTTGGCGTGTGCAAGCAGTTCCTGGCCTTGTGCGCGGTAAGGGGGCAGTTCTCACCACCACCCGAGATGCCCCCTCTCCCCTCCGCCGTCTGGCTGTTAACAGTCTACAGCCATGACATCCTGGCGCGGCTGGAGGAGTACAAGGCCAGGATCACGTCAACCTTCGGATCCATCCTAAAGATGGATTCCACTAAGAAGGCAAGTAAAGTTTGTGACCATTTTTTCTTAGAGCTGCTATTAGAGCAGAGCTGTGTGTTCATGGACTCACAATAACATGTGGAATAATGTGGAATGTCCAGTCTCTCTCCTTAAGGTGACAAAAAAGCTTGTACCGCTGCAGACACGGCCGCCTGGGTTACCAACGTAGGTAACGAGCATGGGCAGGTCCTCATCAGTGTTCTCACCTGCTCCGAGGGCACAGAGGGCCTCTGTCCCCCATGGCGGCTGGGTTGATGAGGCGGTACCGACTCGCCGAGGTACCACCCCCCTAGCTGATCTATGTGGATCGTGACTGCTTCAGCCAAGACGCCGTGTCAAAGACAGCTGCCTTGTTTCAGGTGTGAAACTGAGACTGTCAATAGCATTGTTAATAATAGCTTTCTTTATCTCACATTTTACAATATAATGTATAGAAATATGAGATGATTTTTTGTGTGTGTGTATATGTCACGCTTATGAAAATTAAACTGATGCGGCGCTTCGCATCAGGTGTCACCACAGCGACCCATGAGCTGTACGCCCCCTTCATGAGGCAGCTGTCTCATTGCATCTTCGAGGTGGACTCGGGAGATGCCCGCCGTCTCACGGAGGCTAAGCGGTCGCAGCTGGAGGGGCAGCACGGGATGGTTGGCATACTGACCCCGAAGTCATCAGGAGGATCTCGAGGTAGGAGTGGAGGCTCCCCTGTTGCCGACGGATGCGTGGAGCCGAGGAGTTGACACTCCTCATCCATTGACCTCCTAGAGACCTTCGGCGGACCAGCCGGGCGCAACATCCTGGACATCCCGTTGCTGGATGCTCTCCGCATCCAGGAAATTTGGAGTACGCAGAGGCCCCACCTCAGCTGCATCCAGGACCCACCGGGTGTGCAGCTGTACACCCAGACCGGCAGGCTGACAAAGAGCGGAGTCAGCCTGCCAGTTTATCGCTGTGCGAGGGGCTCCACATCACTGGAGTCCTTCCACCTCCACCGGTTCATCCCAGGTACTTGCATTTTTCTCACAGCTTGTGTTCAAATAATCTGTATTAACATAAAACTGATTAATTTGTTATCAATAACCTGCCGCCCGGTCGCAGCTGAGGAACAGGTGGGACCTCTGCACTCCTACAGTGGCCACCTCAAGCACGTCCTTAACCTGAAGAGCCAACGGGTGCTTTGCCTTCCTGTGGTTAAGGACTTCACCAAGCCTGCTGAGTACACAGGGATGTGTGATCTCAAAAAATTGTATTCAAACATGATATCTATGAGGAAAAGGAGCACTAACAAATCCTTTGCTTTGTATTTCTGCTGTACGACAGGGGAGCTCATTGGGGTTGAGTACCTGTACCAGCAGACTGGCAGAGTGCTTGAGGTTGTCAGCTTGGACCCTGACACAATGGACGAGGCTGCTGCCATCAAGTCCCTTGGGTAGGACGAGGATGAGGTTATCGGGGAGGAGGTTGAGGACCCAACACTCTCTCGATACCCTCTCCAGCAACACAGTGGCAGCAGCTCGGTCAGGGGATCCAGGTAACGCACCCCCGTCGGAGCCATCCGGTCCCGCCGCCCCTCACCACCATGCCTCTTCCAAGGCCCCAGAAGGTCCTGCTTCCAACCAGTCCTCTACAGAGTCTGAGGTAAGTTCACTCACTGACTACCAACTGATGTTGATGACTGTGTTAATAATAATAATAATAACTGAATTGAAACTGAATCAGTTTATTTCAGACAATATACTCCCAATATATATATATATATATATATATATATATATAAATAAAATTTTACTACAGTGATTTCCCTTTCTTTTGTTTCTTGTCAGGAGGAGATGCAGGGTCCTGATGGTCAGCCAGGATACCAGCATGTCCTGAGGCTGGCCCAGGCCCTGCTTGAAGCACGATGCCTTCTGGGGCTGTCAGACAGGAGGGTCGACAGGCTCATTGTGCTCTGGCATCAATTGCCAGACAAGGCCAGGGTCGTCTACCCTCCCAGATACCGGGAGAGGCAGCCTAAGGGGTGGTTCAAGGCTGCAAAGGGGCAAAACAACTCCTGCCCTGGAAAGGAGAGTCTCCAATGGTGAGACTCTTTGCAATTATTATATTATTTCTCTAATTACAACATGCTGTGTAATAACCCACTCTGTGCTCTCATTGACTCTTTCAGCAGCCTTCTCGGACCGAACTCGGGCCCTACAAATTGGCCCAGCGCCAATACAGACTGGTAGAGGCCATTTGCAGCCAGCTCTGCCAGCTTCACCCAAAAGGCACGCGGTCCGGGAGGATCCGTTAGGACAGGTGGGCCCTGGTCCTCTCAGACTGCGTGGCCATCAGAGCGGCAGTGCTGGGCAGCCCGAGGCTGATGGCTCAGACGGACATACAGCTCTTTGAGCTAAATCAGAGGACCTTGTCCCAGTGGTATGAGTTTACCATAAAGCAGTGTTGACATGTTGTAATCTGAACTGTCATTTATCTATTGATTAAAGCTCAAGAGTCTAAAAGCAGAATATGTTTGTCTTCCAGGTTTTCTCAGCGCCAGAAAGAGGAGGAGAAGGTTGTGCTGCTGCAGGCAAGTGGCGTCATGCCTGTGGCAGCACTGGCTGGCGAGCCCCTCCCTCCAGCAAAAGGGCTGTCCTCTGTCCAGGTGGGACAAGGACAGCCCTTTCCCTTCCATGTCCCTGAGGAGCAGCCCGGATCCTCACCCACCAGACTGTCTTGTCTTCCTCCTCCTCCTCCTCCTCCTGCTGCGCCTCCAGGTGGGGAACATCCAGGCCCATCTGGAGGCGCATACCTACACCTTCTTTTCCTGGGCCCTCCTCCTCCTCCTCCTCCTGTGCCTCCAGGTGGGGAACATCCAGGCCCATCTGGAGGCGTATACCTACGCCTTCTTCTCCCAGGCCCTCCTCCTCCTCCAACACCCTCCACTCCTCCAGTACTGCTTCCGGGCCTTCCTCTTCCTGCAATGCGCATTCCAAGGACCACAGACTTTAGGAAGAGGAAGCCAAAACTTTGCGCCTCCGGTATCGCCTTCTACTCTGTACCTGTGTCTTATCTGTGTCTTATTTGCTAGTAACGCCCATTTGCCGCCGATTGGCTTGTCTTATTTCCATGTCCCGCCCTACAAAGTACCTCGCAATGTTTCATTGGCTTGTCTTACAAACATTCTGGTCCAGCGCAAGTTCACGGACTTTTGACTTCAGTATACAGTCTGTCTCCAGTGTTGCTATTACACGGCTACTACTCTGTGTTAACACCACGGTAAGTTATGTATTTTTGTCTTCACAACAGCAATTACAGTCTGTATTAAATCAGCTTAATGTTCTGCAAATTTTTAATAAAACTTGGTAGGCATTGAAACGCTAGTTGCATAGCATGGCATTGCCGTTTGAATGAGGTTAGTCTGTGTACGAAGCCTCTCAAAATCGCAAAAATGCATTAATTTGAAAACGGACAGATGTGTTATCTTTATGGACATCTAGACTATATGTTATATAAATGCTGTCATAAAATTCAAAGTGTAAATATACCTATTTTGAGCTGAAAGTGTAACCGCGATTTCCGTTGGATTGCATTGAAATGAATGGCCGCAGGTTAGCCTCATAATGAAGCCTCTCAAAATTGTAAAAATGCATTAATTTGAAAACGGACAAATATGTTACCTTTATAGACATCTAGACTATATGTGAGAGAAATGCTGTCATAAAATTCAGAGTGTAAATATACCTACTTTGGGTTGAAAGTGTAACCGCAATTTACATTGACAATGTGATAATGGCTGGGGGCAGGGGTCATTAGGTCACTGTCCAGCTATTGTGAAACCTGATGGTCTGTTATCATAATATTAACATTAACAGTACTAATGGGCTGATATCCTGACATTAACAATGACAGTACTAATGGGCTGAAATCCTAACATTTACATTGACAGTACTAATGGGCTGATATCCTAACATTAACATTGACAGTAGTAATGGGCTGATATCCTGACATTAACATTGACAGTACTAATGGGCTGATATCCTAACATTTACATTGACAGTACTAATGGGCTGATATCCTAACATTAACATTGACAGTACTAATGGGCTGATATCCTGACATTAACATTGACAGAACTAATGGGCTGATATCCTGACATTTACATTGATATTGACAGTGTTATTAACAGGTAATGTGTATCAACAGTGCAATTTGTCAGTGAAGTGTATAACAATGTATTGTTGTCTCTTCTTGTCTTCCAGAAAGTGTCTTTTGATCCCCTTTTCCGCTTTGAGCCCTTGTCCTCTGAGCTCACTCTTTGCCCCTCTGCAGCCGCAGGGGCACTCACCAAATCCCGCCAGCAGGCCCCTGCCAGTGGCTGGCAGGTGAAGAGGGGCGAGGTGGTTGAAGCCGAGGCGAGGGCTAGAGCCTTGCAGAAGGGCAGCAGCTCTGACCAAGCCGTGCTGGCTGAAAGTGAGCTGCAGTTTGGCAAGTACCGCGGCCAAACGATGCAGTGGCTGCTCAGCAACGTGGGCTACGCCGTCACCATCTTGGTGCGAAAGATTAAAAACAATACCGCGAAAATCCGAACGGTCAATGTGAAGTGCATGGCCGAAATAGGTAAAAGTGATTTTATTTTCTTTGACCGTCATGGCCGTTCTAGTGTTAAAGGGGCTAAAGTGAAAAATAAAGTTTTTCAGATTGCTTTTATTTTTTCAGTATGTATTCAGCTGTGGAATAGAGTTAATCTGGTCAAATATTAGCCACCCATTCCTAAAGCAATCACACCAACTTTATTTTTCACCAAATATGTATCATTGAGAATTCATCAACTTATGGTGTTCCGTCTTCCCTTCACAGATGACTTTAACTAAAAAAACCCACTTATTGCCCCTTGTGCAGTAAAATGTATTTTACCTTACAAAGTCACCTGAGGCGGATGCATGGCTTGGCCAACGCCCAAGAACGCAGCATACTGCTGGAATTTGCTGCAGAACGGATTAAATGTAAGAGCTGAACCTTGTCCGTTAGCTGGGTTTTCATATAAGAGCACAAGGCTGGACAAACACCTGTTGGGAGGCAGCCACAGCGAGCTGACTAAAGAAGAGGCTGAAGCCCATCTGGCTGAGGTCAAGAGGAAGGCAGCTGGCTCTACTCTGGGGGTCCCAGCCAAGGTGGGTGCTGCACATTCTCTGTCAAATCCTTTTATGATAAAGCTCTTTATGAATGGAATTCGTTGGTAATACATAGTAGGGATGAGCGAGTACAGCATTATCTGTATCTGTTTACCACATGAATTATCTGTATCCATAGCTGTACTCGGACTGGGCGGGGCCTAACCCGGAAGTGGGCAGGATTTAACCCGGAAGTGGGTCGGGTTGTCTGGAATTGGGCGGGGCTTTATTTATTTATTTTTATTTATTTATTTTAAGCATGCAATTGATATGGGTTGATCAGAAATTGTTATATTTATTGCTAATAAGACAGCATCAGCGAGATCAGTGGTGTTGTCATGGTAACAAACGAACTATATATACAGAACAAGTTTTGCAACAATGAATACAACAATGCGGTTGCAATTATGAAGTAAAATGTAATGAACAAGAGTTTTCATTTTCATTTTTTTAACTTAATTTTTTTATGATCAGTGTGATCATTTTTTTTGTGTGTCTGTGAGTGGGTAAAAGATACAGAGAGAGAGAGAGAAAGAAAGAGAGGGGGGGGTTGAAATGCGTTTGTGTGTGTATCTTAATTTGTAATATTGTTTATTAATACCGCAACTTTTTTTATAAAATACAACAAGAAAGTTTCAGACACTAAAAAAACTGCCTAGAGCCAGCAGGCAGTTTAAAAAAAAAAACTCCGACAGGCAGAGACGCGACGCGATTTGCATGCTACCATCACCATGTCTGAACAAACCCCACGTTACCAGAAATCTACTGGTTACTAAGGACTAGTTCGACCAAAATAAAAAACAAACCTGAAGCTTGAAGAAACCCTAAATGTTAACGGAAAAGACCCGCGGACCTGAGTGACTGAGGGAGAGAGCTGTGTTCACTTCTCCGTGTTCTGAGTGTGTGTGAGTGAGCAGAGCACAACAACAGAAGGAATCTGTATGTGTGTAGGAGCACACATACAGTAGTGTAGGGAGGGGCGCTGAGACTGTCGCTGTGACTAGCCTATCACAGAACGCAGACACAGTCAATGAGGAGTTTTATTCAATCAGAGTACAGATATTGACTCGCATTACTCGTATAATACTTGTACTCGGCAAAAGTGCTTTATCCATACCGGATACTCGTTTCAGCCGAGTATCCGGCTCATCGCTATTACCCATACTCTAACCTCCACTAAATGAGCCTCTTCAACCTGAAACACTCAACCCCACACAAAATTCTCCCCCTCAAACCTCTACCAAATACGGCCTCACAAGCGGATAAACAAAATCACAAATTAGGAACTCCCTCTAACCCCCTATCTGACAAAACCCTGACTGTTGGGTTCCCCGCTTACCTCAAGCTACCCTGACGGACATAAACAAGCTGGAAGAACTGGATAACCCGGTCCAAACAAATCACACCATACCAACACCAAATGCTCTAAAACCTAAAGGTTTCCCCTCTTCCCCACCCTCCGCCTGATTACTGAACGTCTGATAAAGCAGCCCACTTAAAAACACCGACTCGTACCTCGCAGAAAGACCCCATCCCCGGCCTCAAAAAGAAAATCTATTCAGACAAATCCCTACGGAAGCACCCCAAAAAAGCCCTCTACTACCGCGGCCACCTTCAAAAGGCAACCGGAAATCATTGATCTAACAATGCCCAACCAAACCCACCGCAAGTCTCAGACCCACAATAAACTCTCCAACCACTCACTATCTCCCAAAAAGCCAACCATCCCCTGGAAAAACACTCTGGGACCACAAACCACACAAACCAGCCCCCCCAAAAAGGCAGCTCCCATCTTAACTTCCGGGGTTAGGCCCCGCCCAGTCTGAGTACAGATACAGATAATTCATGTGGTAAACAGATACAGATAATGCTGTCCTCACTCATCCCTAATCGAAACACTTCGAGGCCTTAAAGCTGTAAAAGCCAAAATGAAAAAATACCCAGACACATCAAGACCAGATTCTTATATTCTCAAACTCCTCTACCTTAGCTTGACAAGAAACGACTTTGACTTTGACAACAGACACTACCTCCAGATTAAAGGCACAGCCATGGGCAAAAAATTCAAAATGCATAAAACAACCTGCTTGCTATTTCCGCTACCTGGACAATATTTGGGGCATTTGGCATTATACGGAGGAACAGTTTGGACAATTTTTAGAAAAGCTTAACTCACACAACCCGACAATCTTAAGGCAACAACCAGCCATTCAAGTATTGTTTTTCTGGACGTAACCACTTTCAAGGGCCCAGACTTTCCCGATACACAACGATTGGACACTAGGGTCTACTTTAAACCGACGGACTCACATGCCCTACTCCACCACATGAGCTTCCATCCTAAACACACCTTCAAAAGGTATATTAAAATCACGGTTAATAAGATTCCGGAGAATCTGTTCCAGGGTGGACGACTATAACACAGCGACAATGACACTTCTCAAAGCCCTCCAAAACTAAACTATCCCAGATCCCTATTCCGAAAAAAACATAACATAGGTAGTTAATGACATATAATGTACATAGTTTTACTGTTTTATTCAGCTTAGGTTCTTTTATATTTCTTGCTGTTGTTAGCTTTTCAATTGAATGTTTGTAAACCGTTAAACTATACATTTCAGATAATAAAAAGGGTGAATATGGGACTCATGATGATCAAAACCAATTTACTCATATAGGGTATGAGATGCTCACTCTGATGGTCCCATTATCCCTTCAAAAACAAAAATTAAATAAGTCTGTGTGTGAGTGTCTGTGAGAGAGTAAGAAATACACAGAGAGAGAGAGAGAGAGAGATAGGGGGTGGGGGGTTTAAATGTGTTTGTGTATCTTAATTTGTAATATTGTTTATTTATACTGCAACTGCCTTTTTTTTTTATAAAATACAGCAAGAAAGTTTCAGACACTCCAAAAAAAAATTCCGACAGGCAGAGACGCAACACTGCATTCTACCATCACCATGTCTGAACAAACCCCACGTTACCAGAAATCTACTGATTACTAAGTACTAGTTCAACCGAAGTAAAAAACCAACCTGAAGCTTGAAGAAACCCTAAATGTTAACGGAAAAGACCCGCGCACCTAAGTGACTGAGGGAGAGGGAGAGAGCTGTGTTCACTTCTCCGTGTTCTGAGTGCGTGTGAGTGAGCAGAGCCGGCCGGACAACAACAGAAGGAATCTGTATGGGTGTAGGGAGGGGCGCTGGGACTAGCCTATCACAGAATAGTGTAGGGGAGGGGCGCTGTGACTAGCCTATCACAGAATGCAGACACAGTCAATGAGGAGTTTTATTCAATCCGAGTACAGATATTGACTCGCATTACTCGTATAATACTTGTACTCGGCAAAAGTGTTTTATCCGTACCGGATACTTGTTTCAGCCGAGTATCCGGCTCATCCCTAACTTTTACCTATTTCAGCCATACACGGTCATATTTTGACCGTTCGGATTTTCCGAACTGCACGAAAGATGAAGATGCATATTGGTTGCTTAGTTACTATCAGCGTCTCTGCCAAAGAAATGTCATAAGCGGTCTAGAGTAACAAGTGTATCACCGATGGGCCGAAGGTAAAGCCAGAGTCGGTAACGACAATAAATACGGCGTGGATGGACTCCGTCCTGAATCAGAAGGCAGCGCCGGGCGCTCGCTCTGTGAAAGCTAGATGGCCGCTGGCTGCCTACGTGTTCATATAACTTCATACATCCTCAAACTGGCTGGAATCATTGCACACATCCTCTCCAAGGGGTGCACCAGCAGTGACATTGTCCAGAGGAAGTTCAGTTTCAAGTTCAGCTGAGACACGAGTTTAGAGAGGAAAAAAGGGCAGCGGAGCACGGTCCGAGCAGCGCTGCACACCACAGCAGACGCCAACACGGAGGCAGTGACAGGTTAGGTTAGGAACGTTCAAATAAGATACTTTTAGGTGTTATTTTCCTGTTATAAGTTATGTTGAATGAATTTACATACCATATTTTTCAGATGTGAATGAAATAATTACGTTTTACTATGCCATGATATGAATTAATGAAACACCTAGGCAACTCAAGTGTATAATTGAACTCGTTAAATTGTACATTTTGTTGTTATTACGTTTTTGTAAACATATCTCAACAATACCTGCATTAATATTGCAATTAGGTATTTATCATGAGAGATTATAGAGTTTGGAATCTGGCGGTCAAAATGACCGCTCACACCAGTTCTAGTAGTTATGGAATCCCGGCACTTCTAGTGTTCAACATCAAATCCTAACCTTAACTTCAAACCCTAACCTTGAACAACTAACCACTAGCCCTAATCTCAACCCTTAACCCCAACTCTAAACCTTACCCCCTAACCCTAAGGCGAGAACATGTGCTCTTCACTGGACCGTCCCATTGGGAACCACACTCTGACACATTATCACCAGAAATAGCACAATTAATCAACAAAAACAACCAAGCACTCACACATTGGCGCCCCTTTCCACACAGAACACCCAACATTAGTCAGGAACACAAACAGATTATTAATTCATTGGGTAATAACAAACACATAGTCATAAAACCTGCAGACAAAGGGGGCCAAATAGTCATCCAAGACCAGAACAATTACATTTTAGAAGCCGACAGACAGTTAAATGACACCACATATTATAGACCGCTTACCAACACATTAGATATAGAAAGACAAACACTTATTAGACCCATTACACAGACAAACTTTATCAAAACAAATGTATTAACCACAAACAGAAAAAATACCTGGACGGTCCGGATGAGCCCAGGTCTCGCGTCTTCTACTTCCTCCAAAAGATCCACAAGCCTCCTGGGACTTGGACGGTCCCCTTTGTTGTTCCGGTCGGCAGACCAATAGTCAGTGACTGCGGATCAGAATCCTATCACATCATAGACTACATAGACCATTTTATTAACCCACTCTCTAAACTGCACCCCAGCTATTTCAAGGACACTTATGAATTTGTTAATAAAATCCTCTTTTCAATAGACATAAGGTGTGTCTCAAAATGCGGACTTCCGTTAGTGCCCTTACAGACAGTACACTTCGTGCACTACGTACTGTCTTGCATAGTGCGTAAATTTCGACAGAGGAGTGTTGTCTCAAATCGTGCACTGCTATGTGCACTTACCGGAAATGACGTTCACATTTCATCCCTTCTTCTTCTGTACAATTGTGAATTTCACCAAAGGAGAGCATTCCAGTCTGCTATTGTTTTTGATACTTTAACAAAAAGAAATGTGATTTTGTTTTTATTTGCTCCGTGTCACGCCAGGATGACGATTGCGACGCCGCCGTCATGTCACCCCCACCCCATTAGCTGAAAACAGTACACACAACTGTATCGTAATATTCGTTCTGGTTACTGCACTCTTTTCAATCCATTAACTATACCTATTCTTTGCAGGCCACTATTTTATGTATATACACTTATGTTTCTGCTCTAAAAATAAGTAACGTTAATATATTACTGTTCATTTTAATGCTCAATGGTTTCATGAGGAAATCCTTGTGGCCCATAGATAAGACTGTTGTTGTGAAGCATTACCCTTACAACTTACCTAATAGACAAAACATCATTACATCTTTTATTCTAAGTTGTATTTTTGTTCTAAATGGCCTTCATACATGACAATATAATAGTGAAAGCAGAGGTAACAGCCCTGACATGTAATAGAGCCCATTCCTCTATTTTGTATGCTCTAACATTATATGCTTGCAACAGTCATGCAACGTGTAATACAAAAGATAAAGTTAAATACTTTTAATATAGTTTTATTTTTAAAATGTGCTTGTAGTTCTGCAGGCTCCCCCCAGGCCGTAGCTAGTTTGATGGGGATAGGGACATGAGGGGGGACTTCAGACTCTCCAGGGGATCCTTCCACGGTCTGATGGTCATCGTTGCCCCTAAATGACGGACCTCTATTCCTCGTTTGTCCCAGAATCAATACCTCCTGTGATGTAATAATAATAATTATAATGTATCCTATATAAGTCACACAAGGGGAAATTACAATTACACTGTTGTTATTACACACAGGCCTGAATTACACACACATGCTCAGCATCTATACATGCACTAAATGGACAGATGTCAGAGGGGGCTGCCAATTGAAAGGCGCCCCGAGCAGTTGGGGGTTCAGTGCCTTGCTCAAGAGCACCTTGGCAGTGCCCAGGAGGTGACTTTGTGGTAATGTTTGATGTTCTTCCATGGACTCTGTAACTTGGTTACCGTGGTCACCTTGTTTCAAGCCATTCTAGCGTGGTATATAAAGCCTGCAGGAAGACGCTGCGCCATTTGGGCCAGTTCTCAATAGGCTCGTTCGAGATGAACCTCGCCTGTAAAGTAGACGAGAGCAGGCGGCAGCAGCGGGGAGGGGGGGGACAAAAAGCTGCGGTAAAGTCGGACAGTTTCCATCCGATTCCAGCAGCCTTCAGGCTGGACAGGAAGTGACAAAAACACTGTGGTGCGATTCCAATTTAATAAAATATAATCAGACCCACATATCAGTTGGTACACACTGTCTAGTTGTTTTAATTATGACAGAATAGCTCTCAGAATGTTCTACATGCAATCTGTTGCTGATTTTAATTAACAACAGACTGTAAATGATCAGTGATCTGAACGGATTTAGTCTCTCTGACTTCTTAACATCACTATCAGCCACACAACATGTGTTCTGCACAGAATAAGTCTTTAAATCAGACAAATAGCAATTAAAATCCCTTCAAATTCAAAAACAATAAAAAGTGTATATAAAACGTCATCATGTTGTAAACCAATCAGGTGTTAAATCAGCTGAGAAGCCGGTGTTTCCCAGCATGCTCTGGGTCCGCCTGGCTCTTGCAGTCGGTGAAAAGCAACTGCGCTGCCTGCGTCTCACAACTGCGGGCGCCTTGCTCTCGTGAGATTCCCGTTGCCCACGTGTGCATGACATCAGAGCAAGTCGGGATCAAGTTGGACACAAATCTAACCAGCATGCAACGGGCGCCGATCGCCGGTGATTGATTCTGCGCAGTTCTGGCTCATCTCGAACGAGCCTCCTCATATTCAACCAGCTAAGCTGCTTCACTCTGATTGGCTATCAGCTAGCCAGTGAGAGCCTGGCTATCAGCATCCTTTATCCGGCTCATGAATAGTAAGGAGCTCAGGCAACATGACATCAGATTGACCAGCTGTTGTGATTGGCCAGAAATTCCCTCTGTTAATTCATCCCCGTGGATGAATGACGCCATTCGCAGCGTGAGGCGTGTCTGTCGGAGAACTGAGCGTTTATGGGAAGCGACTCAGCTCCAAGTCCTTCGCCTGCATCTTAAAGAGCTCTTAGTAGACCTGAATGAAGTGATCAAGGATGCTAGAGCCTCTTAATTTACTAATCTGATATCTACCTGTAAAAGCAATCCTAAAGCTCTGTTTGAAACTATTAATAACACTGTTGCCCCGGCTGAATTTACTGTCCCCGTGTTTTCAAATGTTGACTGCAACCACTTTCTGTCTCATTTTGTGGACAAGGTTAGAGGTGTCCGGAGGAGCATTGGACCATCAGCAAACTCACATATAGCTACTCATCAGAGACCTTCACTACTGGACTCCTTCTGCCCCATGTCCCTGAACAACATCATTAAGCCTGTGGGCTCGATGAAACCCTCCCAAAGCCCTGTTGATATTGTTCCCACATCTTTGCTTTTAAAAACCATACATCTACTTGGCCCATGTTGGGTTTCAATTTTAAATGTATCTCTTCAGCTGGGCCGGGTCCCTGGCTGTTTTATGCATGCTCTTGTTCAGCCTATTTTGAAAAAGAACAATTTAGATGCAACTTTGTTTAAAAACTACAGGCCTATTTCTAAATTGCCTTTTATTTCGAAAATTTTAGAAAAGGTTGTTGCAAACCAGCTAAATAATGTTTTGGTTTCTCATATCTTTGATAAGTATCAGTCTGGCTTTCGTGAAAACCATTCAACTGAGACTACTCTCCTTTAAGTCTCTAATGATATTTTGATGGCTGCTGATGGGGGTAAATGTTCTGTCCCGGTCTAGATCTCAAGTGCAGCATTTGATACTGTTGACCACTGTACTCTGATTGATAGACTGAAAAGAACTATAAGCGTCACTGGATCAGCTCTGGAATGGTTTTCTTCCTGTCTTTCAGACAGGAGTTTTGCTGTGTCCATAGGAACGTTTATGTCAGACTCTGCTCCTCTGTCTTGTGGTGTGTCCCAAGGTTCTGTGCTCGGCCCCCTGCTGTTCAGTCTGTATTTGCTTCCGCTTGGAAAGATTATTGGTAGTTTTGAGGAAATATCCTACCATTGTTATGCTGATGACATCCAATTATATTTATCTTTTAGCCCTGATAGACTAGACAAACTGTCCTTGTTGCACATTTGTTTGGCCTCTATGAACAGATGGATGGCTGAAAATTATTTGCAATTAAATTCAGACAAAACTGAGGTGATGATTTTTGCCCCAGACAGCATTACCCCTGAGATTAGGCAGGCCATTGGGTGTCATTTTTGACAAATCTATGTGTTTTAACAGTCATGTGAAATCTGTGGTTCGTTCCTGCTTTTTCCATCTCAGGAACATTGCTAAGATCAGATCTGTGGTCTCCAAAAAAGTGATGGAGATGCTTGTTCATGCTTTTATTTCTTCACGTTTGGATTATTGCAATGTACTTTACACTTGTTTAAACAAATCATCCATGGACAAATTGCAAGTTGTACAGAATGCAGCAGCAAGACTTTTGTCTAAGACCAGCAGGAGATCACTCCGATGCTTAAGGCTCTTCATTGGCTACCAATAGGTTTTAGAGTGCATTTTTAAATTTTAATCACTACTTATAGAGCCTTGGATGGTCAAGCTCCCGCTTACATCCAGGAACTATTACACGCCCACACTTCTGGTCGCTCTCTAAGGTGTTCAGACCAAGACCTTTTAAACCTTTAAAACCTTTAAAAAACACTTCAAGACATCTTTTTAGACTAGCTTTTAACTAGCAATATGGCTTAGTATTTTATGTGTTGCTGTTTTATTTTTTACTGTAAAGCACTTTGTGACCCTTGTCTGTGAAAGGTGCTATATAAATAAAGTTTACTTACTTACTTCTCCTCTTATTTCTTTTCAGTGGCTACAGCTGACAGAGGTAGCAGTTCATCTTCACATTCACCACATAACAAACACACACACACACACACACACACACACACACACACACACACACACACACACAGAACATTTAAATAAAAAAGTAACAACGGTTTGGTGAGGCAGGGCACCTTTAATTGATAATACCAGACCATATTCACCTGTGGATCTTCATTATTCAGAGTGAATGTTATAAGGTTTATTCTCACATATGCCATTTTATTGAAGTCAGGAGAAGAGCCCTCGCATAATAAAAGTGAGATCCACGTCACTCTCCCGACTCCTGATTGCTGCCCAGCTGATTCACCTGCTCCCAGCTGCACAGCTGCAAGCCATCCACTAATCAACTCTGCACCATAGCAACCATTCTCTGCTGGCCACATCCTCGGCTCTCAGCTACAGAGGTAGTGGTTCAGCTTATGTCTACCGTACACTAGGAGACTGACGGGACTCTGAACTGACTAAAGTCTGACATTATCTCATATCTAAGGTTAACCATCCTTCTGAGACTTCTGACTAAAGAAACAGACGGGGACCATGGCATTCAAATATTCATCATAAATTCTAAATGTTGTAAATTGAATGTGCGCAATTGCCCAATAACCTACACATGGTTTCTTCTGACCAAATTCAGCCCTCTCCAAGAAGAGAACCCAGTCCGAGCTCTCTGTTATTTTTAAATTGAATTAAATTTTATTTATAGTATCAAATCAAAAGAGTTATCTTAAGACACTTTACAGAAAGAGTAGGTCTAGACCACAGTCTATAATTTACGACCAAATTTAAAACCAAAACAATTCTAGTAATTCCCCCAAGAGAGCCAACAGGATTGAACCAGCAGCAACTTTATAGTGAGAAATCGTTCCAGCGTATAAATTGATGTTAACATTTACAGTGGGTCTCGAAAGTTTGGGCACCCCAGGTAAAAATTTGTATTAATGTGCATAAAGAAGCCAAGAAAAGATCTCCAAAAGGCATCAAATAACAGATTAGACATTCGTATAATATGTCACAAAAAGTTAGATTTTATTTCCATCATTTACACTTTCAAAAGAAAACAAAAAAATGGCGTCTGCAAAAGTTTGGGCCCCCTGCAGAGTTAATACCTTGTAACCCCCTTGTAATGTGTTTAAACATTGTGTGTGATTTGCATTATTTCAAAATAAATGAAGACATGTTGGTCATGCATTAAGTTTGTTATTCATGCATTAAGTTGTTTTGCAACACTTCTGTTCCATAATATAAGGGTGCAACAATTCAAGTAGGACTTCAAAATACTTGCGGTTTGACCACATCATAAATAAATAATATGTTCTGGATGATTCCAAATTACAGAAGACGACAAGTCACCTGTCTGAGTCAGGCTAAATAAATTAATCAATTTGGAACAAAACAAGGCAAAGAACTCTTAAAAATTCAGAAGTGTCAGTTATAGTGCAAAAAGCAAGTCAACGCCTTGATTCCAAGGTGAATGTAGTTGAACTACTAGCAAGCTACTGCAAAATGTATACGTGAACTAATAGTGTGATTACATGTAGTTCTGTATTCCTCAACCCCAAGCTGTTTATTCAACAGGTTTGAGAACCTTCAGGTTTTCACGTCTAGAAATAGGTTGTTTTCACGGTGTACCCTTGCTTACGGCCATACCACCCTGAACGGGCCCACTCTCGCCTGATCTCGGAAGCCAAGCAGGGTCGGGCCGGGTAAGTACTTGGATGGTAGACCGCCTGGGAATACCCGGTGCTGTAAGCTTTTTCCTTCGCATAAGGTGCTGCTACTTCTTTGCTGGACTCAGAGCTAACAAGGAAACTGTATCTGTATGTAATCTAACAGTGTTCAACAATTCAAGTAGGAGTTCAAAATACTTGCAGTTTTACCACATCATAAATAAATAAATAATATATTCTGGATGATTCCAAATTACAGAAGACGGCAAGTTACCCAAGCCTCAGTAAAGACAGAGGTAAGAAAATTGAGAATTAATTGCAGTAATGAAAAATGGAAACATGGAATTACATTAAAGTATAAGTGTAGCAGCAGGCTAAATAAATGAATTGATTTGGAACGAAACAAATCAAAGATCTCTTAAAAATTCAGAAGTGTTAATTATAGTGCAAAAAAGGCAGCCAGAAGAATACTAATAATATCAAAAGTTGCTTACGAGGGTTAAACAAGTGTGGGGAAAAAAACACATCAGAAATAGATGGAGCGCTAGTACAGTGAGGTCTGCACTCTGAGACATGCAGTTAAACTTCAGGCTGATATCTGCGGGGACTTGAGTTCTGTAACAGCGGCCATAGACAGCAGAATTGCTGCATTGGAGCTGCGGCTGGAGCCGACTCGTGGCCTGGCTGTTACGAGTGCTGCAGGAGTTGCCTGCGGTAATGATAACGCAGCAGGGGGCAATGGTGAGGTGCTCGCTGTGGATGTGACAGCCGCCGGTCTCTCTGCACCTACATCAAGGGCTATAAGTGTCTGTGACAACCCTGTTGGAGCTTTGGCAAAATCGCCGAAGTGGAGCCTTGTTGTTAAACAGGGCCGAGCTCAGAGAAGTAATGCTGAGGGTCAGTCTGCCTTGTCAAAACAGCGAGGATGGTCAAGCCGATTGTCGGCACTACTGCCCAAGGGAATATAAAGGTTGTTCGAACGAGTTGGTGAGTGTTTTTGCTACCAAATTCTCACCAGACCTTGAAGCTGAGACACTATCTGGGTACTTATCCGAACAACTTGGCCGGGAGGTCAACTGTCAACATATTGTCACCATGAGCAACAGATACAGCTCGTTTAAAGTGTGTGCTGAGTGCAACGATGTGGCGGAGTTGTATAAACCAGAATTGGTGCCTGAAGGATCTGTGGTGAGGCGATATTATGAGCCACGCAAAGTGGGGGTGATGGGTGCTAGCACAGCTAGGTCTGTTTCTGGGATAAGTCCACAGAATGCGGATGCAACTGCACTGCCCAATTCAACTGTAGCCTATGCGGGTTGGTTCATATAACTGCCGCGGCCTACGCTTGGGCAATAGTGCTGGAGACAGAAGCCGGCGTATAGTGGTGGATAACCTGCTGTAAGACTTTGACGTTTTATGTTTACAAGAGACTTTATCAAAACAGGATTTGGGGAAACTGAACTCTTTTTGTGAGGGTTTCCATGGGGCCGGTGAGTGCACTGCAGACCTATCTATGGGAATAGTCAGAGGACGAATATCCTCTGGCACGAAAATCTAGACTCTGTGATTAGTGTTATCAGGTTGGAAGTTGACTAGTGTATTGCTGTCCAGATATCTATTAACAATAAGGTGTTTACTATCCTGAATGTACTGTATATACACCATATGAGTCACATCCAAATGAAGATGAATACCTGAACAGACTGGCTTTCATTAACTTTTATTTCTGGTAACCATTCCTCAAGTGTTTATGTTGTGGGAGATATGAATGCTGATATTTAAGACAGGAGTTTGTTATTTGTGAGGCATTTGCTACAGTTCTGTGATAATAATTTTATACTATCCAGCCAAATGCTCTTACCTGCAGATAGCTGCTCTTATATAAGTGAGGCCTGGCACACCACATTTTGGCTTGACCACTGCATCAGTACTCCTGATGCGCATTCTAGCTTAAGTTCAGTAGAGATTGTGTATGGGGCATCCATGTCTGATCACATTCCTTTTATTATGTCACTTGACTGTGCTAGCTTTCCTGAGATGTCTCAGGAGGTTAATGGGGCCCGTAAGGCTAAACTGGATTGGTCTAAGGTAACTAATGAACAACTGTGCTCATACTGCAGTAGATCTGATGTACTTTAGAGCAATATATCTCTGCCTGAGGACGCTATTTTGTGTTCTGATGTAAATTGTAACATTGGTTCTCACCGTGACGACCTTTGAACTATGAATGAACGTATTGTGGGATCTGTGTATGAGGCCAGCAGGTCATTATTTATTTATCCTTATGAAACAAAGAGCATCAAGCCAGGGTGGAATAAATATGTGGCAGGTCATCATGCTGAAGCTAAGATGGCGTTTAAGGCCTGGGTTCAGGCAGGCAGGCCGAGAGAGGGCTCAGTCTTGGAAATCAAAAAGCGTACTAATGCAAGTTATAAATATGTTATGTCAACAAACATGAGAAAGAAATAAGAGCGTAATATGGCTGAAAAGCTCCTTGGTAGTGATGTTACTGGCTTTTGGAAGGAGGTGAGGGCTCTGAACAGGGACAGTACATCATTACCATGCAACATAGAGGGAGTCTCTGGGGCTGAGAACATAGAGTTGTGGAGGCAACATTACTTTGACCTATTTAATTGTGTTAAAAGCGAACCGTATGAAGTTGGCCACGTCGTCAATAGTGAAACTGTTGGAATTACAGCCAACAAGATTTATCTAGCTTTTACAAAGCTCGCTGATAATAAAGCTAGTGGATTAGATCATATTACTGCAGAGCACCGGAAATGGGCCCACCCAAAGGTTGCAGTTCTCCTTGCCATTTGTTTTACTGGCTTTATGTCTCATGGGGTGTTACCAGACTCTCTGTTGCTTGTCATTAAGGACAAAGCAGGAAAGGTGGGAAGTGTGGATACTTATAGACCTATTGCTTTAGCTAGTGTATTATCAAAAGTACTGGAAAGAATTTTATTAGGCTGTGTGTTTATTTGTATAGTTCAGATAACCAGTTTGGTTTCAAGGCCAGGCATGGTACTGATCTATGTATCTATGCACTTAAAGAAATGGTAGAAACCTACAGAAGACAAAAATCCAATGTTTTTATTGGTTTTATTAATGCATCCAAGACTTGTGATGGGTAACATGCTATTGAACCATCTCATGTATGCAGATGACTTGGCTGTTGTCTCTCCTAGCAGTGCAGGGTTTCAGGAGCTGTTGAATATATGTTCCAATTATGGTGTTGAATATGATGTGAAATATAATGCCAAAAAGAGTTTGGTTATGATCTGTAGAGTGAAAGAGGATAAGGACCTTATTTTTCCATCTTTCCATCTTGCAGGGCAAGTGCTAACTGTTGGTTGCAAAACTAAGTATTTGGGTCACATCTTAACAGATCCAATGTCATATGATGAGGACATGTATAAGCAGCATTGCATGTTATACAGTGGGGGAAATAAGTATTTGACCCCTTGCTGATTTTGCAGGTTTGCCCACTTACAAAGAATGCAACGATCTATAATTTTAATCATATGTATATTCTAACAGTGAAAGACAGAATCCCAAAGAAAATTCCAGAAAATCACATCATATGTATTAATTAAAATTGATAACCATCTGATGAGGAAAAACAAGTATTTGACCCCCTGGACAAACAGCATGTTAATATTTTGTAGAAAAGCCATTATTGGCCAGCACAGATGTCAAACGGTTTTTATAGTTGGTGACAAGGTTTGTGCACATTTCGGCAGACAGCCTCCAAATCATTCAGGTTCCGAGGTTGTCGCCTGGCAACTCAAATTTTAAGCTCCCTCCAAAGATTTTCAATTGGATTCAGGTCTGGAGCTGGCTAGGCCACTCCAGAACCTTCTTCAGCTCCAGAACCTTCTTCAGCCACTCTTTTGTTGCTTTGGCGGTGTGCTTAGGGTCGTTGTCGTGCTGAAACACCCATCTTCGACCCATCTTCAGCTCTCTCACTGAGGGAAGGAGATGTTGGTCCAGAATTCCACGATACATGGCCCCGTCCATCTTCCCCTCAATACGATGGAGTTGTCCCGTCCCCTTGGCTGAAAAGCACCCCCAAAGCATGATGTTGCCACCACCATGCTTGACGGTGGGGATGGTGTTCTTTGGGTTGTACTCGGTGTTCTTTGCCCTCCAAACACGACGAGTTGAGTTGAGGCCAAAAAGTTCTATTTTGGTCTCATCTGACCACATCACCTTCTTCCAGGCCTCTTCTGAGTCGTCCAGGTGGTGAATGGCGAAATTCATGGGGGCCTGTACATGTTTCTTCTTGAGCAGGGGGACCTTGCGTGCGCTGCAGGATTTCAATCCATGACGGCGTAGTGTGTTACCAACCGTTTCTTTTGTAACTGTGGTCCCAGCTGCCTTCAGTTGATTCATCAGTTCCCCCCTTGTGGTTTTGGGATGATTCCTCACCGTTCGCATGATCAGGGACACCCCACGAGGCGAGATCTTGTGTGGAGGCCCAGACCGAGGGAGGTTGGCGGTGGTGTGGTGCTTCTTCCATTTCCTGATAACTGCACCGACAGTTGATCTTTTCTCTCCAAGTTGCTTTCCGATTCTCTTGTAGCCCATCCCAGCCTTGTGCAGATCTACAATCTTGTCCCTGATGTCCGTAGAAAGCTCTTTGGTCTTGCCCATGGTGGTGATGTTGGATGCTGGTTGTTTGGGTGTTGACAGGTGTCTTTTATACAGGTAACGAGGTGAGGCAGGTGTATCTGATGTAGATAATTGGTTGGGATTGGGGCTGTGTCTTAAAGAAAGACTAACTGGTTTGTAGGAGCCAGAATACTTGCTGTTTGGTAGGGGGTCATATACTTGTTTTTCCTCATCAGATGGTTATCAATTTTTATAAATTCATTTGATGTGATTTTCTGGAATTTTCTGTCTTTCACTGTTAGAATGTACATATGATTAAAATTATAGATCGTTGCATTTTTTGTAAGTGGGCAAACCTGCAAAATCAGCAAGGGGTCAAATACTTATTTCCCCCACTGTAGGTTGGCCAGAGTGGCTAGGATGGTGGTAGTTAGGCAGACTCAGACATTGTATGTTTCCAGAGATAATTATTTATTTCCAGTGGTCTGCAGTACATGGATAATTAAATAATCAAAACTCAAAAACAATTACACATTCCACTAGTAGTAGCGCTAACAACAGGCATATGTTCCTAGCAGCACAGCCTCACCTCCCTCTTTCCTCTGGAGCAGTGTTGCCAGATCTTGCGAGACAAATAAGCAACAAACAACCAAAACCAAAACAACCGACGTTTTCTATGGAGCCCCCCCTAAGATCCTGGAAAAGAAAAATAATTAAACTGTGTGCACGGTTTTAACAATCCGTGGGTACGGATTGTCAATTTCCATCCATGTGGACAGATTGGTAAACTACACATGTTAGTTTTATTTTCTCTCCCTGAGCTTCAGGACAATGAGCACAGGAGGGAGTTAAACCACCTTTTAACATTAGAAAACTGATTGGATATGAAATATACACTTTTTCACAGTAATTGAGTTGTTCCCCACAATGGGTTGACTCCATTCTTTTACTCCTTTCTCTTTCTCCCAGTCTTTGTTATATTTCGTCCCGTATTTCACCCACTCTATAACAGTCCAGTCACCATCAGTCACTACTCGCGCTTTTTCCTAACTAGAAAAACAACAGATTGCCCTGCTCTGCCTCTGATTGGCTGGTACTCGTTGCCATCTGGGTCAGAGCCAATTAGAAGCAGGAAGTGGGCGGGAAATAACTCTGTTGTCTCCAGTGTGTATGGGGATACATAGAAAACATAGAAAATACTTGCTTGACAACTTATTATGGAGCTGGGAACAAGCCCAAATAAGCAACTACACTTTAGTAACAAGCCCAGAAAAAACACGACCCCCGACTACCAATATTTGTAAGCAACTTTAGAGAAAAACAAGCCCAAAGTTGCTTAGAATAAGCAGACTTGGCAACACTGCTCAAGGCACAAATCCCACTATTTATATAGGGTTGTCAATTCACACCCCACTGCTTCAGTCCATCCCATCCTAAAGCAGGTTGATCTACTCCATAACATTAATACCTCTTAACTTAAATAATCTCTTAACTTATGGAACTTGGTTACCAGTTCCCTCCTATCCTACTGACTACAAAACAGGTCAGGGTTATTCATACCTTTATTATATAATAACAAAAAACAACCAAAATAAACATTCCTATACAAAAGAAACCCCTGTACTTGGTTTGGCCCGGTGATGTCATCCCTGACCACCCTTTTCCTATAAAACAGGAAATGCTTAGGGCAGCCCCTCCCCAAACAATTGTCCTGCATGGTGGAACTGAACAAACAATTGTAAGTATCAACACAGGGAAACCTTTAAACCATGTTTAAACTTGCAACCTAATAAAATGGAACTAAACTAACGATAACTGTGTGTCTACTTACTATAACTAATGACCTGTATGGGACAAGTGGTGAGCAAACCAACTTCGTCACAAGCTTAAAATAGTTTCCATTATGTCAATTTCCAACATTTATTAAATTATTGCATATAACAGTAGCAATGAACTGGACAGTATAAACGATCAGTAACATCTGTATTCATGCATTAAAGACAGCATGCCTTCAGCTAATAAACTGCAAGGAAGCGGAACACCTTCACTTCACTGTGTACATACATAATGTTCTAACATTTTAAAATTAAGTCAACAGGCACTTCTATAACAATTCAAAAGCTATATTCAAAATGAGCTGGACAGTGTTAATAACATCTGTATTCATGCTGACTGACCCAAACCTGCTTTGAGACCATACTTACACAGTAATCAGAGATGAGCTCCTGTCCACTCTCTCCCATATACTCAAAGAGGCATCTCAGAGTGACATCTCGCTTCTTCACTGCAGTGGCAATGGGGTCCTAGTTAATAGAACAGTAATGAATAAATTATTTTTGTTGGTAAATTAACTCCAACCCTGGAATGTAGGGCTGTAACAATACACCAAACCCACGATGTCACTGATTACATGCCAATTTGCAACACACAACAGACCTTATTTATTTAGTTATATTGAATTATTTCAATATCCATCGATCCAGCTTAAGGTTAGCCTACTATAAAAATGTGCTGGTTGACAGTAGCTAATGCTAATGTTTTGGTCTATAAGTTTAGCTAATTCTTTGTGGGTAACATAAGATTACAACATTGTTCAACTCTGGGCTAACTCACAAATTCATAACGTTGTATAGATAGACCACTAATCTAATGGTAATTTTGCTAGCTAGCACCCCCCTGTCTTCTGCCTCAGTCTCCCGGCGCTGCAAGGCTTCAGTTAGGATTAGAGCTGACAACAGCCCCGGGGACACATCCACAGTCAGCCCCCAGCCAGCTAGCAGCCAGGCACTATCATTACAGCCCCGGGGACACATCCGTTATCGGTGTTTGTGTAACTGATGATAGTTAGTTATTTAAAGACGTGGTGGCATTTGATCTGGACGGGAAGGATAACTCGGGGAATTGGACGGGGTGTGTCGCGATTCTGCCTTCTCCCGCCGCGACACAGGTTCATGGATCAAAGTGTCGCACTTTCCGTTTCATATCGCATATCGTTACAGCACTACTGTAATGTCACCTTTACTGTAGGTCTCTTTTTTATTCATTATAATATATTAATAGTAATAACACTTGAGACTAGTTAGATTAAAAACTGTCTAATTAACAAACAGAAAAACACCCAGATAAGAAAGACAACTGAAAAACAAACTACTTCATTGATTAATATTGTACCTTTTATCTTTGTAAGGTATTTTGCCCCACCTGTATTAGTTCCATCAAAATGTTTTTGATGCGTTGATCAGTTGCTCCTCCCTTGGCACTAAAGAGCTCCAGGAGCTTTGGGGTGTGCCTGTCCAGCTGTGAAATAAATGTTGCTTCCAGGGGAACTGCAGTACATCTTCGGAACTCCTTGTTTACCTGTAAGACAGCAAATGTTATTTAAGTTTCTTTTCATAAGGCACACGGCGGGTAAATGAAGTTTGCAGTGACCTTTGTTTCGGGGCTGGAGCTTTTTCGGGTTGTCTTCTGCAGCGCGCAGTTTCACAGACTCTTCTTTGTGCCACTGTTTTAGGTGGTGAAAAAGATTTGAAATGCTTCCACCCCTGGCTGTAATTTGTTTATGGCACTCCTTACATATAACGTGCATTTGTTGCTCATCTGATACTTTGAATCCGAACCATCTCCAAATTACTGAGCCACTGCTTTTTCTTTTACTAACCAATTCATCCTCCGCACGCTCCGCAGACGTTGTTGCTTCCTCCATGTTTGTTAAAGAGTGTCTATTCCTGCCCCTCCCCCCTCTGTGTATGAAAGAGAAGGGGCGGGGGCGCGGGGAGCAGTGCAGAGAGCGCCAGGTCAGTTGCTTGCTTGGAGGATCACAGTGTAAATTTGAACTATATCGATATATGTGATATGGTCTAATTCCATATCACATTAAAAAATATATCGATATATTTTTTATATCGATATATCGCCCAGCCCTAGTCTAAGTTACTAAGTTAGTCATGGAGTCCCACAAGGATCTGTGCTTGGTCCAATCCTGTTCACTTTATATGTGCTTCCTTTAGGCAATATTAACAGGAAGCACTCCATAAACTTTCATTGTTATGCAGATGATACTCAATTATATCTATCGATCAAGCCGGATGAAACTAATCAGTTAGCTGAACTTCAAATGTGCCTTCAGGATATTAAAACCTGGAGGAGCTGTAATTTTCTAATGTTAAACTCAGATAAAACTGAAGTTATTGTTACCCTGGATGGCATCACCCTGGCCTCCAGCACCAATGGGAGGAATCTTGGAGTTGAGTTATCTTTGATCAGGACATGTCCTTTAATTCCCACATTAAGCAAATTTCAAGGATCGCCTTTTTTCACCTACGTAATATTGCAAAAATCTGGAATATCCTGTCTAAAATTAATGCAGAAAAACTAGTCCATGCATTTGTTACTTCTAGGCTGGATTACTGCAATTCTTTATTATCAAGCTGCTCAAAAAAGTCCATAAAGACTCTTTAGCTGATCCAGAATGCTGCAGCCTGTGTTCTGACAGGAACCAGGAAAAGAGATCACATCTCTCCTGTTTTAGCTTCTCTGTATTGGCTTCTTATAAAATCCAGAATAAAATTTAAAATCCTTTTTCTCACCTACAAAGCTCTTCATGGTCAGGCACCATCTTATCTTAAAGAGCTCATAGTACCTTACTACCCCACCAGAGAACTGCGCTCCCAGAATGCAGGGTTACTTGTGGTTCCTAGAGTCTCTAAAAGTAGAACGGGAGCCAGAGCGTTCAGCTATCAGGCTCCTCTCCTGTGGAACCAGGTTCCAGTTTGGATTCAGGAGGCAGACACCATCCCCACATTTAAGAGTAGGCTTAAGACTTTCCTCTTTGATAAAGCTTATAGTTAGGGCTGGCTCAGGAGAGTCCTGAACCATCTCTTAGTTATGCTGCTATAGGCCTAGGCTGGGGGTCTTCCCATGATGCACTGAGCATCTCTCTCTTCCTCCTTCTCTCCATCTGTATGCAACCTTTAATGCATGCTACTAACTCGACTTCTTCCCTTTCCCGGAGTCTTGTGCTCTCTTGCCCCTCACCTCTCTCCCCCTATCGCTTCCTGCAGGTGTGTCTGGCTCTGGAGCTGTGGTTGGAGTCACCTGCTGCCTCCGTGTTCCTGCTCGACACCCTCTGCTACAATTCTCCATGTCTCTCTCTGTCTGTCTGTCTGTGTCTCTCTCTCTCTGTCTCTTTCTCTCACCCCCAACCGGTCGAGGCAGATGCCCCCCCACCCTGAGCCATGGTTCTGCTCCAGGTTTCTGCCTCTTAATGGACGTTTTTCCTTGCCTCTATCGCCTAATGCTTGCTCTTGGTGGGAACTGTTGGGTTTCTGTAAATAACATCCCAGAGTCCGGTCTAGACCTGCTCTTTATGGAAAGCGCAATGAGATAACTGTTGTTGTGATTTAGCGCTATATAAAAATTTGAATTTAAATTGAATCATAGCAGCACCATGGCAACAGCTGCGTGATCTCTACCCTGCAGCTGCAGAAAAAGGCGCCTAGGGAGCTCGGATATCCCGCCTTAGAGAATTATGAGCGCGCACACACACACTCACTTAGTGTGAGTATGAAGAGCCTCTGTGGTTGTAGACTGGTGTAAAGTTGTTGATACTGGGTAGAGAGCTGATGTTACAACGCTTCCTCTGATGAGGAGATAAAGACGTCATGGTAAGAGAAGATACAGATCAGCTGCTGATGGGGGGGCGGGGGGTGTAGAGTGTATCTGAGCTACAGTACATGAGTGACAGCGGTGTCAGTGGTTGTGGACCTCGGAGCAGAATGGCTGCAGTCACAGAGCTCTCCTTCTCTAATCAGCAGCATCCATGCAGGAGAACACTTCATCCTCAAAAAGGAAGGAGACGACTACACCTTCTTTATAACACCACCGGTTCCTAAACACGTCGATGTCACTCATAGCTTTATAAAATCTAAAATCAACCCAGACCCTGGCTTTTACCAGAGAGATGAAAACAGGAAGAGTTTCCTGTCCCAACCTGTCCTCTACTCTACGCTTCCTGCTGCTGGACATCTTGGCCTCTCCACCAATCAGATTAAGCAGCTGCCATTTAGAAGCTTCAGCTTGTCTATAGCCGGCCCCAAAGATTAAATCAACGGCAGACCACATCACATCAAACCTCAGAAAAACCTTCTTCAGCACCTCGAATAGTGGCCAGAGTCTCTGGCATTCAGAAAAGCAGTGAAAACCCGTCTCCACTTGTCCACAGAATGGACATCCATTCAAAGTAGTTGGGTTGAGAACAGAAACGAAATAATTCACAGCAATGTAAAATCCTCCACTGTAGATCCCCAGTCCTATTTGGCAGAGGGGATTTATACAGAACCATCCAGGCAGGTTTAACACCACTGTCCACTCCTAATCTCTGTCTCCACCCCGTGTCCACTCTATCGTCCAGTTTATACCTGTTCAGAAATTTCACACAAGACTTGTACACACCCTTCCCTGTGACAGTAAGTCCACAACCTTTGAGTCCGCCACAGTTAAAAAATCCCCAGAAAATCCATCCAGCTTAGGAACAAATCCCAACTCTGGAAAAGGATCGCTCACATCAGGAAAGTCTTCCCATGCACAGTAATCCAGGAGCATCCGACATTCTCCCTCCGTCAGTCTCTTAGTCCACCTTCCTAGAACAGTCCTGGTCTGGCGAAGAGACCTCTGCCCCAGAAGAGAAGCCACAGCCGATGTATCAGTCAGCCCCGGCCCGGCCACCTCCACTATCCTCCTCAGGGTGACAGCCCCAGCAGCACACAGCTTGCTGGTGAAGCCCGGTGTCCTGCAGTCCTGAACGTCCATCCTGGCCCCATGGATGAGGGGCTCCTCCAAAAGCCAGTGCAGAGAGCACGTAGGCTCAACTCTCTTCCACTCAAAAAATTTCAATACTTTAAAAAGCGACTGATAAAAAGGAGATAATCCACACAATTTTATAAACTTAAAACCCATTAAAAACAGAGCGGTATCTAACCCCAGACCAGCCGTCCGTTTTAACAAGGTACTCGTCACATCTCTCCAAACCAAGTCTTTTGGACCCATGAGATATTTACGTACAAACTGCACCCTGAAAGTTGCCATCCTACTTTCTATATGTACCAGACCGTGCCCACCCTCCTCCTTTGGTAAAAATAAAACACCCTGCATACACAGATAAAATATGTTTTATGTTAAAGCCCTTCACAGACAGCCCTGTAATACTAGCCCTGACCTTATTCAGCAAGGGCTCTATAGAGAGCGTGTACAACATACCCGAGCCGCCATTGATTTTTCAACACACTCTCAATGTCATGGTACAAAACCTTGATCATAGCTATAAGACACGGACTGAGGCCAAAACTCCCCAGAGTCTTCTAGAGATAGAGGTGCTAAACCCGGTCAAAAGCCTTTTCCTGGTCCAAGGAAATAAGAGCAGTGTCAATACCCAAAGAACCAGAGACGTCCAAAATATCTCTAATTAAGGACACATTGTCCAGGACAGACCTGCCAGGCACACAGGATGTCTGGTCCACATGGGTCACCATCTCCATCACACCTCTCAGTCTGTTGGCCAAAGCTTTGGACAGGATCTTATAGTCCGTACAGAGAAGAGACAGAGGACGCCAGTTTCCGATCTCTTGCAGATCCACTTTCTTGGTTAAGAGAGTTATAACTGCCCTCCTGCAGCTCGTTGGCAGCAACATATCATTAAAACTCTCATCAAAAACTGTCAACAGATCTCCACCCAAGTCTCTCCAGAACTCCCTGTAGAACTCCACCGGGATCCCATCAATGCCCGGAGCCTTGCCCCCCTCCATACTCTGCAGGGCCGTGTACAGCTCCTGCAGAGCCAGAGGTTCTTCAAGCTCAATGTTCACGTTTGCTGGACTTTGGGCAACCCTTCAGAGAAGGACTCAAACAGCTCCTCTTCTTCTCTGTACTCACTGCTATAAAGCTCCGAGTAGAAATCCACTGCACGCCTCCTTATCTCCCCCGGCACTCTGAGTTCACGTCCAGTAGCAGGGCGCAGAGCATGAATAGCTGTGCTCTGCCCATTCTTCTTCTCCAGACCAAAGAAGAAACTAGTCAGAGCATCCATCAGCGCCACATTCTGAAACCGGGACCGGACCAATGCTCCCTGAACCCTGGTGCCTAGTAGGTCCTTAAGGGCAGACTTTTTCGATTGGAGATCTTCAACATGACCCCGAATTCCAGTGGAATCTACCAAATTTTGCAATTCCACAATTTCAATCTCCAAATCCCTCATTGACCCAGTGATGTCCCGCGTGACATTCAGAGTGTATTGCTGACAGAGCTGTCGTATCTCTACTTTCCTGCAATCCCACCACTGCCTCAGAGAGGTAAACTCTGATTTCCTGGTCACATAAATACTCCAGAAAAACCTAAACACACTCTTAAAATTAACATCACTCAACAGTGTAGCATTAAAATGCCAAAAAAGCAATTGTAGGTTTTATATTGGAAATCAAAACATTGCACATTACCAAGGAATGATCACTAAAACCAACAGGAACCATCCAGCATTGTTGGAAAATATTAAAATGATGTTTAAAACAATAAAAACGGTCCAGCCTAGCCAGGGAGATGTTATTCCCCCTGGTGTGAGCCCAGGTATACTTCCTGTCCCCCCTATTCATCCTCCTCCACACATCCACCAGGTCATGTGTACCCAGTAAGCGTCTCAGTTCTCTCTGGGACGGACCGTGAGGTTCTGATAGATTCTTGTCTAAACAATCATTTTCCGTGCAATTAAAATCCCCCCCTAAGATTAAAAAGTTCACATTCTTAACAGCACTTAATGTAGTGTTTAAAACCCGTAAAAACCCCACCCTATCAGGGCTTGTAGGTGGAGCATACACATTCAAAAAAACAACCTTAAAATGCTCAAACATCGCTGTCACCACCAACAATCTGTCCTCCACCACCGTCTCCACCTCAGCAGAGACTGGTGAAAAACTCTTTGAAAAGAGGATGCCCACCCCCACTGGTCGAGCTCTTATGGCTCAGCACCACCTCCCCCTCCCACTCCCTCCTCCACTCAGCTTCATTGCTGCAGTCAGCGTGCGTCTCTTGTAAAAATAAAACATCAATGTGTTTCAGTCGTAAAGTTTCATAAATACTTTCCGTTCTACGGACATCTCTGGCTCCATTAACATTTAAACTCCCCACTTGAAAAACATCCATATTAAGGCAGATGTGGAAAGCACAAAGAAAAAACAAGAAAAACCATTGGATGTGTAACTAACGTAACTTAAGGCATCAACGAAAATACCACAAACTGTATTACTAATATTTAAGTACTAGCAATCAGAATTAGGTTCGGCTCTCAAAGTGAATTGGCTACGACCACTGTTTGAGTAGCAAAACAGTAGCAAAACATTTATTTTGATATTACACAGACATGAATAACACACTGAAAATAACCACAAAGATAAGAAATTCCCCCAAAAAATTGTCAGTCAGCTCAAAAAACAAAAATCAGTCAGTCAATTAGTTCACAGCAGTTCAGTTCAGTTCAAATCACTACTCGGCAGTATGTGATGAGGTTGGAGTTCTCGTAAATCTTATCTGTATAGTGCATCCAAAAGCTTGTAGTGATTCACACTTCAGAACGCTGAAGTCGCTAGCTCACTGGATCGCTGAATCACTGGGTTGGTGCTCACTGGATCGCTGAATCACTGGGTCGCTGGCTCGCCGTAGAATATCTCTCTCTCTCTCTCTCTCTCTCGTTCTCTCTCAACAGTGGCAGAATATGCACACAAAAAAAAACAATCTGCACACAGCAATGGAAAATGTCTGATTAGTAGCTGTACATGGCTTTATCATTAACACATTCAAAATCCCTGTCACTTAAATTCAGCTCTATATTACTCAGTTTAAACATGAACATAATGCACTTTGTAACATACCACCTCAAATATGACTTAAGACCGTCAATAAAAAATACACGTGAACAGTGCAAAGTGCTACATTTTGCAGGTTTTAGCTAACCAGAAGGCAACTGAACTTGTCTAAACACTTCCTGGGCTGTAAACACAGCCTCCTCTGAGCAGCTCCTGAGAAATTTCTCAGAACAGAGCCAGGTCCGGGAAGAAATCCTCAATTTTCACCCCATGCTGGTTTTTAGTCTGTCTCAGAAAGCTTTTAATTTTGTCAGCAGTATAGAGCTGTCGACGTTGACTGCTATGGAAAGTGGGGATCTCACTTTCATCAGACACACATTCTCCACTTTCACTGTCATCCAGACAGACCGTCCTCCCCCCCGCATCATTCACTCTGCAAGTTTTCGCCACACTGGGGGACTTGGACGTCTTCCGTCTGCGTTTAGCAGCGAGTAAGGTCTTAACTGCTGACTCTCCTTCCTCCATCTCTACCACCTCCACCTGCTCACTCCACTGTACACATTGAACGTCAACATTGTGCACCTCCCCTGACTGTCCCTCTTGCATGTCCCTTATCACCCCAGCCTCCCCTGACTGTCCCTCTTGCATGTCCCTTATCACCCCAGCCTCCCCTGACTGTCCCTCCTGCATTTCCCTTATCACCCCCGCCTCCCCTGACTGTCCGTCTTGTGCGTCCCTGATCACACCTGTCAGACCCCTAGACACACTTTCACCTGGAAGTGTAACTCTGTCAACGTCAGCCCCCTCACCCACTACCCCTCCCACAGTTCCACACACAGCGTCAGACACAACTTCCCCCACAACATCTACACCAACACCCTGCGTATCGACAGTACTCACCCGGTGCGTCTGGTCAGACACGGCACCCCCATGCCGCTGTGCAGATGCCTGCTCCGCGGCGGCAGCCAGCACCAAGGCAGCAGCCCCCCTCGATAGTGTGGGGTCCGCCGTCCCGGCAGCGGACCGCCAAGCAGTGGGAGCAACAGGCGACCCCGCTCCGGCACCGGCCGCCCCTCCCGGACCGGGAGGATCCGCGGCACCCCGCCTCGGGCAGGCTCTCACCGTGTGCCCCTCCTCCCCACAACCAAAACATTTCATCCCCGACGAAGTAGCAAAAATGACGTATTCATAATCATCTACTTTAACATGGAAGCGGAGGTTGAGCTCCTCATTCCGATGGTTCAGTATCATATAGAGCTGTCTCCGGTGAGACACCACGTGCTTCAATAACGGAGATTTACAGCCAGACAGGATCTTTTTAACGGGAGAAACTATCCTCCCATGTCTGGACAACTCTCTACTGAGAAACTCATCAGAGATGAACGGGGGCACGTTTGACAGGACCACCTTCGTGGCCGGTTGAGTGAGCGGCAACACCTGCACAAACGATTCACACACGGTGAGGCCCGCCTCGATGACCTGGTTCACTTTCTCCTCCCGGTCCAGGAACACGACCACGGCGCCGTTCATCCGAGCGGCCGACTTAATGCTACCGTGCCCGACCATCTCCCCCACGGTTAACCCAATGTCCTCCACGCTACACGGGAAGCTTGGACTGATCTTGATGCCATGCTTCCTGGTGAGCGTGGAGAACCCCTCTCCATTCACCATGGCGGCTGCACACACCGACCGGTGAGACGCCGGCAGGAGACAAAACCACCAGAAAACAAAACCACCAGAAAACCCAAACTACCAACAGAAAGTACCACAAAATAAAACTAAAGTGACCTACACCATAAACCAACCTAAATCAATGAAAAATAATAAAAACAAGAAAAAAGAAAAGAAAGAAAAATACAACTTGCTACAGCTCTCTCACGCACGCTCCTCACAGAGAGAGAGAGAGAGACAGAGAGAGAGACAGAGAGAGAGAGAGAGAGATAGAGAGAGAGAAAGAGAGAGAGACAAAGAGAGAGACAGAGATACCTGCTCAGTCTCATCTGCTCCAGACTGATCAGCTAAGTGGGACTCTATGGCGTCATAAACTCTATTCTTATTTTTAGAAGGACAACGTGTTTTCATAACAGTTCTAAACGTTAACAATTATCCACTTTTTAATTAGGGCTATTCTGTCTTTAGTAGTTAATCAACTATCCAGTTCAGATTTAAATTATAAGGCTAGAGATTTATTTTATTTTTGTATTTTACTTTAACTAATTTATTTCTATTTACATTTTTTCTTCCAGTACAGAATGAATTAGCCTTTTTGTCAATAATTACTTCAAAATGAAGAGTACATCTCTGACATCACAATTACTCATAATTGGGCTCTCACATACGGTAAGCCTGTAACTCTACTACTTTAGTCTAGGACATCTCACCTAATAACTGAATTACTATGAGTTACTGTAGGTTTATCTCTTTTCAAAACTGTTCATATTTGTATTTGCTAACAATGAAGCCATTTACCGTCTCCATGTGGAACATTCAGGGCCTTAACTCTGCATTGTTTGGATGTAAAAGTGAAACCCCTGAATTCAAAGACAACACCAAAGACACCGTCATCCTCCAAGAGACCTGGTGTAGAGCCGGCTCTGTCACTCTGCCCCCCAAACTACAAAGAAATCATCCTGCCATCAGTCAAACTCTCTACTGTTAAAAGAGGGAGGGACTCAGGAGGCATTATTATCTGGTACAAAGAAGAAATCTCAACATACATCACCCCTATAAAACATGAACGCTCACACATTTTGACTCATGTACTGGCTCCCTCCCTGACTACAACTCAGAACTAGGAAACATTCATATATTTGGACACAATTATCCACAAAACAAAACTAACCTCCCACGTTCCAACTGGGACATCCAGGTCAACAAGAACGGCAGAGAGTTACTGCAGCTCTGTCAAAGCCTGGGTCTGTACATCGTCAACGGTCGGCTGAGAGGAGACTCTTCAGGTAGAAACACGTTCTGCTCGCCTCTCGGCAGCAGCACCGTGGACTACATGGTGACAGATGTAGACCCGTCCTCTCTCAGTGCATTCACAGTCAAACCACTGACCCCTCTGTCTGACCACAGCCAAATTACTGTGTTTCTCAGAAGGTCAGTGACAAACAACAGCACCCCCACACAGCCCAGTAAGCTGTTTAATATCAGGAGATCATACCAATGGGCCAAAAACAGCACCGAGGACTTTCAGAAAGTAATCAGCTCGGCCCCAATCCAAACACCACTAGACACCTTTCTGGACACCACATATGTACACAGTGCAGAAGGCGTAAATAATGCAGTTAGACATGTCAATCACATCGTCATGGAAACTGCCAAGAAATCACAATTAAAACTATCCAAAAATAAACCTAAAAACCTCAATGATGACGAGTGGTTTGACAAAGAATGTAAAGAAATTAGACAAAACGTTCGGCGATTATCTAACCAAAAACACAGAGAACCAGGAAATGGAGACTTACGCCTTTTCTACTGCGCCACACTCAAACACTAAAAACACACACTCAGAATCAAAAAAGCACAACACACACACAAACAACTGACATTAATAGAGAAGTCCATAAACACAAACCAATTTTGGGAAAAATGGAAAAATCTAAAAAAATCCCAACCTGTGGAATTGGCGATACAGAATGGAGACATATAGTTTGGCCATTTTGAAACACTCTATGAGCTATTATTAAGCAACCCAGACCCAAATCAAAACCAAATTATAACAAAACTGAATGAACTAGAATCAGCGGTAAAAGACAACCAGAACCCCCTCGACTCCCCCATTAATGAACAGGAACTAAGAGACAAACTCTGGGCCCTAAAACCCTGAAAAGCCAGTGGGCTCGATGACATCACGAACGAGATGCTGAAATACACAAGCCCTCAATTCCAATTGGCCGTTCTGAAACTCTTTAACTTGATTCTGAGTGTAGGTTACTTCCCTGACATCTGGAACCACGGTCTCATCACACCAATATACAAGTCTGGAGATATGTTGGACCCAAATAATTACCGAGGCATCTGTGTGAACAGTAATCTGGGGAAGCTCTTCTGTAGCATCATCAACTCCAGACTCAGAACCTTCCTCACCAAACACAATGTCTTGAATAAAAGTCAAATTGGATTTGCACCAAAACACCGCACTTCAGATCATATTTACACCCTAAACACGTTCACCAAAACAACAACAAAATCTATGCATGTTTCATAGATAAGGCATTCGACTCTATTTGGCACATCACAACAACTTCCACTGGAAGTTTTAACCCAGCAATGATGGAGCTGAGAGAGAAAGCACACAGGGCGTTCTATGCAATAAAAAGTCAAATCTACATTAAAATCCCAATCAGAATCTGGCTCAAATTATTAGAATCTGTACTAAAGCCAATCCTCCTCTATGGTAGTGAGGTGTGGGGTCCTATTTCCTACCAGAATTCTTCCCACTTGGACAAAAACCCAGTTGAAATCCTGCACCTAGAGTTCTGTAAAAGCATCCTACAGGTGCACAGGAGAGCCACCAACAACGCCTGCAGAGCTGAATTAGGATTCAATTCAATTTTCAATTCAATTTTATTTATAGTATCAATTCATTACAAGAGTTATCTCGAGACACTTTACAGATAGAGTAGGTCTAGACCACACTCCATAATTTACAAGGACCCAACAGTTCTAGTAGTAACTTCCTTTTAGGCAGAAACCTCGGACAGACCCAGGCTCTTGGTAGGCGGTGTCTGACGACTGGTTGGGGTTAGAATGAAGAGTGGCAATAACAGTCACAAAAAATAATAGTTTGTAGTAGTTCTTTGCAGTAGTTCATGGCATAGCAGGGAATTGTGCATCATTACAAGGCACAGCAGGACGTAGCAGGGCACAGCAGAGCGTAGCAGGATGAACACGGCATCGCAGGACGTGTAGCAGGACCATGGCGACAGCTGCTATTTTGGAGCCTCCCTAATCCAAGGAAACATGCTGGGCGAAAAAGAACATAAGGACTCCGGGGAATGACTCCCCAGAGCTAGGTTAGTAACAAGCATTTCTGGGACATGGATGCACACAAATGGAAAGATAGAAAGATAGAGGAGAGAGGAGCCCAGTGTGTCAGAGGAAGGAAGGACAATTCCCATTATTCATCAAAATTCAAAAACGTGCAATCAAATATTGGCTTCATCTAAAAAACAGTGACCCCCACTCCTATCAGCAGAAAGCCCTGCAAGACCAAGAGCTGAGCAAAGAGAAGAGTCCCCTCACTCAGCTGGTCCTGACGCTCAGTCCACTTCCTGACCCTGTTGTGCCTCAGGACCAGTCTGGAAACCAACCAATCAGAGTTAACCAAATTATAACACAACAAAAACAAAACTACATCATCGATTGGAACACACAAACAAAAGCACAAAGCAAGATGCAGTGCTATCTGACCCTAAAGAGATAGTACCGAGTGGCTGACTACCTGACCCTAAAGAGAGAGTACCGCGTGGCAGACTACCTGACCACAGTGACTGATGTCACACTAAGAACTACGTTGACCAGGTACAGACTCAGCGAGCACAGCCTGGCCATCGAGACAGGCTGCTACAGACAACAATGGCTCCCCAAAGAGGAGCGCTTCTGCCAACTGTGCAAGAGCGACACAGTCGAGACGGAGCTGCACTTCCTGACAGAATGCACCTGACTGCAGCCGGTCCGGACTAAATATTTCCCCAAATTCAGACACAAGCATCCGACATTTGACCAACACCCGACATCAACAAGATGGCGATCCTGCTGGGAGAACAGCCAGAGAGCTGCAGTCTAGCAGCACAGTATGTCTTTACCTGTCACAATTTGAGGAACAGTGAGTGACCCCCCCCCTCACACACACACACACACACACACACACACACACACACACACACACACACACACTTGTAATGTTGTCATGTTGATGCTGATATCATCAGTTCTGTTCTTGTTATGATTGTTATGATTTTTGATGTAAATGTGATCAATGTCTCCCTGTTTATATGCTTTGGCAATACTGTATGTCACTATGGTTATGCTAATAAAGCTTCTTTGAATTGAATTGATAGAGAGAGAGACAGAGAGAGAGAGACAGAGATTACAGACATAACAGAAATAACACAAATACTCAATGATTATTATATTATAATAATATAAATACAATAATATATCATAATAAATACTATGATAATATTAATATATTATATAATAATATAATCTATTATTATATTATAAGAATATAATATAATAATAATATAAAATAAGTTGTGAATGTTAAAAGGTAACCTTTGATCCTGACAGGCTGATCCTCGCATTAGTATGTTGTGTGGATATGTAGATGATATTTTATATTATATATATATATATATATATATATATATATATATATATATATAGAGAGAGAGAGAGAGAGAGAGAGTTAGTCAGATCTTTTCAAGATGTTTTTGTGGAGGGGATGTGGGGGGGGGGCATTGGTTTAATAGTTTAACATGTTGGGAATTCACTTTTTAACATTCCTTAGAGTTTTATTACAAATAATTTTCTTTGAATGTGTGTGTGTGTGTGTGTGTGTGTGTGTGTGTGTGTGTGTGTGTGTGTCTGTGTGTGAGTCTGTGTGTGTGTGTCTGTGTGTGAGTCTGTGTGTGTGTGTCTGTGTGTGTCTGTGTGTGTCTGCCTGCTTGTGTGTGTGTGTGTTCTGTGTGTGTTTTAAATCCTAATATTATGTGATGTTGTATATTATCTATGAAGGAATATGAATTGTCTTTAATACATTTATAATAGTTGTATCTTGCACTTTTTTAGTGTTATTAACGTGTTATTAACGTGTTGTTATATCTTGGTCTATATCTATAATCTGTCTGGATAATAAACAATATTAATAATGATTGTGATTTATAAACAACATATTTCTGGGTCTGTAACATGTTTCTGATGATAACAGAGACACATTAATCTGACCAAAGGGTGAATAAACACACACACACAGACACACACACATACACACACACAAACACACATACACACACACACACACACACACACACACACACTTACACAGAGACACACACATACAGACACACACAGACACACACACACACACACACACACACACACCTGCGAACAGACAAAGAGACACACACACACAGACATACACACCCACATCCCCCCCTCTCTTGTCAGCCTATGTGGGTTTAGACTTGTATAAACTTTGCTCTGATGATGAGATAAAGAAGTCAGAAGAAGATCAGCTGATGATGAGCGTTGCCATGGTGATCTGACGGCCACATCCTGCATGAAGACATCAGCCGACGCAGGGACGTCTACAGAGACGGTTAACAGAGTAGAATCTGAATTAAGTATATTCATATATTGTGTATATATATATATATATTGTGACAGGGCGCATTGCGACCGTCACCGTACACTGACTTTAAGACTCTCATGGTGATATGCTAGTGTGTGACACGTGTTTGTTTTGTTACCTTTCGTTGTGTTTAAGTTTACCCGTTACTCCATTCATTTCCATAGCCCTACAGTAATCACATCGCTTTATAGTGCACATAAATAACAGCTTAAGCTACGTAGATATGCATGCATGCAACGCTAAATACATTACTCCACCAATCAGTTAATCATCTTCAAACATTGTTCATCATTACCATCTTATTTCTCTAAACATTCCTTAGTTACAATAACCACACAACCATCAGTTATGCAAATCATTCATACCAACATATTTGTGTCATCTTACCTGCGTCTGCTGATGTAATGGTAAAAGGTGAGTTGGCCGTATTCACCGGTGTTTTTAAAGCCGGGCGGACTTCCGGGGTTTACCGGAAGCAATCCAATTAAAATGATAAACCGTTAATATGGTAAACTGAGATATCTGGTAGGGCGGTTACACCTATTTGGGTTGTATTTATATTATTACGAGTATCTCGTTATGTAGAGTAGTGTTTTGGCTGTTTTAAAGCTTTTGGTATATTTCCCGCCTGAGCCACCCCTGCAGCATTAGTAAGAATGGTTTAGTCCATTTCTGAGGTGCGCAATCAGGATATTTGAGAGGGAGGTTTCAGTTACGAAGGAGGCTGGATGTAGGAAGACGTAAGTCTAGTGAACCAGGTTAATTGCAGTCAAAAGGCAATTTGTGAGCCCTTGTTCTTTAGTTTAGTATTTTACTTATATCGTTTTGACTCTCAAGTCTATTTATTTTCCAGTTTTGAAAGTCTTTGATTTTTATTATTTTTGTATTTCTGTATTTTGCCTTTGGGCCTTATTTGGGATGAATAAAAACACCCCATCTTAAACCAGAAATCAAGGTTTGATTCGTCCTTCCGGATCCTCACCATACTGAGACTACTGGTAACATCTACCTTCAACATATATATATATATATATATATATATATATATATATATATATATATATATATATATATATATAAAATATATGTGTATATACATTTTTATATATATATATATATATATATATATATATATATATATATATATATATATATATATATATATTTTTTTATAGACCTTAGTGGTCCCCTAATACTGTATCTGAAGTCTCATTTATATAGACCTTAGTGGTCCCCTAATACTGTATCTGAAGTCTCTTTTATTTAGACCTTAGTGGTCCCCTAATACTGTATCTGAAGTCTCTTTTATATAGACCTTAGTGGTCCCCTAATACTGTATCTGAAGTCTCTTTTATATAGACCTTAGTGGCCCCTGATACTGTATCTGAAGTCTCTTTTATATAGACTTTAGTGGTCCCTAATACTGTATCTGAAGTCTTTTATATGGACCTTAGTAGTCCCTTAATACTGTATTTGAAGTCTCTATGTAGACCTTAATGGCCCCCTAATACTGTATCTGAAGTCTCTTTTTATTGACCTTAGTGGCCCCCTAATACTGTATCTGAAGTCTCTTTTATATAGACCTTAGTGGTCTCCTAATACTGTATCTGAAGTCTCTTTTATGGCGTTTTCCACTACGTGGTATCTACTCGACTCGCCTCGACTCTACTCGCCTTTTGGTTTTCCATTACGAAAAAGTCCCTGGGACCTGCTACCAGGTACTTTCTTTAGTACTACCTCAGTCAAGGTTCCAAGCGAGCTGAGGCGATACAAAAAGGTGATGTGAAAACCTGCAGACTACTGGTTGGTCGGAGGACCATCACTTATGACGAGTGAGAGTGCGGAGTGTGTGTCCGGAACAACCACGCCATTAAAAAAAAAAATCTAGCCAGACACCGACACTCTCTGCACTATTCACACTTTTCTATTTTTACTATTCAATATCAAGGGCTATTATTTTGCATGTCGTTTCCAATATTGCACACTGTTACTTTAAAAAAAAAAAAACAAGACAATATATCAAAGAAACATTTTTATTTAGCTATTCAAGTAGCGCATCAAACCCTCCCGTATATCCCGGTCTTCTTCCTCTACACCCTGTGACAGTGTCCCCACCGGCTCTGCTGGCCCAGATGCATCCCAGTCATTTTCATAAGCACCTCTCCGTGACTCTCATAAACATTTTACAAAGCAGGTCAGAACCAGAGATTTCACCAGTTGTACATCGAACGCCCACCAGACGGTCTGCGGCGGCGATTTTGCAAAGCGTGAAGGATCTGAAACACACACAGTACACAGCAGACATATGTTGGTGTGTAATCATGGTTGCTAAAGTTCATGTACTTTATATATCTGTATAGTAAATACTGACTGTGACCCTGAACACATGCAAATGTTAGCTAACGTTACCAGGAAATTTAACTTACCGTTTTGTGTCGGCAAACAATAGTCACGTCGACGTCTGAACTCCGTCGAATTCCCAAACTCGGTTTTTTCAGCAGGGATTTTTGTTGCTTCCTTCAGCTTCTTTTGAAACAAATTTTCTTCTGGCCGGAATCAAAACAAACACCTCCAACGTGATGTTGTGAGTCGCGTTGAAAATTATATCATGGCAGTTTATTTGTTTATTTCAAAGGATCCCCATTAGCTGACGCCAAGACGACAGCTAGTCTTCCTGGGGTCCAAACAATACATCCAAAAGACAATAAATACAACCAAAATTACTCACAAATATATCATATATAAATTCACAAACAAAACTGACAATGCAAAAAGTACTACCAAACTAAATATAATAAAGAATAATATAGCACATGATACAACCTCACTCAACCAATCCAGATAATATGATATCGAAAACAAATGTAGTCTAAGTCTTTTTTTAAAACCCTTTTTTCCCTTGTTGTCCCGAATCCCAACTGGAAGATTGTTCCAATATACAATTGACCTATAAAACACAGTCCTCTTCATACAGTCAGATTTAGGTAGTGGTAAAGAAATCTGTCGACTATTCACCCCTCTTGTATGATGTGAATGCATATCTGAGCAATAAGTTATATTATCATAAAGAAATTTAGGAATCCCAGTATTAATAATTCCATGAAAATATACTAACAACTTAACAGATAGTCTATGCTTGACCTCCAACCAAGCAAGACGTTCATGCATCTCTGCAACCCTAGTTCTTGAAGAACAACCAAGAACAAGTCTTGCAGCCTTATTTTGTGCAACTTGTAATTTTTTTAAATGACTGCTTGATGCCGCAGACCATACAACAGAACAATAATCCAAATGACACAAAACCAATGAACAAACAACACGCCTAAACAACTGTAATTTCAAAAACTGTGCACATTTACGAACAACTGCCACCGCAGTAACAACATTATTAATATGATCCGACCATGACAATGTGGAATCAAGCCAAAGTCCCAAAAGCTTTTTTACTTGCTGTACATTTTGACCATTTACGTGTATATCAATTTTGGGATTATCAGATAATCTATACTTAGAACCGAATATTATACTCACAGTTTTTGAAATATTTAGGACAAGTTTATTTGTTTTGATCCAATTATACAGTTTGCTAATCTCACTAGACAGAACCTGATTAATCTCTAAACATATAAGGGCTGCATATTAAAGAGTAGTATCATCAGCAAACATAGTCAATTTAGCCTTACTGAGTATATACGGCATATCATTTGTAAAAATTTAAAATAACAAAGGTCCAAGGCAACTTCCTTGAGGAACACCACAGTCCAGGGACTTGCTACTAGATAAAGCACCATTAAAATAAACTCTTTGCGACCTCTCAGACAAATAGCTCTTAAACCACTTGATTGCAGAGAAAGTAAAACCATAGCTAATAAGTTTAGAAATCAAAATTTCATGGTCAATCACATCAAAGGCAGCGCTGAAGTCTAGTAGTAGTGTACAGCATTGAGTTGTCAATAGATGTTAGCCAGCTATCCGACATTTGTGTCATTGCAGTGCAGGTGGAATGACCACGTCTATAAGCATGCTGAAACATCGTAGTCAAATCATTGTTCGAAAAGTAATCTTGCACTTGCTTAAATACAATCTTTTCCAATAATTTACTTAAAATAGGCAAAATGCTAATAGGCCTACTATTTGAACCACAGAAAGTTGATTTTGTGTCTTTGGGTAAAGGAATTATCTTACCCTCCTTCCAAAGTTTTGGACAAACACCACTAATCAAACATCTGTTGAAAATGTGACAAATTGGTTTAGAAATATGTCCAGCTGATAACTTCAACAGCCGACTATCCAGGTTGTCTGTACCAGCAGACCCCCCAACAGTCACAGATCGCAACAACCTTTCCACCTGCACAACATTAACCTGATTAAATTCAAAACTGCACCTTTTATCTTTCATAATACACCTTTCAATAAGCTCAACTGAGTTGTAGTCCACAGTGTATTTCATTGTCTCTCTAAAATTAGCAATCTTATTAACAAAATAATCATTAAAATAATTTGCAATCTGTATTGGTTTAGTCAAATAAACACCATTAAATTCAATAAAAGAAGTGGGTATTGAGCACATATCAGGATTATTAGTATAAATGTGATCAATACATTTTGAAGTTAAAAATCCTGTATTGTTACTAGAAATTCTCGTCGGTTGATCCATTAATTGAAATAAACCACAAGTGTCTGCCATGATTTTAAGCTTATTTTTCAAAGGAAAAATATCAGATATCAATATTTAAATCTCCCAACCAATATACAGTGGTGTGAAAAAGTATTTGCCCCCTTCCACATTTCCTGTTCCTTTGCATGTTTGTCACATTTAAGTGTTTCGGAACATCAAACCAATTTAAACAATAGTCAAGGACAACACAAGTAAACACAAAATGCAATTTGTAAATGAAGGTGTTTATTATTAAAGGTGAAAAAAAATCCAAACCATCATGGCCCTGTGTGAAAAAGTGATTGCCCCCCTTGTTAAAACATACTATAACTGTGGTTGTCCACACCTGAGTTCAATTTCTCTAGCCACACCCAGGCCTGATTATTGCCACACCTGTTCACAATCAAGGCATCACTTAAATAGGAGCTGCTTGACACAATAAGGTCCACCAGAAGATCCTTAAAAGCTACACATCATGCCGAGACCCAAAGAAATTCAGGAACAATTGAGAAAGAAAGTAATTGAGATCTATCAGTCTGGAAAGGGTTATAAAGCCATTTCCAAAGCTTTGGGAATCCAGCGAACCACAGTGAGAGCCATTATCCACAAATGGCGAAGACATGGAACAGTGGTGAACCTTCCCAGGAGTGGCCGGCCGCCCAAAATTACCCCAAGAGCGCAGCGACGACTCATCCAAGAGGTCACAAAAGACCCCACAACAACGTCCAAAGAACTGCAGGCCTCACTTGCCTCAGTTAAGGTCAGCGTTCATGCCTCCACCATCAGGAAAAGACTGGGCAAAAATGGCCTGCATGGCAGAGTTCCAAGGAGAAAACCACTGCTGAGCAAAAAGAACATCAAAGCTCGTCTCAATTTCTCCACAACACATCTTGATGATCCCCAAGACTTTTGGGACAACATTCTGTGGACCGATGAGACAAAAGTGGAACTCTTTGGAAGGTGTGTGTCCAAGTATATCTGGCGTAGAAGGAACACTGCATTTCATAAAAAGAACATTATACCAACAGTAAAATATGGTGGTGGTAGTGTGATGGTCTGGGGCTGTTTTGCTGCTTCAGGACCTGGAAGACTTGCCGTGATAAAAGGAACTATGAATTCTGCTGTCTACCAAGAGATCCTGAAGGAGAATGTCCGACCATCTGTTCGTGTACTCAAGCTGAAACAAACTTGGGTTCTGCAGCAGGACAATGATCCTAAACACACCAGCAAGTCCACCACCGAATGGCTGAAGAAAAACAAAATGAAGACTTTGGAGTGGCCTAGCCAAAGTCCTGACCTGAATCCTATTGAGATGTTGTGGTATGACCTTAAAAAGGCCGTTCATGCTCGAAAACCCTCTAATGTAACTGAATTAGGACAATTCTGCAAAGATGAGTGGGCCAAAATTCCTCCAGGACGCTGTAAAAGCCTCATTGCACATTATCGCAAACGCTTGGTTGCAGTTGTTGCTGCTAAGGGTGGCCCAACCAGTTATTAGGTTTAGGGGCAATCACTTTTTCACACAGGGCCATGATGGTTTGGATTTTTTCACCTTTAATAATAAACACCTTCATTTACAAATTGCATTTTGTGTTTACTTGTGTTGTCCTTGACTATTGTTTAAATTGGTTTGATGTTCCGAAACACTTAAGTGTGACAAACATGCAAAGGAACAGGAAATGAGGAAGGGGGCAAACACTTTTTCACACCACTGTATCTCTCTGTTTTCCTCAGTCACCTTATCTAGCATATTACATAAATCATTAACATACTGTATCCTGGCACTAGGTGGCCTATAACAGCAACCAAGAATAATAGGTTTCAAATGTGGAAGATGTACCTGTACCCATAATACTTCAACATCATCAATCAATAAGTCATGTCTCATTTTAACAGGAAAATGATCTCTTATATAAATGGCTACACCTCCTCCAAATCTGTTTCTATCCTTTCTGTAAATTGAAAACCCCCCTATATCCACTTCTGAATTATCTATGAAGTGATCCAGATGAGTTTCAGAAATCATAAGTATGTCTATTTTATTCAATTGTAAAAATAAAGACAGGTCTTGAATTTTGTTCCTTAGACTACATATATTAATATGTGCAAGTATTAAACCTTTAGGTAATTTATTTATTCTGGTCATCTTAATTAAAGTTAAATAAATTCTATATTATAATCTAGTAGAATATCTTATTTCCTGAGTTATTTTAACTTCATCAAGTAGGCTGCATACATATAAATCTTACACACAGACACATACATATTCACAAACATATTTGAAATTGAGCATTAAAGCTCATTAGGCCGACAACTGACTTTGTCCATCCCTTGGGGTGATAATCAGTTTATCATACTTCAAACTCGCTTTATCCCCTTTTTCTCTAGCAGCTTTCATCTTCGGCCACAACTCCTTCCTCCTTAGTTGCACAGCTTCAGAGAAATCTTTGTTAATGTAGATTTTAGTGCCCTTTAATTTCTTAGCAGAAGAAAGAATTAGCTCTCTATCTTCAAGGCGAAGAAGTTTGACAACAATTTTCCTTGGCCTTCCCCTCTCCTGAAACTGGCCCAGTCTCTGAGCACGCTCAATGTCAATATTTATTCCATCTAATCCCAAATTCTTTGAGAACATGTCTCGCACCTTTTTCTCTGGTTCACCCCACTTCTCTCCTTTCTCGTCAGCAATGCCATCAATTAAAATATTTGTTCTCCTGCTCTGGTTTTCAATGTAGTCCAGCCTGTTGAACATTACATCCAATTTCTGTTTAGAAGTAGTTATGTTTGTCTCAAGTGCCCTTATCTTTGACTCAATCTCAGTGCATCCCATCTTCTCCGGCTGTGTAGCTATGGTGACCAGTCACGCTGAGGCATTACTCAATCTGCAATGGAAAACGGACGCAGAGAGCGTAGAGTAGAGGCGAGCAGAGCTGTTACCATCAGTGGAAAAACGTCGTATATGTGGGATAAAATATCCAGACAAGAAAGAAAAGAAAATATATCCAATAAAAAAGTTCCAAAAAGGTTTTTAAACACTCCCCGTGCTGTGATGCTGGGGCAGGTCTTGTATCAGTCTCAGAATCTAAATGCGTCCCTCCACTGAGTCAGAATATGTGCTGCTGTCGCTGGACACCAGTGCACATTGTCCCACCCTGTTTGGGACTTCCCTGCTGCTAATTTGGGAAGGTGTGGGAGTCGACTTATTGCTAGGTTTATTTCCCTCAGAGTGTTTTTTTCTCTGGCTGGTAAAGCATCAGAGAAGTTAATCAGTGGAGTTACTATTTGTGCATTTGGAAACTTTTCAGTGCCAACCTTGTAGATTGCTGTCAGCTGTGCCCTGGCCTGCTCTGTATCCATTTAGTCCAAATGAGAGGATGACCTTTTGGACTTGGTTTGAATATGTGGCTTTTTCCAAAATGTGCAGTGCATGGCCTAATTTAGCTCCTGGATGAGAGTCCACCTGTACTCTGTTGTCAAAGCATTTTGGTAAACTTCCTAAGTTGGAGTCTCCAATAATTAAAACTGGCCTGTACACTACTAAGTTCCAATTTTTGATTTTATCATTAAAATGCTTATGTCTTTGAAATAGTGGCTTTTCCACCATGTGATCCACTGTGTCCAATTCTTCACCCAGCTCTTTTTCAACCCTTTCTGTCACATCTGTTTTAAAATCTGCCAAGTCCCGTTTGGTAAAGTGAACAGCTAGAGACCAGGCCTCCCTCCAGTTTGTTGTCCTGACATTATTTTTTAAGCTGATTAAATTGTCTTCTATAGCCTCCTCAAAATGTCTAGCTATTAGTGAGATTGTAGCTTGAGTCCATTTTTTAGCGACTAGATCACTTCACCATGCTCTGGTTTAGTTTTGACAGCGTTCCTAAGGTGGTCATGGGCACGTCTTAAATCCCCGTCAAATGTAAGGCAATAGTCCAGGTGGTGATGGGCCTTTAAGTGGTTTTTGAAGGTTCTGATTAGCACTTTTCACTCTGCCATATTTACTATTTGTAAGATTTGATTCAAACTCCAAAAAGGTCAGTCCCTAATATGTAGGTAGTCCCTTAGTTTAATGGCTCCTGTTATCACCGCAGGGTTTCCCGGGGCGGAGTTGGGATGTTTCAGACCCTTCTCTGGTTTGGCAGAATCTTCTGAAAACTTTGAAAATGTCTTTCATTTTAAATGCTTAAACTAAAAGAAAGAATTGCTTTATTTGGTTGCAATTAATTCTATGTAATTTCACAAGTAATTTAATTACCTATTTTTTCAACAATATGTAACTGAACATATTAGTTTGATACATGTCTAGATTAATTCACACCTAAACTTTACTTTAAGGAACATTATTAATGTTTAGCTAGATTCACAGCACCAGTTTCTACTTAAGTGACATAGGCAATACGTCAGTTAAGTAGAAACTGGTTCTGTGAATCTAGCTAATCTTTACTTGTAGATGATAGATAGGTAGGTAGGTAGATAGATAGATAGATAGATAGATAGATAGATAGAATATAAAGTAAGAGATAGGAAAACACATCCCATTGGTAAGCCACTACATAAAACAACATAAAGACATGAGTGATTGGCGAGCTGTTGTCCCCTGTCCCAGAGATGATCCTAGATGAGGAAGAGATGTAGAGGCAGCTTTAAAGTTCATCTTTGATACAGTAAGCTTGTTTCATATCATCAAGAAATGTAGGCAGAAGATACATTGGTTTAAACAAGTGTCATTTTAAACCTTAAACCATTTAAAAGGAGTTGATTTCAACAAGGTGGGACATAATCTGAGAAACTACAGCATTTGTATGAACTTGTTGACAAAAGGGGCTGGGTCTCCAAGCAGTTAGCACCTGGAACTGATGGCTGGCCATTGCTTTGTTTTGCAGAAGGACTGGCTAATGAGTGTTGGAGGACATGAATGGGTGCTCACTCTGGCCAACTACTGTTGGCATAATTGAACTGTTTTAAACATTGCCCTGGGGGGATAAACACTTGTGCGAGATCCAGACTTTGTTTTGCGAGATATTGAGTTTTATTTGCGAGATCTTGACTTTGTTTTGAAAGATATCAACTTTTTTTCAAGCTATCTCGCAAATCCAACAAACAATAAGCCTAACCTATTTTGCCAGCTATCGTGTAGCGCGCTAGATAGCATCTAGCTAGATAGCATCTAGCTAGATAGCATCTAGTAGCTACTATCTTGCTAGTAGCCCAACATGATTACATCTCCTTGGTTGTCAAAATGCATCCAATGTCAAAATCTTGATTCATGAGTTGGAATTTCTCCATATTTCCACAGTAGATTTGGACATTTTGCGACTCCTTAGGAACGTGATGAGCTGTGGTATGTGAATCAGCTTTCAAGTTCAAGCTTTCAGAGTTTAGTTGAGTGCTTCAACCCCACCAAAGTAGATATTGAGTGTGTTGAAGAAGTCTGTGTTGTCTTCACAGGACCGAAGAGCAACCTTGCAGTCTGTGATGATCTGGATGCCTTGCCACGTGTCTGGTGTTTGTTGGGTCGAAAAAGAATCCCTGGATTCTCTGACCATAGGCACGCTTTGCTGTTCTGATGGCACGGTTCAGGTTGGCTCTGGCTGATCTGAGCGCCTCTGTGTCTCCACCCTGCATTTCTGCATATTGTACCCCAGCGTTGCACGTACCTCATTGGTCATCCAGGGTTTCTGATTTGGCCGTTATGGTTACGATCTTGGTAGCAGAGACATCCTCAATGCATTTCGGGATGTATGCAGACACAGATTCAGCATACTCCTCTACATTTGGGTGTTGGTTTTAAGTTGCAGCTTTCTTGAACATGTCCCAGTCCGTGCACTCAAACAGTCCTGTAGTGCTTACACAGATCCTGCAGGCCAGACCTTCATCTGCTTCACAGTGGGTTTTCCTCTGGCGAGCAGGGGCCTGTATGCAGGAATTAGCATTACAGAGAGATGGTCTAATGAGCAAAGGTGGGGCGGGGGGGCTGCCTTGAATGCATCCTTGATGTTTGTGTAGGATCTGTCTAGTTTATTTGAGCCTCTCGTTGCAAAGTTCACATACTGTTGGGAATGGAGGAGAACTGTCTTCGTGTTGGCCTGATCAAACTTGATGTTCAGAGAGCAATGACTTGTGTCCACCTTGGCATTGTTACCCCAGCTGTTGTTGGTGTAGATGCAAACACCACCACCCGGGGTTTTACCACTGAGAGTGCAGCACAGAATTGTCAAAATCTTGATTCTGTTGGAGCTTGATTCTCTCCATAATTCCACTGTAGATGTTGGGCCTCCCTAGAAATGCTGGGAGCTGTGGCATGTGAATCAGCTTTAAAATTCAACAGGAAACCATATTTGGCCATTTGGGGACCCGAAGGACGAGGCAATGGCAGTAGAAAAATACGATTGAATACAGGACGGGTCTCTGTGACTTGGAGGACGAGGATAGCGGGAAATGCGATCAAATGCATGGTAGGTCTCGGGCCAGGCCCGGCCAGTTGATGTGAAATAAAATAAAATAGTTTACGAGGGTCCCGAGAACCTGAAGCACAGCGCAACGCAGCGGTCAACGGGTCCCTGTGACCCGATGGCCAAAACCTCCTGTTTAACCAGACTCATTTCACTTCAGGGTGATAGTACACCACCCCAGACCCTCACTTGGGTAAAATCAGAACTTTCTGATGTAGGATTTTTAAGCCTTGTGTTGTGCTTCTGGTCCCAGAGACCCGTTCTGTATTACATTGTATTTTTCTGCTACCGTGGTACAGACAGATAGATCGATGTAGAGGAAACTTTGAGGTTAATCTGTGATACATTACGTTTGTTTAAAAACATAATCAAGAAATAAAGGCCAGAAAATACATAAACAAGTTTCATTTTAAACAATTTAAAAGACTACAATTCACTACTATTTTAGTCACTGTTCCATTATCTTTTACTGTGACTGTTATTCATCTCAACCCCAGCCGGTGGTCAGACACCGCCTACCAAGAACCTGGGTCTGTCCCAGGTTTCTCGTCACTGTTGCGCCGTTGCCAGTAAGGACCTGATTTACTCGAGGGAAGAACTGTTTGAACTCAGGACAATGGGACACGCTGGACAAGCCGGCACATTTCACCCGATCCCGTGGGAACTACGGCGAGAATACCGAGGATGCAGAACTGGAGCTACTGACTACTAATTTCTGTATGGACATTGTAGTTCCCACAAGAACTATATGCTGCTTTCCAAATAACAAACCATGGATCACCAGTGATGTCAAGGATCTCCCCAATTAAAAGAAGAGGTCGTTTAAAGGGGGGGGGCAGGCAAAGCTGAAGCATGTACAGGGGGAACTCAAGGTCAAGCTGAAAGAGGCAAAGGAGGATTACAGAAAGAAGGTAGAGCAAAAGCTGCAGGAGAACAGCATGAAGGAGGTCTGGGAGGGCATGAAAACATCACTGGCTGCAAGAAGAAGAGTAGAGGAGGGGGGATGTAGTGAGGGAAAACCAGCTCAACCAGTTCTCCACAGGTTTGATTGCCCTGCTCCTGCTGCGATGGCCTGCCAAACCCCCCCACTGCACCTCCCACCTACTCCATTCTGTTCACAGCATGCCCCCCTCCCCACCCTCTCGCTTACCTCTACATCAACTGTACCCTTTCCCCATACTGCTACCATGGACTATGCGGTTTCAAGCACTTCAGCCTACGGCCACCAGCCACCATTGCACTGATACTGATGCACCCTCTCCACCATACTCAAACAAGGGACCCCCTGCAGCATGTCTTCAACTGAGCCTCCGACTGGGGAAGGTTCCAGCACTGTGGAAGACATTGTGTCTCATCCCAGTTCCTAAGAAACCACATCCCAGTGAGCTAAATGACTTTAGGCCAGTCACTCTAACTTCACATATGATGAAGATGATGGAGCGGCTGCTACTTCACATCCTCAGACCCAAAGTCAGCCACTCACTGGACCGGCTCCAGTTTGCAGACTGAGACTGTTCTGCAGCACCGGAGCGCCTCAGGGGACTGTGCTTTCACTGTTCCTCTTCACCCTCTACACTTCAGGCTTCAGCTACAACTCTGAGTCATGCCACATGCAGAAGTTTTTGGACGACACTGCGATTTTGGGGTGTATCAGGGATGGGCAGGAGGACAAGTACAGGAACCTGGTGGAGGACTTTGTGCAATGCTGCAGGCTCAACCATCTGCAGCTGAACATAGCAAAGACCAAGGAGCTGGTTGTAGATTTCAGGAGCTCTAAACCACACATGACACCAGTTTCCATTGAAGGGGTCAATGTGGAGGGGGTCAGCACATATAAGTACCGGGTGGGGGTACATGTGGCCAACAAAGTGGACTGGTCAACCTACACAGATGCACTATATTGGAAAGGGCACAGTCGGCTCTACTTCCTGAGGAGGCTGCGGTCATTCAATGTCTGCAGTAAGCTCCTCTGGATGTTTCACCAGTCAGTCATTGCCAGTTGCCCCCCCCCACTACACAGTAGGATGCTGGTGATCATGGACAATGCCCCCCCCCCACACACACTACGCAGCAAATTCTTTAAACAGAGTTTAACAGCCATGTTCAGGGGCAGACTTCTGTCACTGTCATGCTTAACAGACAGATTAAGGAGGTCCTTTGTTCCCAGGGCCATCCAACTCTTCAACACAAGAGGGGGAGAAATTAACTTTTCAGCATGAGCCTGTCTCTCTCAGCCCCCCCATCATGTCTGCTGTACAACTTTCTTATTGGTTATCTACTGCACTGTTCACTTTTGCACTTTTGCACTATCATCATTACACCCAGTCTACCATAGTATCTCACCTTATCATGGTCATTGCATTTCTGGGAGAGATTTTTATTTTTATTCTTATGTATGTGTGTATGTGTGTGATATGTATGTGTGTATATGTGTGAAATATGTGTGTATGTGTGATATGTATGTGTATATATGTGTGTATATGTGTTAGTTGTGTTATGGTTATCTTGCTGCTGGATGCCTAAAATTTCCTTCAGGATGAATAAAGTATCTATCTATCTATCTAGCTATCTATCTATCTATCTATCTATCTAGACAGACAGACATAGAGGCAACTTTAAATTTTATTTTTGATACATTCATCTTGTTTAAAACTTCCCCAAGAAATGCAGGCAGAAGATCCCTTGGTTTAAATCAGTGTCATTTTAAACCTTAAATCATTTCAAAGGAATTCCTTTCAACAAGACAGGACTCAATCCGTGTGTGCTTTTCGGCTCTGTGGGACCTGTTTTCAATGTTTGCTAAGAGAAAAATTATGCTATTTATTATGTCTTCTAACTCACACTCATTGGCCTTGGCTCATTTTCTGTAAAGAACTTTCAATGACAGCACATAGTACCCCCATTAAGTTCTAAGAAATAATCATCAATAATGATCAACAATCTTGTTTTTTACCGTTTTTAAATGTCCTTGTTTTCTTACAAAGAAACCCTGAAAATGATCATATATGTGATCTCATAGGGATAACTGGCAAATATTGATCATATGTGGTGTATGTATCATTGGTAAATGAGCTAAAGTACACATCTGTTAAGTATTTTTACATCAATTGTTATGGCTGTATTGATTTGAAAGCCTAATAATGTGGTGGCTCCACCAGACCTGGGAACCTTGGCTGTTTAACATAAATATGAAGGCCACACAAGGATTAATCTGAGAAACATCAGCAGCAGAAATTCTTCTACTTCTTGAAAAAAGGCAGGTTTTCACCCAGTTAGCACCTGGAACTAATGACTGTCCATTGCTTTGTCTTGCAAAAGAACTGCCTAATGACCCAATGGGGTCACCATGCTAACATGAAACATGATAACATGAATGGATCACTCTGGGATTCACACACTGGTTTCTGGCCAGCTGCTGGGTTTGCATAGTTCGTTTTTAACTGGGTTAATTTAAAACTCATTTTAAAATCTTAAATAGAATTCTTGAAACATTACTGAAGAAGTTTAATTGAAATGTCCATAGATGAAAATGGAAAGATAGATAAATCCTTTATTGAAGGGGAATTTAAGGTCCGGTAACTTAATGACATCACACAAACCATCCAAATATATCATAAACAGGATGATAAAATAACAAACAACAAATGGAGATATACTAATATACAAACTATCTGGCAGTGCAAGGATACACTTTAAAAAAATAATTGAAGTGTTTTAAACGAGTTGTGCAGCTGAACCTAAGAGCTGCAGATGTATTTGTCTCGCAGAAGGATTGGCTGGCCAATGGCTGTGTTTTGCATAATGGCCGGTGTATTGTCATGTCCTGTTTAAACTGGTTGAATTCATATCAACTGCTGCTACTCTGTCCAATCACAGTAGGACAATCACAGCTCCGCCCCTGCCTGACTCAGCTCACCAGGACATTTAATGGTCCCCTCACTCACCGATAAGCCAAATTGTGCTGGGACTTCATTCAGAAAGACAACAGAATTCTGCTGTCTTACTTCCTGCTGAAACTGCTTCATCTTGTTTGTTTTACCTCCACCAAAGTTTAGAGACCCAGGCTACTAAAAACTTTTAGATCCAGACCAAAGATTTTTCCTTTTCTACTATTTTCCTTTCCAAATGGCTCCAAAGACGTATGTATGACTGAATTTACCTCAAAATTGAAAGCAATGCTTTTAACTGTAATGTGAAATTACATAGACAGCTTTAATTAAAATGAAATGTGTTTTTCTGTTTCCAGTGTGTCCAACAGGCACTTCCTGCTGTGCCCGGTGTGCTTGAAGACCCAGGACAAGCTGTCGGTCCATCTGCGCAGGGTTTGCATGAAGAAGGACACACCTGAAGCCATTCAGGCTGCATTGGACAAGGCAAAGAGGGACGCCCTCGACATCCTGGAAACTGGCCGGGTGTTTGAGTACAGGTTGCTCAAAAATATGATAACTGATCAGCATCAACTCAGCTTGCTTGTTCGCGAATTGCAGGCTCGCCATATGGCAGTGGTTGGTGTCCCACTGCAGACCCCTTCTACCAGCCAAACCAGCCAGCCACCAGGGACCGCCGCAGCTGAGACAAGCAAGATTAAGTTGTCCTCTGTCAGCAGTGCCAAGACCTTTCAATGGTGAGAGTTTATTTTCACAACTTCCCTGATGAAATCTGTTGTGGTGGTGATTCACATGAATGATAAAAAAGAATATTTTCCTACATTGCAGCGTTCCAGATCTCTCCTTCAAGAAAAAAAAGGAACTGATGCACGGGAAGGGGCTTCATGATAGACATTCACTGGACCACCCTTTGTTGAATGACTTTTCTGTTTACCTGAAACATGACCTTGGGGTTGAAAATTTTATACAGGAGGTGAGGACAAACAAACATTCTGCAAATACACCATTTATTTTGACTAAGGTAATTTAACATGCGTTCTTTGCTTCTCAGGTACAAAATGTGGCTCGCTACCTCTACTACTTTGACCGCCGTGACCCAACCCTGGATTTTGTCAAGGACAGGCCGAAGCTCCGGGAGTACATTCAACAACTCACAGAGGCACAGTTGTCCAAGCAGACCCAGCTGAACTATTTAAAAAGTTTAAAAAGGTTAGCAGCATTTCCTTCTGGGTATTTGATACTGTCACAACTGTGTAGTTGTAATGTGTAACTGCATAAATACTTGTGCTACTTCCCCCAGATTCCTGAGGTTCCACACGGACACAACCCGCATGGTTACCGACAACCCAACCATGCACAATCTCTGCAAAAGCTTCATTGACTTCATTAGTAGCTTGCAGAATAGCTGCTCCCGGCGTGTCAGCAAGGAAATTGTCAAGAAGAGGTTAGTTACATTTTTAATTGGATTACACTACAGATAGGTGACCAATGGGCCAATTAATGATATTAATTAGTTATACATTTGTTTGACTTTTCTTATGTCTTAGGTATGACAATCTGATGGTGCCTCAGATGGAGCCAAAGGACTGCTTAGCCGTGCTAAAAGCCGCCAAAGGGGATTTCATGAAAATCATGGGAATGCTGCTTGCTGACAAAAATCTCACCTTGGAAATAACAGATGGTACTCTTGTCCTCTACTACCTAGAGGCTGTGATGATCCTAAGACACCTACAGCGGCCGGGTGTGGTGGAGCACATGACTGTAAGTATTGTGGTACTGTTTTCAACGTCACTATTATAGATGGACAGTATTGCATTGTTACATTAACTTTACTAATCAATGTGATATCCATGTGTTGTGCAGGTGACTGAGTGGATCAGCAGGAAGAGAGATCCAAGTGGAAACACTATCATTGCAGTCGTGGAACACAAAACTGCAGCCCAACAAGTGGCAGGGTTTGCCCTTTCACAGGAAGAGGAGTTTGTAAGTTACTGTGAAAACCTGTGGAGTACCTTTTCACTATTAGATATGAATATTTATTCCTGTTTATTACTCTGCCAACAGTGGTTTCATGAATACTTCACACGGGTGCGTCCAGTTTTCCTGTTGAACAAAGAAGAGGATGAGGCAAGAGGCAGGTTTTTCATCTCGACCAAAGGCAAGCCCATCTACAATGCCTCCAATGACCTCTACCGGCTGCACAAAAAGTATGCAATCCATCATCCATTCAATGTGTACTTATATTAATAATGTCTCAGGTTTCTGGTAACATGCTTATGAATGTCATAGTAATACCCTGTTTAAACCCTGTTTTAGATACAAACTTCAATCTGTGACCAGTATGACAGCCCGCAGGACGTTCGAGACCGCCGCCAAAATATGTTCGGACCAGGAAAAGGCAATGATTGCCGAATACCTGACTCATTCAACTGCCACAGCCGACAAGCATTGTCGCATGAAGGAGCCTTCTACTTTGTGTGAAGCTAAAAGGTTGATAGCTACGCTGGCAGGTGATTCGAGGTAAGCATGTTATACATTTGTTGACACAAATAAATGTATTTATCTAATCAATCTGTAAAACATTTCATTCATTCATAATCATATTTATGTATTTTTTGCAGCAACGGGTCGGGAGATGAAGGGACAAGCCAAGGCACCACCCGTGGTGCCACCTGTGGTTCCACCTTGGATCAAAGCACCTCCAATGTGCAAATGGAGATTCAGTCGGCCTATGATAACATGCTGAAAACACACCCTGTGGAGTTGGCCGGGGCGGTGCCCAGTAGGACTGAGAGATGCAAGTTTTCTCCAGCACATGCCCGGCAGCTGTACGAACGTTGGCTGAAGGCACAGAAGAAACTTCGTGTGAAACATATTCTCTGTAAGTTTTTTTCACATTTAACGACCATTATCAAGTGACAATGCTAAATGCATGATTCCAACATATTGAAGCTAACGAAATACTTTCTTCCTGACAGCATACTTCTGCAGGCGTAGGCCAACTGAACATCGGATCATCGCATGGATAAAGAAACAGGGATGGACAAGCAATGTGCCCAACGGTGCCAAACTCTTTCAGGAGTGGAAACCCTCAGGAAATGAGGACAAAGCAATTGACTCACGACAGATTCAAAAGCTTGTCAGGTCCCAGAAGTGGAGAGGGCTCCATATCACTGACACTGAAGGGAAAGGCAATGGTGTCATTGCCACCCGCACATTTCAGCCTGGCGAGGTGGTTTGTGATTACCATGGGTCCATTGTCAGTGCCAAAAGGGAAAGAAAATACTCCAAGACATCAGTGAGGGAGGAAAAGGATATGTTTTCTTCTACACTGACAAGAAAGGGAAAGCCATGGCCATCAATGCCCAGTTGGCTAGCTGCGACTGCCACCCTGGACAGCAGACCTTTGGAAGGATGATAAATCACTCCACAGCAACATGTAACCTCAGACCCAGGTTCTCTAATCTGCAAACAGACGAGGAGGAAAAAGATGTCATTCTTTTGATTGCAACCAAGAAGATTAAGGTGAACGATGAACTCTTGTTTGATTATGGAGTGGACTCCAAGTCTTCTGGAGCAAAGGGTTCTGACCTTTCTTGGCTCGGTTAGGTCAATGTCAGACACTCATTCACTTCTGGTTAGGTCCCATACCCGGCACTACACCAATTGTGAATCCAGCTGCCTGCAAAGACACCCGCTTTCAACGCCAGACACTCACTTTTGGTTATGTCTCATGCTACACCTTTAATGAAAGATCCTAGCAAATGGTCTCCAACAACCAGCCGAACCGCTCCAAGACACCTTCCAAGGGGAAAGAAGTCAACATGGACTTAATCATACAACATCATAATCAGGTTTGTACACTTCATGAAAAATGTATTTTAACACTGCATTCTGTAATTGCCTTCGACCTTTCTACTCTGCATCTTTTTCTGATCATCATGGCGGAGGGACCTAGTGAAGACTAATTACGTAGTATGATACTGTTAGCTTGCACCTTTGTAAAATATCTGTTAGTGGATTCTTAGAGGATAATACAATAATGTTTTCTTTTTGTTTCATGCTGCCTGCATCCTTCCCAACTCATCGATGGATGTGCAAGATCCTCTGTTTTCTTACCAGCCTGATCTGCATCAACCTGCATCCAACTAAGTGCCTTCATGCCTGGGTGTTGATCTCCAGGTCAACTGGCCTCACCTCTAAGCACCAGTAAGTGGCTCTAAGCCATATCGGTATCAGTGTAAATGATGTAAATGAGTGTTATCTAAGATTATTAAATTATTTATCTCAGGACTTGCTGCAGTTAATAAGAATAATAGTAATAGCATTGTGTTAAAAAAGTAAATCATGCTAATGTAATTCCAATGCATAGGGAACACTGCACATTCAATTCCAAATCAAAACATAACCGAAATTGATCAAGTTTGTGTTCTACCTTTATTGAAAGTGAAGAGAAATTAATATTAGGCTGTTAAATATAGCACAACTTGCATTTTTCTTAACAAACATTTACTGAAAAATGTTGCAAGGGTTTGCTTTACTTTGGATCTCTGCACTAATATTTAGTTGCATAACCATTATTTCTGAGAACTGCTTCACATCTGTGTTGCATGGAGTCACCTGTGAACAGGTATTCCAGCCCAGGACCATTGAACACATCCCACAATTCCTCTGCATCACTGGGTTTTGCTTCAGAAACAGCATTTTTGATTTACCCCATCAAGTTCTGTATTGGAAATGTGACTGTGGACAAAATCATTCGGGTTTTCCCTAACCAGAAACCCTGGATGACCAGCCATGTCCGTACACTCCTCAGAGCCCGCAACGCTGCCTTCAGGGCTGAACTATAGAGACTGTGGTGCAACATCAAGTGACCTGAGTGTGAAGCTGGCAGAGGAGCTGAATGAGCCTTAATGATAACCTTCCTGTGGCCCTCACCCCGGTAATCATGAAGTGCTTTGAGAGACTTGTTCTCCAACATATCAAGGACTACCTCCCCTCAGATCTGGACCCCTATCAGTTCGCATGCCACAAGAACAGATCCACAGAGGATGCCATCACCGTAGCTCTCCACTCTGCGTTGAGCCGCCTGGAGCAGCAGCAGAACTACGTCCGCATGCTCCCCCCTCCCACATGTGCCTGGATAAAGGACTTTCTCACCACTCAGCCCCAGACGGTGAGACTGGGCCCCCACCTCTCCTCCACTCGCATGTTGAGTACCGGCTCCCCACAGGGCTGTGTGCTGAGCCCCCTCCTGTACTGTCTCTACACCTACAACTGCAGTCCAGCCCACAACAACAACTTCATCGTCAAGTTTTCTGACGACACCACAGTGGATGGACTCATCTCAAAGGGGGACGAGGCAGCCTACAGAGAGGAGGTCCTGAACTTGGCAGCTTGGTGTTCAGAGAACAACCTGGCTCTGAACACCAAGAAAACCAAGGAGATCATTGTCAACTTCAGGAAGAACAGCACCGACCTAGCCCCCCTGCACATCAACGGCGAGTGTGTGGAGAGGGTCCACACCTTCCGGTTTCTCGGTGTCCTCATCTCCGCTGACATCTCCTGGACAGACAACACCACAGCGGTCATCAAGAAGGCCAAGCAGCGACTACACTTCCTGAGGGTCCTCAGGAACCTGGACTCCAACGTGCTGCTGACCTTCCATGGAGAGGCTCTGATGTGTAGGGGGGCTAGGTCGGTGCTGTTCTTCCTGAAGTTGACGATGATCTCTTTGGTTTTCTTGGTGTTCAGAGCCTTGTAAGATCAGTACAGAATTTAATACTCAATCACTATTGTGCAATATTTAATATTCAGGACTTTTGATACACCAAACTATATTTTTGTATAATGTGTATAAAAACCTTTATCTTTCTACTTTATATATGTATTTAGTTGTTCTCAGGACTGTGCACCACATTCTCCCTCTCTTTTTTCTTCACTACTTAAATTTTATATTTTTACATTTTTATTTTTATATTTTATATTTTGTGTTGACACTGTAAAGGTTTTGCTTAAATCTCGTTGCACAGTTACTGCAATTGTGTATGACAATAAAGGCTTGTTATTCTATTCTATGATCCCTGGTATGCGATAAATAGGCCCATCCCAGTATCATAGTTTTTGCCCCCATGCTTTACTATCCTCACAGTGTACTGTGAAGACGTGTGAAGTCGTCAGACAAACTGCCCGCGGCCCCTAGACCCAAAAAGAATTATTTAGCTCTCATCAGTCCACAGAATGTTGCTCCATTTCTCCTTTGGCCAGTCAGTGGGACCTTTGACAAATTATAACCTATTCAGTACATGTCTTTTTTTCAGCAATGGGACTTTGCGGAGGGGGGGGTGGCAGGTTCTAGCTGATAGATTTGGGCTGAGCAGCCTATACTTGCAGGGCCCTTTAATGCCCAGCAAGTAGTCTGGGTTAACATGCCCCCCCACCTCCCAACCCCCAGTTAGTGTCTCTATGTCGGTAATTTCTCCATATTTCCACCATTATATATGTACATATTGGGCCACATTAGGAATGTGCCAAGCTGTAGTATATTAATCAGCATTCAAATTCAACGGGTAAGCATATTGTGCAATTTGGGGCTAGTGCAAATTTATACAGAGTTATATTCAGAGCCTGAAATACAGGCACACATGCTCAGGACCTATTCATGCACAAATGGAGAGATGTCAAAGTGAGTGGGCTGCCAGCTGGAACAGTGCCCTGAGCGATTGGGGGAGTATGGTGGCTTGCTCAAGGAGGTGAAGTGGCATTTCTCCAGCATCAATCCACACTCCATACTTTGGTCCGCATGGGGACTTGAACCGGCAACCCTCAGGGTCCCATACCCCAAGTATTGAACCACTTGTCCCCAACTCATGGATGGATGTGCACCATCCTGTGTTCTACTGCCAACAACCTGCATCCTGAGAAAGGGAACCTGATGGTTCAGGACACCCAGCAGCAGCTTGACGTTAGTGGTAGCAGTCAGAGGTTAGGGCCTGGATGCATTATGTATACATTAGAATGGATGCCAATTATTATTATTATTATTATCAATACTGGGAAAATAGTTTGGTAACACTTTATATTTAATAAATTAGTTAATTAAATTAAAATTAAATTAATATGTAGTTAATTGTCATGTAACTGCTAGCAAACCATCATCTTACTGTTAAACAAATAATTAATAATATATTAGTAGTGCTGTAAATTAAGTTTATTGTTACACACATTATATCCCTCATACTATATTAGGTATCGGGTAATGATTAAAAAAGCCTTTAAGAAACCATTTTCAATACAGCAAATATATACAGCAATACAAGCAATCCCTGAAGTGGAACGTCCTAGATGTAGACTATGTTATGTTCTCTGTACCTGTAAAGCACATTTGTCTTCAAAAAGCTTTAGTTTATATAACCAGTTCAAAACATTACCTAAAGATTGTTTTAAACACATGCGGATAGTTTCATACCGTTTTTTAAATGAGGTTAGGAGAAGTTTTCTTTAAAGGGGTGATAGAATGGTTGTATAGAGTATTTCACGCTGTTCCTTGAGGTCTCCTGATAGGGTATGTAACATTTGTTGGGCTTTTGCTGTTTTTTTGGCCCTCATGCTACCCTGTTAAATTGACCTGGACTGAAACGAGAGCTTTTCTGCCTTATATGGTCTGCTCAAGCATATTTAAATAAGCTGCACGCTGATTGGTTGATGTACAACAAGCTTTGCTGTGGCACACAAACATGACTAACAGCACTCATTAAAACATCCAAGATGGAGATAGCATGGATACGGTATCTATTTGAGCCTTAATCAGAGGAAGAATCTGATATAGAGGAGCAACCTGCCAGTAGATTGGAAATGACTTCTTCAGACTGGTAAGTTTTGTCATTTAGCATTTACTTACATTTTCAACATTAGTGGCTCATTGTCATACTAGTGTAATACTCCCACTTCAGTGTTGTAGCCTATGCATAATGTTGTATTAGGTTTGTTTTTAGTATTGTAAGCAACATAACTTATTAATTTGCACACGGACAAATATTTTACAACTTGTACCCTCGCAATTTCAGTCAAGATGTCCAGTTGGCTGAAAAGTTAGTGGGCAGTTCATAGAGCTGCTCACTACGAAAGTCTCTTAGTCACTATTGTAATATTGTTACCGTATACTCTCCTGCTGAATAGTGATTGATTGTGATTATGAGTTACGTACATTCTTTACCACGTAGTAGTAATGTGTAATCTTGCAACAGGTCGCCCATTTAGCTGGACAGGAGCCTATTTCTGTTCAGTTTGTATGCTACGTCTAAAGTATTATTACTACTCTCGCCTGTCAGTACATCTGTTATCTTCTACACTGTTAGACTTTGCTGTAATTTCTACAGTTACTTACCACAAAATGCCCAGTAAAATACCAGAATTTTCTTTTGTGGTTAATTACTGTAATAAACATTGCATTATGGGTATTAAAATTTCATTTACAGTGATTTACTGTATATTTTGAATTTATGGTACACTGTTAGACTGTACTGTATTTCTACAGTTACTTACCACAAAATGCCCAGTAAAATACTATAATTTTCTTTTCCGGTTCATTACTGTAATATGCATTGCATTATGGGTAGTAACATTTAATTTACAGTGATTTACTGTATTTTTTTAATTTGCGGTAGTCTGCTGTAAAACAACCGCAGTAGTGCTACTGTAGTTGAATAAGACAGACTTAAATAAAATATTTAGTTCATGTTATAGAAGCATAGAAATTAAATGGAAAAATAAAATCTCTAAAATTAATTATTTTATTTTATAGAGATATTTTACATTTTATTTATTATGCTTTTAGCAGTGAAGGTAATTTAAAAATGTGACATACTTTTCAGCAGTGTAAATAACTTATTGAGAGTTGTAGAGACAAACAAGAAACGGATTACGGATATAAATGCTTGACCACCATATTTGACCTCTGACTTCAAAAGAATAGCGGGTAGATACTTCAAAGGTGTTGAAAGAAGTAGCAGCTCGAGACATCAAAGGAGTACCGCTTTGGTCCGCGCGCACCAGAGTCCGCTCACACACACCAGAGTCCGCTCACACACACTACTCAGAGAGTAGCTGGAGAAGCGTTAAGGTAAGCTCAATCTTTGCTAATTCTGTGACATTAAAATCTCTGATATGCCTTCCCAAGCGGCGACGTTAGGTTACCGACCTGTGTCATAGCTAGGCTAGAGCAAGCTGTTAACTAGCCCCCGAAGGAAAAACGTAGTCTCGTATGGCAAGCCATTTTAACATTTAAAAGCTAGACTGGATATGTGTTGCAGATATCTTTAATTCCGTTTTGCCTAGTCAAAAGAACATTTCGGATATCCGCAATTACATTCTTCCTATCCACAATTGTAATTTCAGATATCCACGAAGACATTCTTCCTAGGACAAATTACATCACGTTTGCCATTCATTTGTATGTGGTTTATCATTACAGATATCTACAATTCAGTTGCAGATATCCAGTATGTGAATTACGGATATACGCAACTGAATTGTAGATATCTGTAATTCCAGTTTGAGATATCTACAATTTGATACTGACTAGTCATAACTCCAGTTCAAGATATCTTTAATTCAACTTAATTCAAGATATCTATATGGTCCTTTTCAGATATCTTAAATTAAGTTTTGACTAGGCGAAATGGCGTAGTAGATATCTGTAACTGGAATTATGACTAGTCAGAATGACGTTGTAGATATCTCAAACTGGAGTTAGGGATATTCGTAATTTAATAGTAGATATCTATTATCAAGATATAGATATCTTGAAATAAATTTTAATTAGAGATATCTGAAATTTGAGATATCTTTAACTTTAATTCTGCCTAGTCAAAATGTAATTACAGATATCATGAATTAGAGTTTTGACTAGGCAAAATGACGTTGCAGATATCTGTATGCAAATTGAGGCATCCCACAGGCGGGAGCAGAGCGCGTTGTTCAAATCATCAAATCACATAGCTAGCACCTGTTAATTGTGTAATTAGCACATTAGCACCATGTCGGAGCAGCCAGAGGACGAAGGCATTTTTAATCGTCTTTTAATGCAGCAGCCCGTGCAAGACAGAAGCGTGAGGGCTCGTTCAATTGCATGCCATTTTCTGGTGTTTTTTTATTACAGCCAACGCCATGACTCTTTCTTCTTCCATTCTCAGAATAAGGAAATTAACTTCTTCTACTAACTTATTCTACTTAATCTATCAATTCGTTGATTATGGCGGGGAAGGGAAAATACGTATTTCTATCTATATATATCTAAAATAGAGCAACGTCATGCACAGTAATTTGCATGACGTTTGAGATATCTTTAACTTTCATTTTGCCTAGTCAAAACTGAATTACAGATATCTGCAATTGTCATTTAAGATGTGTGACGAATTGAATGACGTTTTCAATGATGTCATTGTAGATATCTGTAATTCAGTTTTGCCTAGTCAAAAGTCAATTACAGATATCTTTATCTGTCGTTTTGACTAGTCACAATTACGTTACAGATATCTTGAATGACAATTCCAACTATCCAAAATATAATTACGACTAGTCATAAAGACGTTATTGATATCTACAATGTTAATTCCGGATAGTCGAATTTAGCTTTTAAATGTTAAAAGGGCTTGCCATAGTCTCGCTCCAACCTAACATTTTCCCCGTGGTGAGGATGAGCTAGCTTATATTACGCTCTGTAAGCTAACACAACTCGTTCTACATGCGCTGTTCGCCACATCTTTTTTACTTGTCAGACCATTGCCTGAAATACAATGGAACCCAAATTCTGGAAGTTTAAGGTCAGTTGCTGCTAGCTTATGAACTTGCTGTTGCCGCATTTTGGCTAACATTACCTCCAGTTAATGCTAACGTTAGATTCCAGATTCTGTTGATTGGTTTGTTTGTTTGTGTTTTAGAATGATTAAGCACAACTTATTACAGCTATATTATAGGCCTAGTATAGGCTACGCGGTTATATTAGTGGAGGTAAAGTTAACATTAAACCGTTACCTTTACATTTGCCCATCTAGTTAACATTTAGGCTATGTCTTTTAAAAAACACACAAAAAAAAACATTCTAGCTTATATGTCGGGTGACAGGAAAAGCGTCTTTAAGTAATGTTAATGTGGTGGATGGAAAGGAAAAAAAAAGACTCGTTGTAGTTTTTTTAGCTAAAAAAGACGTGTGGTAAATTTAATTCAATGTTAACCACATTAAGCTCTAGTTTTGGTGGAAAATTCATTGTCTCCAGCATTTATGGAGAGCAGTTTTTTGCCTTGGCTTCAGGGTGTGGCCACTTAAAACCATCGTGATGTCCAGCAAAGATTTGCCTCAGTGCCTTACTTTTCAGTAGTATTATTGCTTTCTGTAATGTGATATTTTATTGAATTAATCCTTTTTTGTGTGTGAGACCTAAGCTAAAGAGTGTGTAACTCAAAGAATATGGTGTTAGGAGTTGAGTCTATAGCTACCATGGTTTATGGGGGAAAAGAAAAGTAAAATTTAAAATGTATTTTCCTAGCCCCTTGAACTTAAATTTGACGGCTTGTTAAACAAATTATTTAAGGACTCTTTATAATGGCATAGTGATCAACTTTTAATACATCACATAACATTCTGTTATTCTAACAATATAAGAGTTACCTACATTATACTGGTTACCTGCATACTAATGCATGCATTTTTTTATCTTGTTGTAATTGTGTTTATAACCCCATGCATGCACTTTAAATATAAATTTTCATCATTTCAAATGTAGAACAACTGAGAGAGATGGGAGGAAGAAGAAAGCTGGAAGAAGGTCTGACCCCATGACCCACAGGAGCACATGATCCCTTTCAACAATCTATCATCATACGACAAAAGCATGTCCAGGACATTTTGCAGCCTGTGTATTCCAGAATTAGGATTAGGTGTGTGTGAATAAAGGGCTGTATTTAAAGATGACTGCTCTTGATTATGAAAATTTTAAACCTGTTTTTCTTTTAAGATTCTTAAGGATCAACCCAGATGAGGGCACCAAGTGCACTGCTACAGTGGGTACAAGCCACAAGACGGGAAGAGTTGTCCAAAGAAAGGTGATGAGCATCAGCTCCAGAGTCGCCACCTTCCTCCAACGGCTCACCGTATTGGAGTGGAAGACATCAAACTAGGTAAGCATTTTCTTGTGTGATGTAAAATAGTTAACACCAGAAAAATGATTACTCAGTACGATGAAGTAGTGCAGCTACGTACCCTGCCTGCTACAACACTGACACAACTAAATCATCTTGTATTTACCACTTGTGTAAGCAGAGGTCACAGTTATTCAGCAAAAGCTACAAAGTGTTGTTTTAATTTTAGTTAAAGGTCAAGAGCAACAATCTTTGAAGTTGGTCCAGTACTGAGCGAGAACACTGTGACCTGCAGCTTTCAAACCGGGCTCTGATGTAATCATACAGGGCAAATGTGCCAATTTCGTCCACTAAAAGTTCTGTTTTTGCCACTGATGGTGTCAAATTATTATTTTAAGTTTCTGACAACATTTGGAAAGGATCCCAACAGAGATTGGCCTTTTACTTAAAGAGGAAGATCCTTAGTTAGATCAGTTTTGTGAAACGGCTCCAAAATCATCATCACCAAACCCATCGACAGACAGCAAAAGAAAGAACCTTTGAATTATCTGTGGACTTCACTACTGGTGACTTATTTTGTATACTGTCATATTCTGTTTTTGCAAAAGTTGTAAGTCTGTTAACAGTTTAGATGAGATAAACTCATGACCATTTCTCTGCTTCTCATACAGTCCAGTACGGACCACCCCACCAGAGCATCTCTGTCCACCTTCCAGAAGATGTGGATCAGCAAGCAAGAGTACCATGGGTCTGGCCTTCACAAATCCTTCTAAGCAGACTGTTCCTCCTTCCCCTCCCCAACCAAAGCCCAACAACTTCAGCTTTGTGGTAACAACCACACCACATTTTGTATACATTTGAAAATACAGGTTAGTTAGTTTTCTGGGGGATTTAAAATGTTCAATTCGTTTTGAGAGTAAATTCAAATGGTAACTACATTTTTCAGACATGTATTCGCCTCTGAATGTTGCCCAGTGTTTGGCGCATATTTAGACATCGTTTTAGCATCGCTTGAATGTCAATTTTCTGTTGTTTTGCACTTTCAGAGTTAAAAAAATATCTTGTTCCTGATATTTGTACCTGAAAATAAAAATGTATTACTTTTGTACATGAGCTAAAGTCAATTATTTGGAATTTATTCAATTGAATTTATGTAAAATATTTAAAATTGTTTGTACAGCCAATGCCAAATAGTGTAATATTTTGTGAACCACAATTACAAAAAACTATAATACAGCAAGACAATTACAGTATCATTTAGCACGTTGCCAGTAAGTTACCGCAAAAATACAATAAAAAGTCTAACAGTGTAACTACTATCTAAAACTAATACGTAAAATTACAACTATGGTACATCCATCTTACCTTGGCAGGTGTAATTGTGGAAACTGTGCACACATGCCCCAGGAGAGAGAAAATATATGTTGCCGATAAATACCTAAGGTTAATAAAAGTAGATACATTAACTCAAGCTACTTTATGCTTTCTGCTCATTCAACATTATGAAATAACAACAGGCTCATTATGTTTGTTTTTACAGATCATGAGAAGAATGACCCAGGTTCCTGAGGAGGTAACCTGTATGATTGACCACCCTGGCCATCATCCGGTGTGCCTCAATATATATTCTTTGCAAAATGCAATGAATATTTACAGAGTTGACCATGGCCACTGTTAGCAGTTCAAGTATATAAATAAAATGTTTATAACAATACCCATTGATTATTGGTTCAGCATTATTACAAAAACACAGAATTATCAAGACAATAAAATGAAAAACTTTATTTTGTTTCAAAACAACCATTACTCTGAAATATAAAATATAAAAAATGTGGTTGTCCACTACACCCTGCTCTCATTGCAGGCAATGCAGACACATGGCCTATAGGACTTTTGTGAGCTGGTGGTGGGGTTTTCTTGGAAGAAGTGTCCGTGTCGTGATCCCCTCGTGTCGTGCTGCGTATATGGAGGAAGTTTCTGGATGCTTCAGGGCAGTATGTCGGGTTCAGACCCCCCCTCAACTGAACCGTGACACATGTTCTGCAACTGCATCGTCCATGGAAGGCCAGTCGAGCTGAGCATACAGGTCCTGGGGCACAGGAATCTGCCGGACCGCTTCCAGATAAGTAAGGGGGTCATGGATGATCTCCTCGAACACCAGCCGCATCAGGTCTAAGACATAGCCTGTAATTTTAAAGTTATTTTGTTGCAAATTTCTTGTTTGTAATAAAAAAATATTTAAACTGACAAATTGTTGGCTCTGTGTTCACTTGTTTGACGGTGTAACCCCCTCCCCCCCCCTTTGGCCTTTGGGAACAGAAGTCTGTACATTAGTGCATGGCTGCAAGACACAACCTAAAACAAAAAACATAAATTTTGTAACAATTGTATTATTAACTTTTACACACACCAAGCAAAATACTCCAGTTAACTCATAGAAAAAGCATTTGTTAAACCTCTAAGCTGTGCCAAAGCTGTACTTTAACCACTGTTGTTACAAGAGCCTTCCAGTTAGAGCAGCTTAAGGCTGAATCCCATTTCTTTATCTATGGCTGAATCCCATTTCTTCCTAGGGCTGAAAACATACCCCTAGGTATTGGGACACCGCTTGGTTGTGGTTACGTCACTAAGCATCGCCGCTAGCTGACTGCTACGTCACCAGAGGCGACAAGTGTTGATCACAAACTTCCAAGATGCCGTCTGCGGCGTGTGTATGTCGGTTGCGTGGGTTTTAGTTATTTTTCTGCGATTGTCTGCAACAACTCGAAGAAATCAAGCAATTAGGAGAAGAAGAAGTCTACGACGTCTACAAATACTGGCGGATCAGCTGATGGTATGAATGGATTTGCTGCAAAACAACAATGTTAGGTTATATTTAATGTTAACCGAACACTGTAGCTAGCTGAGCTGGACTCGATGTTAAGTACCGGTCCAGCCAGTGCTTTGTTTTTGGGGGAGACGATCTGTTTTTATTTTGGGGGGAGGAAGTAACTGTAGCCACTGTGTGCTTTGTTCTTTGAAGAGGCAAACATTTTTCCAACTCAATGGTGTGAAATTGTTTTTCTTTTCCAGACTGGTGCTCCAACAACATACTGTGCCATAAACCCCAACATGCCTATACTGCGCATGTGGTTCAATGTTGAGAATGAGCTGAGGCAGGATTTCCGCCTCACCAGAAGAGCGATGCACAGCTTGCAGAGGCTTTTGCAAAGGGAGCAGGACCATGGCTGGGGTATTGAGCTTGAGGTACTCATATACACCTATTGGCTGGCACATGGACTCTCCTATCGAGTGGTGGCCCGTGTCATTAATGTACCAAAGGGTACAGTTCACCGCATCATCCACAGAGTGGCCCAGAACATATGGGACAATCTAAGGAGAGCAATATACTTCCCTCAAACAGTGGACCTGCCTGCAGTTGGTCAGCGATTCGTAAACATGTCTGGAACCCCTGCATTCCACAATGTGGTTAGAGCAATCGATGGCAGCCACATACGGATAAAACCACCACAGCGTCACAGATTAGACTACTTGAATTACAAAGGCTTTTACTCAGTCACATGCAGGCAATATGTGACTCAAATGGCAGGTTTCTGGACATTTTTGTGGGGTATCCAGGGTCTGTCCATGACACACGAATCATGAAAAACAGCAGTTTTTACCTCAAGACGGTATCCCCCAACGGGCTACATCCTTCTGGGTGATGGTGGGTATCCCTGTTTGGAAAGTCCGATTTGCCTTATCACCCCATTCAAGGAGCCAGTACAAGGACAAGTACAGCAGCGATTCAATTACTATCAGTCAAGGGGGCGCAGCATACAGTAATTGAAAGGGCGTTTGGCATGATGAAGACCAGATGGAGGTCAACGCTTTTCAAAGCTTTGGAGGTGAAGCCCACGTTTGCACCCCAGGTAATTGCATCATGTGCCTTTTTGCACAATGTGTGCATGGACAATGGTGACACACTGGTCCCAGATGAAGACATTTTAATAGATGACACCCAACCTCCCGTGAAGACATGGCATACAATGAAATCTCTGGGAATGACACAAGAAACAGATTGGCTGCCCTAGTTTCAGCCGGTGTGCAAGACCCATGAACATGACCAGTGTATATATTTTACAGCTCTATGTTCATGCATGTATGTTTACTACTATGATCTTTTTGTACACACAAAGCATGGTGTTTTGTATATGTTTCACTTATGGTTTTGAATGTCATACTACTTTACTGGCATTGAATAAAATGATTTGATTCTCAGTTGAGTCTGGTGTCTACTTTCAAAATGGCAGTGAAAATGTTTTACTAGTTTAGTTATTTGTTGAAGCCGTGTGGGCATGTCCCTTTGGGCATTTATTAAAGACTCATGATAGGAATTCACACAATATGTTTGAAGTACTGTAATAACACATTAAATAGATTCGTATGAGATGTGCAAAGTAAACTTTATTAACAAGACTTAAAAATATATAACAGAAATTTACAAAAAATGAACAGCATTATTAACAAATTAAATATTTAAAATAGTGCAAATGTTTTAATATAAAGAAATTTGAAATATATTTAAATACGAGGTAGATGAGTTTGTGAAATGTCAAAAAAACTACAGCTTGTCCACAAGTTTTTCGAAGAGGGACAAGAATCGCTCGGTCATGGCCTCGTTCCTTGCCTCACTCTCCTCGTGGCGCCTCTGCTCTTTATTGGACTCATCTGTGAGGAAATCCAGAACAGGGTTTCTCTTCCTCTTTTGTCGGGGCGTGGGACTTGGCAGTGGCGAACTGCTGGCTGGAGAGCTGGATGATGGGGATGAGGGCTCCACAATATCCTAATGGAACAAAATAATCTTGATTTACAATCCAAAATTTTTGTGTAAACAAATTGTTTCTCGCTCTCTCATATGTATGTATGTAACATGTTAACATTCTGCTATTTGGAAATTCCAGAACACAAGATGTACTGCATTACATACCATGAGGATTGGCATACGCTCATCTGAAAAGGATGCCACCACCACAGGAGGGTCGATTGAGGGCCTGGCACCCAGCACCTCATGCATATTTTCATAAAACTGCCAAGTTGCAGCAGTTGTTTCACCCCTGTCCGTGCCCGAAAAGCAATGAGCTGCCGGGTTTCCTCTGGCGTCCCTGTGTGATACAGCATGGTAAATGTACAGAAAATCAACGACATATTTTGTTTCCCCTTCCCTACAACAAAGCACATAGCTAGCTACTGGCTACGTCCCCCCCACAACAAAGCACATAGCTAGCTAGCGCGTCTCCCCCTACATGGCAGGGCTAAACTCGAACAACAAAATACTACTATTTTAATATACTGTGCTCAAGATTCAATGTTGAGAATGCAATGCACAGCATGTATCAATATATCCTAAGCAAGTAGTGTACTATGTTATGCAAAGCTAGCATTTTTAGCACGCTAGCGATTTTTAACAACGTGGAAACGAATGTATACAGTCCATTCAAGGCAGACAAATGTGGGACTGATTTTTAAAAAGTTTTAATTAAGAACATGGTTCCAAGTATACATGTACAGGAATGCATAGACCACAAAACAAGACTGTCGTAACTTTTAAATCAATTATTTAAGCCGAAAATACTTACATTTATGTGTCTCTCTTGTAGATGCGGCAGCCACTGTTGCTTCTGTGTTTACAAGTGAGCTCCAGATCTGACTTGCTTTCTAGGGCCATACACCCCTTTATCCTTCCCCTAGCACTTGGTCACTTCAAGGATCGGGACACCACTAGGTCCCGCGTGAACACGCAAAACGCGTTTTCTTTCTTTCCCTTTTTATATCCCACTTCCCCACTTTATCTTCCTTAGTGAGAAAAGTGAGCCCTTGCTTGTCCTGCCAGGATTTTAAATCTGGGCTGGAAAGGTGTCAGGGCCATTCTAATGCACATGTGTAGGTGCTCATTGGTGAGCCTGGATCAATATTATTTTTCTGTGCCCTCAGTCCGAATGTCAGTGGGTATATTTGGTCAAAAGATTTGTGCTTTGTCTCATATTGCTGCTTTTAATAATCGCGACAGTCTCTGAACATATGAGACATACCGGTTTTGAACTGCCCGTCGGAAGAATTAACATGTAAGAATCTGTCCATTCTTGATTGAAAGCTCCGTTTTCGCTGTCCACTTTTCTTTTGTTTAAAGCACCCTATCTAAAACGTTGTCTCTCTTTCGTTTCGTCTCTCCCTGTGTGTGTCTATCTCACTCTCGCTCGAGTAACAGTGGTTATCGGAATGCACAGAATTGATTGGCTTAATAGCATCACATGACAAGATTAACAACGCATGCTATTGGTCTGTGAGTTTTCTGGGCCGTGCCAGAGTGCTAAAGCAGTACCATAAATGCTAGAAAGGCTGCGCAGGTTAAAATAGAAACGCTCCGTCAAAAGTCAATAATTGTCAATAATATATTGGTTTAGATCCGGGTCCGGACAGTACGGCGGCTGGGTCCGGATCCGGACCGCGGTCCGCCTATTAGTGACCTCTGCTCTAGACCATTGCTCATGTCTCACACCTTCACAGAACAAAACCAGTTTCTGTAGACAATTTCTCCCCCATTCACATTTGCCTTTTCTAAAGACTTGTTTTGTTGAATGACGAAGTTCATAGGGAGTGTACATACCTGCATAACATTCCAATGAAGGGGAAAACAACATTTTTGGGAGCAAACCGCTGGATGACACTGTAGAATGACTCCGCAGTTGATGTCGGGAAATGATGGCTAAGCTTTTCAACATCAGTAAGGTATCTCTTGTTTGTTAGGACCCTTTTAAGTCTGTTTAGTGCTGACGTGCCTATGAGAAAGTCAATTTAAACTCTATTTAAAAAAAAGAGTTGAAGATAATGGCCCATAGACTGAAGGAGCAGTGGTACCTACTGCCACATTTTGGCATATCACTGTTGGCTGTATGCCTTCAAATGGGGAGGGGAGAGTGGGGTGTTTTATGGATTACTTAGTGCCTAAGGACAATATACTACTGTGATACAATAGTAAAAGTAAATCAAAAAGGCATCTTTAACGCACAATCTAGCATTCAGTCATATCTTTTGTATACAAACACATTCATACCTATTGTCCAAATTATTTTCACCAGCCTCCCCCACATAAGGAAATGCAATTGACTGAGATGTGACCAATCAGCGATAATACAGATGAATAGTTCTATTCCAACTATAAATAGTTCACTAATGTGTTGTGAATGTGAATTGTCGCTCATCATGGTAACATTCTTGGATAACACTGCTCTGCTAAATGCTACCCAGTCAAAATGCTACACAAACACCATAAGACATCTGGGTTTGTAAGAATAATTAGAAAGGTTACCTTTGCTTCGTATGTGAGGTCTTAATGTCATATGAGACAGCTGTGTCCCGCGAGATGCCACACTCGGATTATCTGTTTGGCATGCTTTCGTGTGTTGTTGTTCTTGTGATGTACTCTGAAATAAAAAAGTGCAAATAAATACATTGCAGCCTATATACACACTGTTTTCACGAGATTGACTAGATAATTTATGAAATGATAATGTTTCCAGTTCTGTTGTCGAAGCAAACATGATGACATAGCTAGCTAGGTGAGTAACATTACAGCTTAGCTAGAAACCAAACTATCATGATTCTACTCAGCTGCAGTTAGCTATATTAGTGAAATACAATAAAAGTTAACCTGACAAAGTGGACAAACATGCATCGTGAACTTGTTGTAGCTACATGACAACACAGGGGATTTATTCGAATGAAACAGACTAGGAAATCATGCTTACAGCTTGTGGTTGTGATGACCATACAGTCGGAACAGCCCCTTTTTTCAGCAACAGCAGCTTAACAAATCCTGCTTTAAATTGTCCAGAGTTTTGATAACTGTCTTTGGTGAAATAGTTCGAGCAAATTAATAATTGAGTGTCGAACTTCACAGGGATCTCCTTCTAGAGAAACATCAGCCATGCCCGTCGAGTGTTTGGTTCCTTGGGAAGACTATTTCCAGTGTCCCCGTTCCCTGTACAGCCTGGAACACTACATTTGCGACCCTGGTTCACTGTCAATATCCTGGAAAATATTCCAAACTTTCTTCTTAAATCCCGTCAAAGTACACGAGCAGCGTGCTCAGTCGGACATCCACTTGACCTAGCTACATTCTGAACTGTTCTCAGGTCAGTGGCCTGTATGTTAATTTTGGGGCGTAACCGTTCTCCTAATACATCCATGGGCGTGACAAAGCTACAGATCCTGAGATGTTGATGTCATCTTTTGGCTTTGTTAGGATTTGACCGTTTTCAGCGGCAGTTTCAAAATGTGAGATTTGCAGAAGAAAGGCGTGTCAATGGGATTTTTAAGTATGTCTTATTTACCCACCGAACTGTCGTTATTCACATATGACAAGGTAAAATCGGTTTTGCATTCTATCACCCCTTTAAGACTTGTGCATTTAACACAAATTATACGGCAGTGTCTGAAAGTGTCCAGGCTTGCCAAAGTGCACAACTCATCATGGCCGAAAGCAGAAGGTGCATCCACTGCAAACCTGCAGGATGTTAAGTAGCACAACAGACACATGACAAAAGACACTTATAAATACTTTCATGTAATTCCATGTTTCTATTTTTCATTACTGTAATTAATTCTCAATTTCTTACCTCTGTCTTTACTGAGGCTTGGGTGACTTGTCGTCATCTGTTATTTGGAATCATCCAGAACATATTATTTATTTATTTCTGATGTGGTCAAACTGCAAGTATTTTGAACTCCTACTTGAATCGTTGAACACTATTAGATTTTTTTATTTCTCTTCTAAATAAAGATGTTGCTTCCAAAAAAAAAGTTGCGTCCGCTATTCAGTTTCCTTGTTAGCTCTGAGTCCAGCAAAGACGTAGCAGCACCTTATGCGAAGGAAAAAGCTTACAGCACCAGGGATTCCCAGGCGGTTGACCATCCAAGTACTTACCCAGCCCGACCCTGCTTGGCTTCCGAGATCAGACGAGAGCGGGCGCGTTCAGGGTGGTATGGCCGTAAGCAAGTGCACAGCGTGAAAACAAGCTATTTCTAGACGTGAAAACCTGAAGGTTCTCAAACCTGTTGAATAAACAGCTTGGGGTTGAGGAATACAGAACTACATGTAATCACACTATTAGTTCACATATACATTTTGCAGTAGCTTTTTAGTAGTTCAACAACATTGTCAAGTTCTCCTCTTGTTCAATTTCCAAATGACACAAGTACAACTCAAATTTCCAACTTAATTTCTTTTATAATTCTCTTATTTGGCTTTGTCAGATGATTGGTCCGCCAGTAGATAAATTTGATTAGTGGCAGATTAGGTTGTAGATTAGGTTGTAAACCTTTAAAGACAGAACCAAAGTTAATACTTTAAACATTTGTAAATACATTTTAAATGCCTAAATAACTTAAATATTACACATTGAAATAAATAAAAAGACGGTTTCATGAATCTTACAAAGTTAATAAAGTTCTAGCATTTAACAGAACCTTACAATATTGTCCCATTCTTAACTTACTTTTAATTTTTTCAAAGCTCAAAATTAACTATAACTTAACTTTAGCACAAACCCATTTAACCCTTGTGTTGTCCTTTGGGTTCCGGGGACCCGTGCAGTTTTTACCCATAGCGTTGTCCTTTCGGGTCAAGGGGACCCTTGACGTTGTCCTTTTGGGTCCCAGGAACCCTTGACGTTGTCCTTTCGGGTCCCTGGGACCCTTGACGTTGTCCTTTGGGTCACGGGGACCCTTGACGTTGTCCTTTGGATCACGGGGACCCTTGGTGTTGTCCTTTGGGTCCCGGGGACCCTTGGCGTTGTCCTTTGGGTCACGGTGACCCATGGCGTTGTCCTTTTGGGTCCCGGGGACCCTTGACGTTGTCCTTTGGGTCACGGGGACCCTTGACGTTGTCCTTTCGGGTCACAGGGACCCGCGGCCTTGTCCTTTGGGTCCCGGGGACCCTTGGCGTTGTCCTTTCGGGTCACAGGGACCCGCGGCCTTGTCCTGTGGGTCCCGGGGACCCTTGATGTTTTCCCTTCGGGTCACAGGGACCCTTGACGTTGTCTTTAGGGTCACAGGGACCCTTGACGGGTCCCGGGGACCATTGGACAAATGGTCCTCAAAAACGTATCATCCCAGTTGCCCTGGACCTCATCGCCACGCCATCGAAAAGGACAAACCCGACCAAGAAGAGGACACAACACACGCTGCTGCTGCTGCTGCTGCTGCTGCTGCGCTGCTCCTACAGAGCCCGGGACCCACAGAGTATGCCGCGGAACACTTCCACGACATAGTCTCTGCGTTTGGCCTGTTTGTCACGCGGCAAATCGAAGACATGGTTGTGGCCGCCACAAACCTCGAGGGTCAAAGGAGATGTGCCACAGCCGGCAAATGGAAAGCGATGGACGTCACGGACCTGCGAGCCTACCTCGGGCTGCTGATCCTCGCGGGCGTCTACCGGTCCCGCAACGAGGCCTTGGAGAGCCTGTGGCACGAGGAGAGCGGCAGGGCCATTTTCCGCGCCACGATGCCAATCAAGCAGTTCCACACGTACTCTAGACTGTTGCGATTCGACGACCGCGAGTCGAGAGCTGCCCGACGAGCCTCGGACAAACTAGCGGCCGTACAAGAGGTGTGGGACGCGTGGGCGCGGCAGCTGCCTCGCCTCTACAACCCGGCGCGGACGTGACGGTGGTGGAAGCTGGTGCCCTTTCGAGGTGTTGTATTGCTTAGTTTTTTTAATTTAATTTTATTTATTTATTTATTTACCATTGCCGTACAATTGTCTTTGTGTGTGTGTGTGTGTGTGTGTGTGTGTGTGTGTGGTTTTAAATTTCTTCCATCCATGATCTTGTTTGGACACGCTGCTTCCACAAGGTCGATGCGCCTTCCGCCAGTACATGCCCAGCAAGCCTGCCAGGTACGGACTCAAGTCGTAGGTGGCCTGCGACGCCGGCTCCAGCTACGCGTGGAACATGCAGCTCTACACGGGCAAGCCCGTGAGTGGCACGCCCGAGAGGAATCTGGGCGCCCGCATAACGTGACGTGCGACAACTTTTTCACCTCCTACGCGCTGGCCCAGCGGCTGCTCGTCGAGCAGCGCCTCACCGTGGTGGGCACGATGCGCAAAAACAAGCCCGAGCTGCCGAGCGCGTTGCTCGCCACCAAGGGCAGCGAGGTCTTCTCGTCCAAGTTTGCCTTCACGCCTGTCGCCACTCTGGTGTTCTACGTGCCCAAGAGGCACAGGAACGTGGTGCTGCTGAGCACGCTGCACACGGGGGATGCGCGCGTCGGACCCGGCAGGCAAGGCAAACCCGACATCATACTCCACTACAACCACACCAAGGGCGGCGTGGATAACCTGGACAAGCTCGTGGGCACTTACAGCTGCCGCAGGAAGACGGCCCGCTGGCCCCTCGCCGTGTTCCACAACATCCTCGACGTGTCCGCCTACAACGCCTTTGTGCTGTGGCGAGAGCTCAACAAGAGGAGGGCATTCCTCAAGCAGTTGGGAAGGGCGCTTGTGAATCGCTCATCGAGAGACAGCGGCGCCTGCCTCGCACGGAGGCGTCCGCTGCGCTTGTCAAAGCCGTGGTCACGGCAAGGACGTCCTGCGGCGGTGGCGGCGGCGGCACAGTCACAAGGGGCCTTGAGGAGGACGGGGATTCTGAACCGGACACGCCGAGAGTGCACAGCAAGAGGAAGCGGTGTCAGCTCTGCCCAGAGAGAAAGGACCGCAAATCACACATTGTGTGCCGTGGCTGCGAGAGATACATCTCCGGGAGCTGCACGCGGGCCTATTACTGTGCCGACTGTGTTTGCCTGTAGCCTCTTGGCCCGCGTGGACGAGGCCCCGAACAAACCTTGAATCTGCTTTGAATAAACACACACACAGACACACACACACACACACACACACACACACACACACACACACACACACTGGGTCCCAGGGACCCGAAATGGTGAGGCAGAGGCCTCAAGGGTAGTAGAAAGATGACATCAAACAAGGACGGGTCTCATCTCTGAGACCCAAAGGATGAGGCCACGATGGCATTTGACATCGAATGAAAGCAGTGTCTCGGGACCCCAAAGCACAATGGCAGGCTACTACAAAAGGGCACATAAACTAAACATGTCCCTGTGACACAAAGGACAATACAAGGGTTAAATGATTTTACTTAAAAACGGAAGGTTTGATATTGGCCTGTAGTTGCTCATTAGTGATGTGTCTAGATTGTTCTTTTTTAAGAGTGGCTTGATTACTGCAGTTTTCAACGCCTGTGGAAAGATACCTGAAAGAAGAGACATGTTCACAATCTGTAGAAGATTAGAAGCCAAACAATTCAAGACATTTTTGAAAACACTCGTTGGTAGAATATCAAGGCAACAGGAGGAGGTTTTCAGATGTTGTATAATGTCCTCCAGGTTTTTATGGTTGATTGCATGAAATTCTTTCATATTGGAACTAGTTTTGCTTGAACACTGTGACAACACATATCCTGTACTTGATATGGAGGCACTGACTGTTTGTCTAATCTTCTGAATTTTGTCTATGAAGAAGGAGGCAAAGTGATTGCAGGCCTTGGTAGATAAAAGTTCAGATGTTACTGGTACTGGAGGTTTTGTTAACCTATCAACAGTAGCAAACAAAGCACATGAATTATTATTGTTTCTAGAGATATAGAACTATAAACGAATAAAGCAATTTGAAGTTGATTCACTTGGTAAACACTAAGAATACTTGCCTGAGCAAACAATGATTGGGAGGGGTGTCTACGTTTTACACAAAATATTATTCTTAAAGCTCGCTTCTGAAGTCGAAAAATAGATTCCAGTTTAGTTGGGTGGGTGCTAGCCCAAGCAACATTGCAGTAATTGAAATATGGATACAACATTGAATAATACAACATAATTGCAACTTTTTTGTTAATCAAGTGCCGAGTTTTTCCTAGTATACCGACCACTTTGGCTATTTTTGTACTTAAGGCACTAATGTGAGGTTTCCAGGATAAAGAGTCATCTAGGATAACGCCGAGGAAATTAGCAGATCTAACATTAATAATGGAGATATTATTAATTTGAATTTTCATTGAAGATTTGAATGTATCAGACTTAATACTGAAAAATATATAACTTGTTTTTGTTTATGTTGAGTGACAGTTTGTTAGACTTGAACCAAGTAGATAACTTGTCAAGTTTTTCATCAACTACCTTTACTCAAATTTCAGAATTTTTATGGGAGTAAAACACACTTGTATCGTCTGCAAATAAGATTTTAGAAAGTTTATCTGAGACATTAGTGAGGTCATTGACATATAATAAAAATAACAAGGGACCCAAGATGGAACCCTGTGGTAAGCCACACTGAAGGGGATTCTGTCCCATTAAAATTGACAGTTTGATACCGGTCTGAAAGATAACTGGTGAACCAGAGCAGGGACTTGTTTCGTTTACCATAATGTGAAAGTTTATTTAATAGAATGAGATGATCAACGGTATCAAATGCCTTCAAAAGATCCAGAAAAACACCCACAGTATTTTCTTTTCTATCTTTTGCTTTATATATTTCAGTCAAAAAATGGACAAGTGCCATGTAAGTAGAGTGTTGTTTCCTAAAACCATACGGATGTGCATATAAAATATTATTTTTGTCCAGATGTTGAATTAATATTTTGTAAACAAGTTTTTCAAGAACCTTGGACAGGGCTGGTAAAACAGAAATTGGTCTATAATTGTTAGAAATTGCTGAGTCATCTTCTTTATAAATTGGTATAATTTTAGCAATTTTTAACTCTGCAGGCACAACTCCGTGGACTAGGGAAAGATTAAAATAATAAAGTAATGGTTTAATAATAACAGGGTTAATCGCTTTTAGTATTTTACTATCAATCATATCATGTCCTGGTGAATAGTCTTTTAAATTGACAATTATATCTCTAATCTCATCCGATCAGAAGTTAAAATCCTCAGACATTGGAAGATTCATGTATTCTAGTGGTCCAAAATGACTAGATGGAATTTTAGAAGCCAATATTGGATCTACATCGGAAAAAAAAGTATTAAATCTTTTGGCAATTTGCTGCGGATTTGAGACAATAGAATCGTCAATCTTAAATTCATTTGGTAACTGTTTTTTACAATGTTTTTAATTAAGAATGCAATTGATGGTTCTCCTCAAAGAAGATGGATTGTTTTTATATTCAACTAATTTCACATGATAATAGTGGATTTTTGCTCCTCTTATGACATGATTTAGTCTGTTTCTATATTTTTTAAATTGCAACAGATTAAATGGAGTAGGACAAAGAAGGTATTTTTTATATAATCTATTTTTGTTTTTCAATGACTTTATGATAGCTGGAGTTATCCACGGTTTGGAAAATTTGTGTTTCAAAGGCACTGCTTGGAGAGGGAAACATGAGTTGTAAACCTGCGTAACCTTTTTTATATGAGTATCCACTGTTAGATAAATTTCACTCCATGATAATTGACTTAAAGAATGTCTGAAATTTATCACATTTCTTTCACTGAAAATTCGTCTATATTTAATATTTAGTACAGGGGGGCAATTTTCACTCTCGTTTCCAGTGATTAAAAATATGGGACAGTGATCAGCCACATCAATGCACAGGACACGGATTTCATATTCTTGTGTTATACATTAGTAAAAATATTATCCTATATGAGTTGCTGAGGTAGTAGTCACTCTGGTGGGAACTGAAATCATAGGATTAAAACTATAAGAATACATAGTATCAGTGAATTCCTTGATTAACATATTTCCCTGACTATTTTCAATATCAATGTTAAAGTCACCCATTGTGTTACAGTTTTTCCTTTCTTTAGAAATTATATCCAGATGTCAATAATAAATGTGGAAACGTCACAATTAGGTGGTCTATAAATACATAAATATATTACTACATTAGTTTCTAATGCTACTACTTCTGAAGAAGAATCAAAAAGCTTTTCAATGTCACATCTTTCTTTATAATGTAAACTCGAATTGACAAACAGCGAAACCCCTCCACCCACCCTTCCCTCTCTAGATCTGAAAATATGTTTATAATCTTTTAGGTTAAAATTTGCAGCTGTTTTGTCAGCCATGTTTCAGTAAGCCCTATCACATTAAAGGTAAAATTAAGATTTTCAAGGCAAGTGGATAACCCCACAAAACTTTTGGACAAACTGCGAACATTTGTATGAAGGAAAGAAAAATAATTTCTAGTACTAAGAGAATTTATCAAAGTTTTAAAAGTACTTTCACAATAATATTCAGAGGAGCCAGAATAATTCTGTTGGAGTTGAAAAATATTGTTTCGGTCTGGATCAGAAGAAGTCATTATGCATGTGGACTGCATAAAAAAAAACAAAGAAAAAAGTTAAAAAAAAAGTTAAGTCACTTCTGAAATCTCAAAGCATCAAATGTATAAACTATTAAAACATATTTTTTTCATCCCACAAAAATAAAAATAAAATTCTAATGAAAAAGGCCTTATAGACTGGAATTGTCTACAGTATATGACATCACAGCATTCTATAACACATCAAAAGAACTAATGGCCAATCAGCTGTGAGTTCATGATGACGTCATGAGTGAGCTCACAAATCATCCCTAGAGGAGTCTATTAATAGAAGGAGAATAGTCTTCACGTTCACCTGGCCGCTGACCTGGAGGTCAGTCAGCCAGGAAAGAGGGTACAACCGGCTCTCCTCCGAGGGATCAGGTCGGGGGCTGACCTAGAGGTCAGTCAGCCACGACATAGAGTAAAACCGGCTCTCCTCCGAGCTGCAGAGCTACCAGCTTTTTGGGCAGGGATCAGGGACCAGGGTTAGTGGTTTAGATCCTGGTCCCTCAGACCAATCCTATTGGTCCTAGTGAGAACGGTAGCATGTGACGGCATAACCATAGGGGCATATAAGCACACCGGCACATAGCTCATTAGCTCTTTCTATGAAGCAAGGCACTCCAGGTGGGGCGAGGCGCGGTGAACCGACCCAGTGTCTCGTTCCCCTATCTCGGGGAACAAGGGTTACATACGTAACTTGAACCACCAGGCAGGTAACTGGGTCCAGCATGCGTCCACTGCACCAGGCACAGAAGACGTTCCACTTCAGGCCATACATCCTCCGTCAGGCCCGCCTCTAGGTACTGGGCCCCCTCAAGGGCCAGACCCACAGCCGCCACAGGGCGGGGCAAGGGTGAAGAACCCGCCCCCTGCCCGGGACAGCAGGTCCCTCCTCAGACCGTCCAGGAGCTCCATCAGGTCCGAGAACCACACACGGGTCGGCCAGAACGGCGCTACAAGAAGCAGGCGGATGCCCTCTTGACGGACCCTCTCCAGGATCCCCGGGAGCAGAGCAACTGGGGGAAAAGCGTACAGACGCAGCCTCGACCACTCTCGCACCATGGCGTCCAGCCCTAGCGGGGCCGGGGGCGTCAGGGAGAACCACAGAGGACAGTGTGTAGTCTATTGAGACGCAAACAAGTCTATAGGGCCGAACCTTCCGCACAAGGACTCCACCACCTCGGGGTGGAGCCGCCATTCCCCGGGCCTCAGCCCCTGTCTCGATAGCAGGTCTGCACCATTATTCTGAAGCCCAGGGATAAACATCGCCCTGAGAGAGAGCAGTCTCCGCTGGGACCACAGGAGGATCTGATGCGCCAGTCTGTCTGCAGAGAGGGCGCGAGTGCAGACCCCCCTGGAGATTCAGATAGGCCACCACTGCTGTATCGTCGGACCTGACCAGCACGTGGCGACCCGGGAGTGCAGGCAGGAAGCTCCTCAGAGCCCGGAACACGGCCAGCATCTCGAGGCAATTGATGTGCCATGATGAGCGATGCTCCTGCCAAACACCCTTGCAGAGCGGTCGTCCATGACCATGCCCCACCCGGTGAGGGAAGCGTCTGTCGAAACGATTACACGGCGACAGCGCACCCCAGCGGGTCCTTGGGACAGGAACCAAGGTGACTTCCACACCGATAGGGCACAAAGACATGTGTGCGTAACCTGTATCAGGCGGAACGGGTTTCCCCTCGGGAGAACCACTTGGATTTCAGCCACCACTGCAGAAGACCAGAAGGCATCACGCTGGAAGCAGCCGCCATGAGGCCCAACACCCTTTGGAAGTGTTTCACCATGATGGCGCGGCCCAGCCTCACACTCTTCACCATGGCCGGACGGACTCAGCACGAGCCGGAGACAAACGTGCCAGCATCGTCAACGAGTCCCACACCACCCCTAAGAACACAGTCCTTTGGGTGGGTGCCAGCACACTCATTCCCTCGTTGAGCCTCAGCCCCAAACGAAGATGAGGAGCGAGGACATCTCGATGCCGAACCGCCAACTCCCGAGACTAAGCCAGGAGAAGCCAGTTGTCGATGCAATGTGGACCCGGATGCCCTGGAGCCGCAGAGGGCCAGCGCCGCATCCATACACTTGGTGAAAGTGTGAGGGAGAGTGCCAGGCCAAAGGGAAGAACCCGATATCGGTACGCCACACCCCCAAAGGCGAACCTCAGGAACTTCCTGTGGGAAGGACAAAAGGAGATGTGGAAGCATGCGTCCCTCAGATCCACGGTGACAAACCAGTCCATAGACCGGATGTGACACACGATGGCGGGGATGGCGAGCATCTTGAACCTGTATCTCCTCAGAGACCGGTTCAGAACCCGCAGATCCAGAATAGGGCGCAGGCCTTCCATCCTTCACGGGAACCAGGAAGTACCGGCTGTAGAAACTGAACTGCTGGCCGGTGGGGGAATGAATTCCAAGGCCCCCTTCTCCAGCAGCGAGCGCACTTCCTGTCCCAGCACCAGGCCCAAGTCTGGGCGCACCACAGTCCGGACCACCCCAGTGAAGCCGGGGGGGCCGACCCGGAACTGCAGCCTGTACCCGTGGATGACGGTGCGCAGAACCCACGGGGATATGTCCTCCAAACCCCGCCAAGCTCCTGCGAAATCCGCCAGCGGAACCAACCCCTCTGGTGGCCGGTGCGACGTGCCAATCTCGGAAGAGTCCCTGAAGCGAGCCGCCAGGAAGAACCTGCCGATGATCCGCAGTCCGGGAGCCGAACCTCCGGCCAAGGCAAAGATTCGGCGGCTAGTGCGTCCCGAGTGCCCCGGTGGCGGGACACAACGCAAGTGACTTAACTTCCATTAAAAAAGAGGGAATAACGGTTGAATGGAACTATATAGAAATAGAATTTTTGTTTATGAAGAAAAATTTCGCTAGTACATTTTTTGTTGCATGCTTTTAAATGGAATTCCATTGCTAGGCAACAGCCTGGCCCCTTGCTAACTTCCTGTCAGTTGATGTCATTTACATACACTGTAACAGGAAATCAACTTGGAAAAAAAACTCCAGCTCCCACACCACTGTAACTTTTGGGAATATGGGAAATTAAAGCTTTCCCAGAAAAAATAAAAAAATAAAACGGAAGAATTGTCCTGCAAGTTTGATTCTATTGTAGTGAAAAAATAAAAACTGATGCACAGATGATAGAAAATCTAAAACATGATGTGCTATGGTTTACAAAACAGCCCATGAACCCAAGAAAGGAATAATATGTAGATGCTTGTGGTTTCATGTTTATTATTTATTTACTTTTTGGCCCCTTGTTAACTTCCTGTCAGTTGATGTTAACATTTGAACGTACATATTTCAGCCTAAACATGTATATAGACTTTACTAGAAGAGACAATTCGCAGAAAAAAATGAAGGCATTTGGAACGACATCTGTAAGTTAATTCTATTTTATTTATAGTGTTAAATCATAACAGAAGTTCCCCTTCGAGGGGAACTCAAACTGCGTCGGTTACGACACTATGGGAACGCCTTTAGGCATGACAGGGCTGAATGTGAATGAAAACTACTCCAATCCTATTGGTCCTAGTGAGAACGGTAGCATGTGACTGCATAACCGTAGGTGCACATAAGCACACCAGCACATAGCTCATTAGCTTTTTCTATTCAGCAGGCACGTTGGTTAATGTTGGTATTAAAAGGCTCCCGTATCCTACTCACCTGGAATCATGTCCGAGCGATTGTACCGGTTCCCGAGATGTGTGTCTCCCTGCCCGCGTTTCATCGCGGTAGGTGAATCGCCTGAACTGTGTGTTGCTTGTTTGGGCCTGTCGCACGCCACGGCAGCTCTCGAGGGCTGTTTTGTGTCCATTGCGAGGCCCTGCCCATGCGGGTACTGCGGTCCCGCGTGGCCCTCTTTTCCGCGGACGGCCAGATGCGCTCTCCCCGTGGCTCGGACCCCGCGGTCGCTGAGGCGACTCGGCGATTCCGGTCATGGGGATCGCGGCGGGATCTGCTGGAGGGTTCCGAGACGGCTGTTGCCCTTTCTTGTCCTTCGTCTGCCGATTCCGACTCCCCTGGTCCTCGTTACTCGGCTTCTTCTGCTCAGGGACGCAGGCTGGAGAGGCGGCCGCACTGTGGCTCTGTGGAGCTGGATGTGCGTCGTGGAGGAGGGTGAGGACTTCCGGGTGTCGCACCGACGGTTGCTCACCATCCCCGCCATCATGTGTCACATCCGGTCTATGGACTGGTTTGTCACCATGGATCTGAGGGACTCATGCTACCACGTCTCCTTTTGTCCTTCCCACAGGACGTTCCTGAGGTTTGCCTTTGGGTGCGTGGCATACCTATATCGGGTTCTTCCCTTCGGCCTGGCACTCTCCCTCGCACTTTCACCAAGTGTATGGATGCGGCGCTGGCCCCTCTGTGGCTCCAGGGCATCCGGGTCCGCATTGCATCGACGACTGGCTTATCCTGGCTCAGTCTCGGGAGTTGGCGGTTCGGCATCGAGATGTCGTCCTCGCTCATCTTCTTCGTTTGGGGCTGAGGCTCAACGATGGAAAGAGTGTGCTGGCACCCGCCCAAAGGACTGTGTTCTTAGGGGTGGTGTGGGACTCGTTGACGTTGCTGGCACATCTGTCTCCGGCTCGTGTTGAGTCCGTTCTGGCCACGGTGAAGAGTTTTAGGCTGGGCCGCGCCATCACGGTGAAACCCTTTCAAAGGGTGTTGGGCCTCATGGCGGCTGCTTCCAGCGTGATGCCTTCTGGTCTTCTGCACATGAGGGCCCTGCAGTGGTGGCTGAAATCCAAGGGGTTCTCCCCGAGGGGAAACCTGTTCCGCCCGATACGGGTTACGCACACATGTCTTCGTGCCCTATCGGTGTGATCGTTTCGACAGGCGCTTCCCTCACCGGGTGGGGCGCGGTCATGGACGACCGCTCTGCGAGGGGTGTTTGGCAGGGGCATCACTCGTCATGGCACATCAATTGCCTCGGGATGCTGGCCGTGTTCCGGGCTCTGAGGAGCTTCCTGCCTGCACTCCTGGGTCGCCATGTGCTGGTCAGGTCCGACAATGCAGCTGTGGTGGCCTATCTGAATCACCAGGGGGGTCTGCGCTCGCGCCCTCTCTGCAGACTGGCGCATCGGATCCTCCTGTGGTCCCAGCGGAGACTGCTCTCTCTCAGGGCGATGTTTATCCCTGGGCTTCGGAATCTGGGTGCAGACCTGCTTTCGAGACAGGGGCTGAGGCCCGGGGAATGGCGGCTCCACCCCGAGGTGGTGGAGTCCTTGTGCGCAAGGTTCGGCCCTATAGATGTGGACTTGTTTGCGTCTCCAGAGACTACGCACTGTCCTCTGTGGTTCTCCCTGACGCCCCCGGCCCCGCTGGGGCTGGACGCCATGGTGCGAGAGTGGCCGAGGTTGCGTCTGTACGCTTTTCCCTCAGTCGCTCTGCTCCCGGGGATCCTGGAGAGGGTCCGTCAGGAGGGCATCCGCCTGCTTCTTGTAGCGCCGTTTTGGCCGACCCGTGTGTGGTTCACGGACCTGATGGTGCTCCTGAGGAGGGACCTGCTGTCCCGGGCAGGGGCCGGGTTCTTCACCCTTGCCCCGCCCTGTGGCGGCTGTGGGTCTGGCCCTTGAGGGGGCCCAGTGCCTAGAGGCGGGCCTGACGGCAGGAGCGGTTGAGACTCTCCTTAGCTCCAGGGCCCCGTCTACACGGAGGATGTACGGCCTGAAGTGGAACGTCTTCTCTGCCTGGTGCAGTGGACGCATGCTGGACCCAGTTACCTGCCCGGTGGTTCAGGAGCTGGAGTTTCTGCAGGATCGCTTCTCTGCGGGCCTTTCCCCATCCACCCTCAAGGTTTACATGGCTGCTATTTTGGCTTTCCACGCCCCTTCAAGGGTTGGGTCTCTGGGGAGGCTTCCCCTGGTCGTGCGGTTCCTCTGTGGTACCGGAGGATGAGACCTGCGACTCGCCCTAGGATCCCCACCTGGGATCTGGCGGTGGTTCTCGAGGCTTTGGCTGAGGCCCCCTTCGAACCCTTGGAGTCGGCTGAGGCCAAGTTCCTGACCCTGAAGATGGCCTTCCTCCTTGCTATCACCTCTCTGAGGAGGGTGGGGCACCTCCAGGCTCTTTCGGTTGCTTCCCGATGCCTGGAGTTTGCCCCGGGTAATGTGAGGGCCATCCTGCACCCCATTCCGGGATACGTTCCCAAGGTGCAGTCCACTGTCATGGGGCCTGTGGTGCTGCAGGCGTTTCATCCTCCACCTCATGTGGCTGCGGAGGACGGGAGGCTCCATTTGCTCTGCCCTGTCAGAGCACTGAGTGTCTTCACTCTGAGGTCCTCCCGGTGGAGGAAGTCGGACCAGTTGCTGGTGTGTTTCGGGTCCCCCAAGGAAAAACTGCTTTTTAACAGGCAGAAACCTCAAAATAGAACCTGACTCTTGGTGAGCGGCCATTGGCCACGACCGGTTAGGGTCTGTTTGGGGATCTGTCTGTTTTTGGTTATTTGGGTTGGTGGTTTAACCCACCCACCTTTCTAAACCACTAACCCTGGTCCATAATCCCTTTCTAAACCACTAACCCTGGTTCCTACTCCCTGCCCACAGAGCTGGTATCTCTGTTGTGGAAGTTTCTGCACAGCGAGGGAGGAATTTCTGTGGCAGAAGAGACCTTGTTGAAACAAAATAAAGACAGGCTGCAAACTGGTTTAAAGGGATAAGGTATTCGGTGAAATGGTTTAATTGTTTTCTGCAGAGAACAATCAAAATGACAAGAACAGCTTTCAAAATGTACAGAGTTACAGAGTGACAACAATTCTGTGCCCCAAACACTATATGACAGTTTCTTATATCCCCTGCATCCAGCAGAAACCAGGCCATGTTTGGAAAACAGTTTAATCTTAAACAAAACAATTAGTTAGCTCAAGCAGACGGTTGGATCTGTTACGTATTTCTGAATCTGTCCTCCGTGCGTCAAGTTTTCATTCTATCTTAGCTCTAAAAGGACATCTTGTCTCTCTAGATAGGCTATGGTCTCGACCTGGGACCTGCTATGATAAACATGGCTTTAGACAACTGTTTCTGTAAGACCTTATGCCATTTGCCCTTGGAGGACAAATGCAAAGACATAACAAATTCAGTTGTCTCCTACAAGGAAAAGATACAGAAGTCATTTACTCTGAGTGGCATTCATTATAGATGAATAATATGAAAATCATTGGTTAAATGTAATTTTCCCATTACACTCTGTAGCTCCGCGGAGAGCCAGTCGGACCCTCTCTTGTGGCTGATTGGAGGTCAGGGCTTCGGGAAAGGAGGCCTCCCAGACCAACTGCTCCTGCAGCGCCCAGTCTCTGCCGAGGCTGCTGGCCCCAGCAACCAGAGCAGAAGCTCCAACCAGCTCAGCTCCAGTTACGACCGGTTAGGGTCTGTTTGGGCATCTGTCTGTTTTTGGTTATTTGGTTTGGTGGTTTGACCCACATACCTTTCTAAACCACTAACCTTGGTCCCTAATCCCTAATCCCTTTCTAAACCACTAACCCTGTTTCCTACTCCCTGCCCACAGAGCTGGTATCTCTGTAGCCTGGAGGAGAGCCGGTCGGACCCTCTGGTGTGGCTGACTGGAGGTCAGGGCTTCGGTCAGGGAGGCCTCCCAGACCAACTGTTCCTGCAGCGCCCAGTCTCTGCCGAGGCCGCTGGCCTCCAGCAACCAGAGCAGAAGCTCCAACTATGCCAGCTCCAGTTACGACCGGTTAGGGTCTGTTTGGGGATCTGTCTGTTTTTGGTTATTTGGTTTGGTGGTTTGACCCACACACCTTTCTAAACCACTAACCCTGGTCCCTCATCCTTACCCACAGAGCTGGTAGCTCTGTAGCTCGGAGGAGAGCCGGTCGGTCCCTTTGTGGCTTACTGGGGTCAGCTGCTTTGGGCAGGAGGCCTCCCAGACCAACTGTTCCTGCAGCTCCCAGTCTCTGCCGAGGCCGCTGGCAGAGGCTCCGACCAGCTCAGCTCCGATCTCCAGAGCTGTCCAGCTGAATTTAAAGACTATTGTTATTCTATTTATAGACTCCTCTAGGGATGTTTCGTGACCTCACTTATGACGTCATCATGAACTCACAGCTGATTGGCCATTAGTTCTTTTGATGTGTTATAGAATGCTGTGATGTCATATACTGTAGACAATTCCAGTCTATAAGGCCTTTCTCATTAGAATTTTATTTTTATTTTGTGGGATGAAAAAAAAATTATATTGTAAAAATATACATTAATGAGAGTATACACAATATAAATGTGTACATTAAATTTCAACAATAATAAATAAAGCACTGATTCTTGAAATAAGGGACAAAACGTTGCAATTTGCCTTAAAAAACATTATATCATTTGTTTTAAAAAGGCTTTAAAAGTTGGATATGAAAGATTTATGTATGTGTAGACCCTTAGTTTTTTATATATTTATATTATTTCATAGTAATTTTACAAAATACTAGCACTGTTCTATGAAAGCCCATGCAAATGAACTCGTCCTCCGTAGAGGTCATCGTACCAAACTGCAAAAAAAAGGGTTTTAAAATGCACAAAATGCACAAATATGAATATGAGGTTAATTGCATGGCTTAATAAAATATCACAATATACTTAAAGTAAACATTGCATTATTTTGTACATTAACACAGCCTTTCAAAATCTGTCATCAATTCATATCAACTCCGTCAGATATTTTTCAAATTAAAAATAAATCGGGCATATTTTGGTCAGCTTTAACCCTGAGGACCCCCTTTGACATCTTCCTGTTAATGGATGCAACAGTCCAAAACATGAGGCTCGTTCGAGATGAACTGCGCCTCGCCTGTAAAGTAGATGAGAGCAGGCGGCAGCAGCAGCAGGGGCGGGAAAAAAGCTGCAGTAAAGTCGGACAGTTTCCATCCGATTCCAGCCGCCTTCAGGCTGGAAAGGAAGTGACAAAAACACTGTGGTGCGATTATGATTTAATAAAATATAATCAGACCCACATATCAGTTGGTGCACACTCTCTAGTTGTTTTAATTATGACAGGGTAGCTCTCAGAATGTTTTACAGGTGATCTGTTGCTGATTTTTATTAACAACAGACTGTAGATGATCCGTGATCTGAACGGATTTAGTCTCTCTGACTTCTAAACGTCACTATCACTATCACAATGTGTGTTCTGTACAGAATAAGTCTTTAAATCAGACAAATAGCAATTAAAATCCCTCCGATTAAAAAAAACAATAAAAGGTTTATATAAAACGTCATCATGTTGTAAACCAATCAGCTGTTAAATCAGCTGAGAAGCCGGCATGCTCTGGGTCCGCCTGGCTCTTGCAGTCGGTGAAAAGCAACTGCGCCGCCTGCGTCTCAGAACTGCGGCCGCCTTGCTCTCGTGAGATTTCCGTTGCCCACGTGTGCATGACGTCAGAGCAAGTCGGGATCAAGTCGGACATAAATCTAACCGGCATGCAACGGGCGCCGATCGCGGTGATCGATTCTGCGCAGACATGGCTCATCTCGAACGAGCCTATGGTCTTGTAAGTTTTAAATTTTTTTTAAATATTCAGCAAATAAGTTGAAATCCCTGTGGTCACAGATTTTATGTGTCAACACTGTCTTCAAAGTACGGATGATTTCAATCAAGAATTTTGGAATCTAAGTTGGTATTTTGGTTTAGTTTAGTGGTAGCTGGAAACTGAGGAAAATTAAAATGGCTACCCTTTACTAGACATGATTAAGTTGAAAAAACATGTTGTTTTGTCAACTCTGTCACACGTCAACTCTGTCAGATATTTTGTCTGACGGTGTTGACATGTAAGCTGACGGAGTGGAAAAGTGCTCCCAAATACTTATTAAGTAATGTATAAAAACTACATACCATGATGATGATACCAGACTCAATGCTGAACCTCCATAGTGACTTTCTCAAGAAGAACCCAAGTATGAAGCTGAGTTACTCATCCTTCTGTATTCTGAGGCCCTTCTATGTTACAGCACCTAAGGCATCCGACAGAACTACATGTTTGTGTCATCACAAGACAGGTTCTAAAGTCATCGGGTGCTCTAAAGTCAACCAAACTAGAGGATAGTTTTCAATTAGTTTGTTGCACTCCAGCAACTGAGGCCTGCCTTCTTCGCACCTGTTTACGGTGCAAAACCAAGCATTCAGTTCTGGCTCCAGGGGTCAGTGGAATCAGTGTTCAGTGGAGACAGTGGGAGCGAGTTCAAGACCAAACAGAAATGGAAGATTTGGTGGATGAAATGGAAGAGGAGCCATTGAAAGGTCCTGAGGGTGCGATTGTTGATATAACTATAAACAGTATTGAGACAGGGGATTGGCTGGCAGTGGTGTATGATGATCAATGGTGGTTGGGAAAGTCCATTGATGTAGATATAGAACACCATGATGTGAAAGTTGACTTCATGCATCCTCGTGGTCCTACTGCCAATTTTCACCCAAAACATGGGAGGAGGGATGTCTGTTTTGTCCAGTGAAAGATGTCATTTTGAAACTGACAGGGACAGCGTGTCCCGTCCAAGCAAGCCGGACCAGGGAGCTCTATGCCATAGCCCCTGATGTTATGGACTTCATACAGCGTAGGCATGTTCAACACCTCTTGTCCAATGCCCATGTCCCACAGGTTAGATAAAGTATTATATAAATATCTAATGCTTGGCTCTAAACTGAAGGCAGTAATGAATAAAACACTCTCTATATATTTACTTACTTGTTGAGAGAAATTGAAGCAGCTCATAGAACTTACAGCACCTGCCTGAGACCCTGTAGAAATAAGATTAATTACATGTCTGAACCCCTGTGTAGTATAGCTGGGATTTCAACAGACATTTCAACCAATTTACTTTTACAGAAACACTGATGTTATGCGTCTAATTGTTCACTTTTAATTTTTCCAGTGAGCCTTTGGAAGGAGTCAGGAAATACATGGGGAGGATCCTGTTATACTTCAATATTTGCACAATATTAACACTATTACATAACTTTCTTAGTTCTTATTGTTATCAGATTGTGTACCTATTTGTTAGATTTACAGTTTAGTTTATATGTATAGATGACCAATAGAGGACCTCCAGATACATTTGCTTTTTCTATTGATACTAGGAGCATTTTTCACCTTTCCATGTGTGCCTTAAATATCCTGTCACCAGGTACTTTGTTTAAAGTTTGAGTTTCCTTTCCCTTGATTATGGAGTAAGAACACTGTCAAAAGATGTATGCATAACTTTATGTATTCATATTCGTATTTTTATATTCATATTTGTATTTTTATACATTTGTGCGTAAATTACATAGGCAAGGCAAAATTAGGTTTTCATACATGTGTTTTTATGTGAGTGTGACTCTAGAAGCTATGACTGTAAACATTCACGAGTACAACTCTGATTTCTACGACTACGAATTCTTGAGTGTGAACACGAATTCAAGTTTACGGGTGAGTAAAAACAGTTGAAATGACGTCACTGCCGTCACAGGCCGGGTAATCGAACCTCGATTCCATTTAATGCGCATGCGTCACAGGTGAAAAATGGCTAACCGACCGGAGGCTTCTAGCCCAGGCTCAGCACAGGTAAAGTAAAAAACGTGTTTATTCAACATTTTTTTCGCTATAAGTTAGCTAACCGCTAGTGCTATACGTTAGCTAGCGCGGATGAAATGCTCTGTGTGAAAGTAACGTTATAGTTCGTTAACTAAGCTGCACTGTAATCATACGTTTAACAATTTCGAAGCAGATCAGTAGTGTTAACAACTGAGCCAGGTATAGAGTTAAGACCAGCAAGTTATTGTAATGTTAATGAGCTTAATGTGCTAAACAGTAACTTTTTTACTCAGTGGCCAGTCCCTGCTTTTTATTCACGGCCAGAGGATCTGAACGATTGAGGGTTAAAAAAAAATAACGTTTAACTAATCTATTGATATGCAATGTAATATGTATTAAAAACCAGTTTTTCATGGTCATCATTACATTCATCTACTGTAGTGAGATATATGGCATTAGCCTGAAGTCAGTCAAAGTAGTTCTGATTCTAATTGAGACCAGCTGGTATTCTGTATAATACTAAAAAAATATCTATGGCTATAACATTTGGCATTTGACTGTTGTCTTTCTTATTACTTAGGTCCAATTATCAGACATCATAAGCACAGCCCAAAACCTGGTGTTGCTGCTGAGGAACAGTGTACCGGCAAATGTCAGGCCAGGCAGTCAGGGCAGTACAGGAGAAGCTGCTGTTGGACAGGGAGAGCAGTCAGTGTCGACAGTGAGGCCTCAGCGCAATGACTCTGGGCTGTCTGTCAAACAAGAAATGGCTCGGTAGCATACATGTGTTGTTTGTCTACATTCATTTTGTAATTGCACTCCCAGTGTAGGTACTTTTAGACAAAGGGAGAGGGGGGTAACAGATATATATCACCACTGTTGGATAAAACAAAGTAAAGTAAACTGCATTTACCCTAATATAATCAGTAATTGAGAATGTAGACATATCGTTAGGTTGTTCTGTGTTGATGGATGATAACAGATGAGAATAATAGTTTGCCATCTTATATGTTTAGGTCTTTTCCTGGATTTTTTAGAAAGGAGGCAAGAGGAAAAAAGCGTTTTGCACCATATACAGCAACACAACTTGGGAAGAGCTTTTTGGTGAACTTTTTTCTTCTTGAAAACAACGTGACAAAACACCAAAAGGAGAAGAAGAACTGCAGCTTATACTGGCTGGCCTTGGAAAACGTTCATTAATCATTAATGAAAACATCACACATTCAGAGGTGTGTAATTATTAAATAACACACAATAAAACTGCCTTGCCTAAAGTAACATCTAAAGATTAAAAACACCCATCTTACAATTAATTAATTCATATTAATGCTTGATGTAAAAAATATTAGTATGACAAAATATAAATCGTTTTAATACAGTTTTAGTCATGCTTTTGTCAATATAGTTTTCAGATTTGCTTTTGAGTACATATCCAAGACTGGCAAATATCTGTGGTGGCTGGTTGCTGCACAAGTCCTCAGGTATGTAGGCATATACACTGTATTAATGTCCATGGTTTCAAATTGTGTTTCAATATACTCACTAGATGAGTAATTGCTATATATCCAGATTGACTATATTTAGTATCTATAACTGTTCAATTTTAGGAGGGGGTGGGCAGCGGAGATTGGCTGTCATCCCTCCAGATTTAAATGGATACACCGGCCAGCAGCTAAAAACAGTGAGCGGGAATGGAAAGTACACAATGTACATTTCTCCTTTACAAGAAGAACTGGATACAATTCCTTTACCACCAGAAGCAAAGGAATTTGAGAAGATGCCCAAAGCCCAGTGTACAACCTGCAAGAAAATGGTTCCGCTTCAGATTCTTCCAGGACACATAAAGGAATGCAAGAAAGAATTTGTAAATTTGTGTGATTCTGCTGAAGAAGTATGTTAAAGCTTGGTCTTTTATGCATTAGTTCATGATTTACTGGATTGAAAAATGACATGTTTCTATTGTGTACTGCGCTGACAAGTGTTGTTATTGTGTTTCATTCCCAGGAAAGCTGCAAGGAAGAAGGTGAAGATGTATTCTCAGCTGCCCCATGCTACCAGACAGACGAGGTAAAATATTTTTGCTGTTATTTTAAGTTAAGAGCCTAATTTACAAATGGCATTTATTAGCACTCGCAAATATATGCAAAAACATATTGTAACTTGTGATTGGTCAAGGTATTTTCTTTGCACCATTTGCAGGTCATGGTATTATACATGTCACTTTGCTGGTGCTATAAATTAGGCCCTACAAGTATTGTTTGAGGTTCTTTAGCTTAGATATGTTTTCTTATATTTCAGGAGTAGTGTGACATTTTATTCATGTGCATTGTAAATTCATTTTTTAGACAGCTAATACAGAGTGTCCTGTCTGCAAAAATGCATTTCATCCTGACGTCATTGAGATCCATGCATCCAGTTGCGGATTACGGTAATGTTGGTTTCAGTGCTACTTTTTTATGTATACCATGTTTATTTGACAATAAATTACATGGAAGGAGATGTTCTGCTAGATTTTTAAATGTAATTGTTTATTCTTAATGTAGGACTATCTGTTTTCTTTGTGTGCAGAACTTCAGATGATGATGGCCATGACTCAAGTCATCCAATCAGTACCTTTCAAAGGTAAAATTGTATATTGGGGAATTATGGTGGTGAATGATGTTACTTGAACAATAAACCTTTTAAAGAGATACTACAGTATCGATAAGCTTTGTCATGTTGAAAAGTGGTGTTATGTGTGAACATAGAGAAATCTAGTAATCCAAAAACATGGTATTTTGTGATATTTTTGCTCTTTTGGATTTGCATTTACCTCACTCCTGGGAACGTCACTAGTATAGGAGGATGTGTGTAGCAAACACCTATGAAATCATAAAACCACTCATAGTTTAGTTGTGATTCAAATGTTCAGTGTCTGTATTTTTATTTTTTATTTTCTAGTTCCGAGGACATCTTGAATTGGATTGGTTGTCAAGTTGATGAGACAAACACATTTTCCATCTGTGTGTCACGAACTGATCTCTACAACAGAGGCATGCAACAGTGGCAACGGCAAAAAAAGACCTCACCCAGATGTAGACTTAAGGTCACATTCTTTGCCGAGGCAGGCATTGATACTGGTGCCCTTACCAAAGAATTCCTCACAGGTACATGTGTATGTGCATATTTGTTTATTCAGACATATGTGTAAACAGGGGGCCTCTGGTGGTGCCATGGGCTAAAATGCTGAATGTATGAAAAAAAATTAACATTGGAGAGACTTTTTTTTTTTAAATTTCTTGTATCTGTTGTCTACCAGAAATGCTGGTAGAAATAGAAAAACGGCTCTTTGTTGAAGGTCCAGATAAGAAAGGGAAGAATCCTGTTTACTGTCTTAACAGTTTGGACTGTAACTACTTCAGGTGTGTAATTAAGTTATTTTTACATATTAATTGTTGTACTACTTTAGTTGATATGCTGTGTTTTCAATTGTTTCATTCTTCTGTTTATTAGGACTGCAGGAGAAGTCATGGCAGCTAGTCTGGCACAAGGCGGACCTTGCCCTAGCTTCATGCGTGAGTGGTGCTTCAGATATCTCTGCTCTGGTGACGCTGACAGCATTCAAGTGTCTGCCAGTGATGTTACTGATTTGGAGCTATCACAGCTAATTGTAAAGATAAGTCCAATTTTATCAAGGTGAATACTAGTACTAGTATTAACTTCATTGTGACATAGATTGCACAAATCTAATGACTTGTTTGTTGACCATTGAGCAAAATGATGCAATAAGAACAACTTTCACTTAACACCATTGGACCTTCAGATAAATAGCACCAGTGACGACAATATCAGCGACCTGATTGGTGACATTGTGACCTGCGGATACACTGGAATTGTGTCAGTGGATAAGAGAGACAGCATGATAAGGTATATTAACATTTGTTTTTCATTATGGCAAGGGAGTATTGTACAACAATTTGACTTGATTTAGAATATTTTCTTGCAAAGCTATGTTGTGAAACAACTTTTAAATCTTACCAAATTATAATTTTACAAAGTGCTGATGTCTATTTTTCTTTACAGTAAAGTTTTCCCACAAAAGTAAATTCTCCTGATGAAACACTTTTATATTGTCTATTAGAGCTGTTATACCCCACTCCACCATGAGACTCATTCCGATGTTCGACCAGCTCAGAAAAGGCCTGCAGCTCTATGAACTACCAAAGATCATGAAGACCCATCCAGACCTTTGCCAACGACTGTTTGTTACAGGGGAAGATGATAAGGTACATTCTTGTCGCAACCACTCTTACGCAAGACCTGATTTTGTTGTCAACTTCACATAAGTCCCTGGCCTGTACATCTTGGGACAGTACCATGGGAGGTTGCCGTTAGGGAAGCATATGACTGGAAAAGCCAGACGTACACAGAGCTAGCAGCCGAGGCAGTACTGTACGGCTGGTGAACTCGGGTGCTCCCTGGTATGGTTGGATGTGGAGGGTTTGTAGTCACTTAAACAACCAGTATCCTCAAGGATGTGGGGATGTGCTGATTCTTCATAGGGACTGTAACAACACATCCTAGTAGCTGGGTTTCTGACTGCTTTTGATTAAGCATTTGTTTTCTGCAAGAATTACTCAGACTGAAATGTATTTCCTTCTTCTTAAAGGTGGATGCAGTCTTCATTCTGGAGAACAGCCGCCCTGTCTTCAGTGAGATTGGTTCTGCCAAACACCGCATGGAAACAAACATCATGAACTTTTTCCAGGACTACCTTCAGGAAATTGAGGATTCTGGTGAGTTTGAGCCAATATTGAACAATACCAAAGTAGTAAGCTTTTGCTGTCATGCAGTAATTTTTAAACAGTGCAGTGGAAATGGCTAGCTATCAATTTATGTATTCCAATAAATCGACAAGGCTTAATGTTTTTTTGCAGAATCTTGATGTAAAATGTGATTTAATATGACCTCTAGAACACTGCTTCATGAAATTTTACAGTCAAACTAGACAGCCAGGGCTTTTAACAACCCATGCTTCAACCCAAACAGGCACTGCTTTATAGATTAATCTGATTTAATTGAGGGATTGTATTAACAAAACTAAAAGGCAGCATTCAATATTTTTTAATCTAGACTCACATTTAATCTCTTTAAGAACAAGATGGCCCAAGCAACAACAATATTGCTCCAGAGAATTTGACTGTTGGACAAATCATGCAGTGGATCACCGGACAAGGACATAAGCCTGTTCTGCCAAGTGAAAAGAAGGACTTTGTCATAAATGTGAGATTCCACCATGACTGTGACACACATCACACTGTTTGTTTTCCAGTTGTCAGCGCCTGCAGTCGTATAATCACATTTCCTTCAGCGCACCTGAAAACATTCAATGAATTCAAAAACATTATGACACTAGCCTTATGCCATGGGCAAACCTTTGACAGGGTGTAACAACTCCCTCAAAAGGAAAACTACCAAGTAACTGCATTGTGTTTTGACATTTTTATTTAAAAACTTGTTTCTGTCAGTGATGATATAGAGTTCTGCTCATAAGTTTACATAACCATGCTTGGTTGACTAAAGAGGAATAAAAATTGGATATTTATCTTAATGCCTTAATTAAAAAAAATGTAAAATGCAACCTTTTAAGGACACAAATTTTCTTTGTGAATGAATGTATCATACATAAATGTTCTTCCTTAATGCAGAGGGCATAAGTATACACCCCCCCTATGTTAAATTCCCATAGAGGCAGATTTTTATTATAAGGTCAGTTATTTCATGGATCAGGATACAATGCATCCTGATAAAGTTCCCTTTGTCCTTTGGAATTAAAATAGTCATTCCAATTCCAAAGGCTAAGGGAACTTTATCAAGATGCATAGTATCCTGATCCATGAAATAACTGGCCTTATAATAAAAATCTGCCTCTATGGGAATTTAAAATTGGTGTCCTTAAAGGTTGGATTTTACCTTCTTTTTTTTTTAATTAAAGCATTAAGCTAAATTTCCAAAACATGATTTTTTTTTATTCCTCTTTTTAGTCAACTTAAGCCTGGGTATGTAAATTTACGAGCACCACTGTACCTCGGTTACTACATGTTGAAATTAAAAAGCCTTTTGTAACTCAGTCTTTGGCAAGTGTTCAACTTCATTCCATTAAATCTTTTGCTATGACTATTTCTTAGACATTTCTTTGTGTCAGACTTTCAATGCACTGAACCATTGCAATGTAAATGTCTCTGCCAAATGATTCTGACGATGCCGAGGGATTGATCATGGACTGTGCTGTTTCCATGATAGCTGGAGTCAGTGGGCACTCAATTTGTGGGACTTCAACTCCATAAGGTTCCTCAGGCACACCGTCAAACATCTCCCAGTCCGTCCCAAACAGCTCCATGTTCTGAAAATAGTGTTAACGTATTTTGTATGAAACATTTAGAAATATTTGAAAACACTGCCAAGCACACATTGACCTACAAAGGCCTAGTGCAGAAAAAGACTAAAAATCTATGAAATTATGCTCAATTGAGTTGGTCTAATTAAAAATTAAATTAAAGCTTAACACACTACTCTTACATACTTCTATATCATTCAATAACCTTCTAGAGTTGACAACATTACATGTTTTTTAAATTTCAGCTTGTTTTACATAAATCTAAATCCACACCTTTTAGGTTGAACATTTAACTGCACTATGCCTTTAGAGACCTCCTTGAGCGAGAGCTTCAACAAACCTGCAGATCTTCATCTGGGTCACAAGGGTTCTGCATGTGACCCATAACCCAGAGTTGGTTAGGGGAGAGTCCACCTTCCGATCATAAGGGATGGTTGTCCCAGCCCTCTGTGAAGGTGTGAAGGGCCTCTGCCAGACGCGGAAGGAACACGTAGTGGGCACAAAACAGATGTACAGCATCTGACAAGTCCAAGAGGCCATCTTCTTCGAGACTGTGAAGAACTTCATAGTATAGATGAGTGACACAGGTCCAGACATCTCGCCATAGCCGCTCAATCCTAGATAAGAAATAACAGGACTTACTCAACTCAAAAGTAATCATTCATATAGTCCTACTTAAAATATTTTCCAACAATGATTTAACATCGCTATGAATATACTGTAGACTGTAATTCTAACCTTTGGTTGTGTACACTTTGGCCAGCGATGAAGCTTCCTCTTCCAGTGCCTTTAACACTGAACATGGTTTCAGCTATTGCGACATTTTCAACACCTTCGTCGCCCCTGACCCTTAAATTAAATTTATAAATCTCATTTATAATTATCAACAAAATAAACCATTGAACATAACTGAAATGATCAAAAATAGCATAGAAACAGCACGAGATATCACTATTTACCTGGAAGGCCAACCATAGTTTTCCACTGCCTTCAGGAAAAATGAAAGGGCAGTGTCTGAGCGGTTGTTTGTTGCTGGTTCCAGATATTGTATCTATACAGACAAACAGAGTTTCATAATGAATCTGTAAAGGTAAAATACTTGGCCTACAGATTGCAGAAGAAAAAAAACAAAACAAAACAGGATTAGAGTCAAGAGAATAAAAGAAATAAGCATAAAGTACATTAAAATATGCTTTCTGACACATGACATATGCACTAAGTCCCGGAGTTTGTGGGTTAGCCTGGGTACAGGGTTTCTACAGTCATGACATTCTTGGATGTTGATGAAATTTGAAAAACGTTTTCCAGACATGGGAAGGGTTTAGAATTAACAGAAGGTTTCGTCAAGTTTAAAATATACACTAAAATATAGCTGTTTCTCCTCCTTTTTTTCCTTCTCCTCCCCCACTCTTCTCATTATATTCTCTTCCTTCTCTGTATATGTACGTTTTGATTTGAAAGAAACAAATAATGAGCCATTTTCACCATTTTTCTTATTCCAAACAAAACCAAAATTTGTTTCGGGCCAATTTGTTTTTGCTAATTCCTTTTTTCATTTGAAGAAAGACAAGACAGTTGGGTCAGGAGACCTGGAAATAAGGTAAATATTAAATAATAGCCAAGGATTGCCATTGTGTTACATTATACAAGGACTAAAGTCATAATGTAACATTAGATGAAAGATTTAATAGATAAATAAACCTTGACAGATAGAAGCATGTTAGCAATAAAATAATGTGGTTTAATATTGTGAATTCATTCATGTGCACAGCAAGAGTCAACATATTGAGCACATATAAACCTTTGAATAACAGAGGAGGTGGTCACAATTCAAAATATTTGTTGTTGCACTGACCAGATGTAAGCATACAGTTGTACAAGGTCAACCACAACATTTTAATTATGGCCTCAAAAGGTTTGCTGGATGTCCCAAGAAGACATTCTCAGATGACAGCGTTTTTTAAAAATAATTTAACCATTTAAAATAATTTATTTTATAGGCCTGCTGGTCTATGACGTTAGTTCATGTATAATGTTACAGAATGTTCATCCCTGCTTGGCCTTTATTGATATATTTACTTTCACTTCCGGGTCATCTGACCTACCGGTCTTGTTTTTCTTAATTAAAAAAAAAAAATCAGACAGTTCTTTAATTTGGTTCTCTCATTATACGTTTTGGATTAACAAACAAAAAAGGAAAAAGAAATACACATGCACACATATGCAGTATATCAACAGTGAAAAAAATAAACAAACATATACAGGAACAATAAAGCACTATAGTAGTAAAAAAAAAGTGACGCACTTTTCTTGAGTAACCATCTATTGCTCCAAATATGACGATGTTGTACCTTGAAATCAAAAGGATGAGATGACAATGTCAGTCTATGAAAAGAGCTGCATTAACTCAACAGCCATAATAAAGTATCCTACATAAATAAATAAATAAATACCTTACCTTATGAGCTTATGGTTTGTGTCCACATGCACTAATGACAAAGGCCGTTGCACGAAGTATGACCTCCTGACGATGCAACCCAGCTGTGTCATTCTCTCCAAAATTCCTGGAGCGTCGACTCTGTGCATGGAATCTTTGATGCGATTCCACTGAACTCTATGTCCATTTGCTTGCAGACAACCTTTTACCATTCTGTATCCTGCGTTTGGGATCCTGGTTTTTATAGAGAGGACAGCGTCATCCAGTTCACTGTCAGATAAACCGCTGTATGTATGTCTTGTGGACAACCCGGCTTCACGCATAACGCCGGAAAATTGTGCTTTGGCTGACATCCAGCAGGTTGGCGATACAAGACACTGGTAAGGGCATGTCAATAAGCCGGGACAGCAGCTCCTCAGAAAAACTAAATCTTGGTCGGCCGCGTACTCCTTCTCTAATAAAAACACAGGGACTCTCTTGGGAAAGAGCTGCGTGGATCAGTCTTTGGAGGGATAAAAGACACTCCACAATTTCAGCTGGGATGTTTAAAATGGTAGATGCAGATGTGAGAATGAAGGCTTCCTGATTTATAACATACTGGAAGTAGTCCAAATTAAAGTGAGGTTGACTTAATATGTCAGTGATCCTTGACTCCAAACGCTGCAGTAACTGAGTAGCCAGTGGTCCCTGTAAATGCCAAATTACATATTAGATGCAATACATGGTACAGAACTTATCCGTACCAATTCAACATGATTGTACTACGTTAAACTAGACAGACATTAAAAACATTACAAGTATGTTGGGCGTAAGTTAACGTTCTCATTACTGCTCTGGTCAACATGCTAAGCAGTGAAGTGTATTTCAGGTAACTTATTGCATATCTTGCAGTTCAATCAGCGAAACAAGGTCGAGTTCTAACATCACTAACTTTCACACAGAGCATTTCATCGGCGCTAACTAACGTAGCGTTATAGCGCTAGCGGTTAGCTAACGTATAGCGCTAGCGGTTAGCTAACGTATAGCGCTAGCTAGCTAGCTAGCTAGAGTTAACAGCTAGTAAATATCGTTAGGTTGCAAGCTAAAGCAATACCGTCTATGAGTTGCAGAAATGTATATCATTATAAAGTGCTATCAAAGTAGTAAAATCGTATGAAAAATGTTGAATAAACACGTTTTTTACTTTACCTGTGCTGAGCCTGGGCTAGAAGCCTCCGGTCGGTTAGCCATTTTTCACCTGTGACGCATGCGCATTAAATGGAATCGAGGTTCGATTACCCCGGCCTGTGACGGCAGTGACGTCATTTCAACTGTTTTTTTACTCGTACCCGTAAACTTGAATTCGTGTTCACACTCAAGAATTCGTAGTCGTAGAAATCAGAGTTGTACTCGTGAAGTTTCCAGTCATAGCTTCTAGAGTCACACTCACATAAAAACACACATGTATGAAAACGTCATTTTGCCTTGCCTATGTAATTTACGCACAAATGTATAAAAATACAAATATGAATATAAAAATACAAATATGAATACATAAAGTTATGCATACATCTTTTTGACAGTGTTCTTACTCCATAGTTTTCAGCCTGTGCACTAATATATTCTGGATGATGCAAATGCACAGAGGACGGCAAGTCCCCCAAGTCTCAGTAAAGACAGAGATAATTGAGAAATAATTACAGTGATGAAAAATAGAAACATGGACATACATGAGAGTACTTCTAAGTGTAGCAACAGGTTAACGAAATGAATCAATTTGGAACAACACAAATCAAAGAACTCTTAAAAATACAGATGTGTTAATCATAGTGCAAAAAGCAATTGAACTTCTTGATTCCAAGGTGAATGTAGTTGAACTACTAGCAAGCTACTGCAACATGTATACGTGCACTAATGGTGTGATTCCATGTAGTTCAATACTCCTCAACACCAAGCTGCGTATTCAACAGCGTTGAGAACCTTGAGGTTTTCACATCTGTAAATAGCCTGTTTTCAGCCTGTGCACTCGCTTACGGCCATACCACCCTGAACACGCCCGATCTCGTCCGATCTCGGAAGCTAAGCAGGGTCGGGCCGGGTCAGTACTTGGATGGGAGACCGCCTGGGAATACCCGGTGCTGTAAGCTTTTTCGTCAGCAGAGGGTGCTGCTTGGACACACAGCTGACAAGGGAACTGTATAGAGGACGCAACTTTTTTTTTTTTTTGGAAGCAACATCATTATTTAGAACTGAAATAAACACTCTTACAGTGTTCAACAATACAAGTAGGAGTTCAAAATGCTTGCAGTTTGACCACATCATAACTAAATAATATATTCTGGATGATGCAAATGCACAGAGGACGGCAAGTCCCCCAAGTCTCAGTAAAGACAGAGATAATTGAGAAATAATTACAGAGATGAAAAATAGAAACATGGACATACATGAGAGTACTTCTAAGTGTAGCAACAGGTTAACGAAATGAATCAATTTGGAACAACACAAATCAAAGAACTCTTAAAAATACAGATGTGTTAATCATAGTGCAAAAAGCAATTGAACTTCTTGATTCCAAGGTGAATGTAGTTGAACTACTAGCAAGCTACTGCAACATGTATACGTGCACTAATGGTGTGATTCCATGTAGTTCAATACTCCTCAACACCAAGCTGCGTATTCAACAGCGTTGAGAACCTTGAGGTTTTCACATCTGTAAATAGCCTGTTTTCAGCCTGTGCACTCGCTTACGGCCATACCACCCTGAACACGCCCGATCTCGTCCGATCTCGGAAGCTAAGCAGGGTCGGGCCGGGTCAGTACTTGGATGGGAGACCGCCTGGGAATACCCGGTGCTGTAAGCTTTTTCGTCAGCAGAGGGTGCTGCTTGGACACACAGCTGACAAGGGAACTGTATAGAGGACGCAACTTTTTTTTGGAAGCAACATCATTATTTAGAACTGAAATAAACACTCTTACAGTGTTCAACAATACAAGTAGGAGTTCAAAATGCTTGCAGTTTGACCACATCATAACTAAATAATATATTCTGGATGATGCAAATGCACAGTGGACGGCAAGTCCCCCAAGTCTCAGTAAAGACAGAGATAATTGAGAAATAATTACAGTGATGAAAAATAGAAACATGGACATACATGAGAGTACTTCTAAGTGTAGCAACAGGTTAACGAAATGAATCAATTTGGAACAACACAAATCAAAGAACTCTTAAAAATACAGATGTGTTAATCATAGTGCAAAAAGCAATTGAACTTCTTGATTCCAAGGTGAATGTAGTTGAACTACTAGCAAGCTACTGCAACATGTATACGTGCACTAATGGTGTGATTCCATGTAGTTCAATACTCCTCAACACCAAGCTGCGAATTCAACAGCGTTGAGAACCTTGAGGTTTTCACATCTGTAAATAGCCTGTTTTCAGCCTGTGCACTCGCTTACGGCCATACCACCCTGAACACGCCCGATCTCGTCCGATCTCGGAAGCTAAGCAGGGTCGGGCCGGGTCAGTACTTGGATGGGAGACCGCCTGGGAATACCCGGTGCTGTAAGCTTTTTCGTCAGCAGAGGGTGCTGCTTGGACACACAGCTGACAAGGGAACTGTATAGAGGACGCAACTTTTTTTTTTTTTTGGAAGCAACATCATTATTTAGAACTGAAATAAACACTCTTACAGTGTTCAACAATACAAGTAGGAGTTCAAAATGCTTGCAGTTTGACCACATCATAACTAAATAATATATTCTGGATGATGCAAATGCACAGAGGACGGCAAGTCCCCCAAGTCTCAGTAAAGACAGAGATAATTGAGAAATAATTACAGTGATGAAAAATAGAAACATGGACATACATGAGAGTACTTCTAAGTGTAGCAACAGGTTAACGAAATGAATCAATTTGGAACAACACAAATCAAAGAACTCTTAAAAATACAGATGTGTTAATCATAGTGCAAAAAGCAATTGAACTTCTTGATTCCAAGGTGAATGTAGTTGAACTACTAGCAAGCTACTGCAACATGTATACGTGCACTAATGGTGTGATTCCATGTAGTTCAATACTCCTCAACACCAAGCTGCGTATTCAACAGCGTTGAGAACCTTGAGGTTTTCACATCTGTAAATAGCCTGTTTTCAGCCTGTGCACTCGCTTACGGCCATACCACCCTGAACACGCCCGATCTCGTCCGATCTCGGAAGCTAAGCAGGGTCGGGCCGGGTCAGTACTTGGATGGGAGACCGCCTGGGAATACCCGGTGCTGTAAGCTTTTCGTCAGCAGAGGGTGCTGCTTGGACACACAGCTGACAAGGGAACTGTATAGAGGACGCAACTTTTTTTTTTTTTTGGAAGCAACATCATTATTTAGAACTGAAATAAACACTCTTACAGTGTTCAACAATACAAGTAGGAGTTCAAAATGCTTGCAGTTTGACCACATCATAACTAAATAATATATTCTGGATGATGCAAATGCACAGAGGACGGCAAGTCCCCCAAGTCTCAGTAAAGACAGAGATAATTGAGAAATAATTACAGTGATGAAAAATAGAAACATGGACATACATGAGAGTACTTCTAAGTGTAGCAACAGGTTAACGAAATGAATCAATTTGGAACAACACAAATCAAAGAACTCTTAAAAATACAGATGTGTTAATCATAGTGCAAAAAGCAATTGAACTTCTTGATTCCAAGGTGAATGTAGTTGAACTACTAGCAAGCTACTGCAACATGTATACGTGCACTAATGGTGTGATTCCATGTAGTTCAATACTCCTCAACACCAAGCTGCGTATTCAACAGCGTTGAGAACCTTGAGGTTTTCACATCTGTAAATAGCCTGTTTTCAGCCTGTGCACTCGCTTACGGCCATACCACCCTGAACACGCCCGATCTCGTCCGATCTCGGAAGCTAAGCAGGGTCGGGCCGGGTCAGTACTTGGATGGGAGACCGCCTGGGAATACCCGGTGCTGTAAGCTTTTTCGTCAGCAGAGGGTGCTGCTTGGACACACAGCTGACAAGGGAACTGTATAGAGGACGCAACTTTTTTTTGGAAGCAACATCATTATTTAGAACTGAAATAAACACTCTTACAGTGTTCAACAATACAAGTAGGAGTTCAAAATGCTTGCAGTTTGACCACATCATAACTAAATAATATATTCTGGATGATGCAAATGCACAGAGGACGGCAAGTCCCCCAAGTCTCAGTAAAGACAGAGATAATTGAGAAATAATTACAGAGATGAAAAATAGAAACATGGACATACATGAGAGTACTTCTAAGTGTAGCAACAGGTTAACGAAATGAATCAATTTGGAACAACACAAATCAAAGAACTCTTAAAAATACAGATGTGTTAATCATAGTGCAAAAAGCAATTGAACTTCTTGATTCCAAGGTGAATGTAGTTGAACTACTAGCAAGCTACTGCAACATGTATACGTGCACTAATGGTGTGATTCCATGTAGTTCAATACTCCTCAACACCAAGCTGCGTATTCAACAGCGTTGAGAACCTTGAGGTTTTCACATCTGTAAATAGCCTGTTTTCAGCCTGTGCACTCGCTTACGGCCATACCACCCTGAACACGCCCGATCTCGTCCGATCTCGGAAGCTAAGCAGGGTCGGGCCGGGTCAGTACTTGGATGGGAGACCGCCTGGGAATACCCGGTGCTGTAAGCTTTTCGTCAGCAGAGGGTGCTGCTTGGACACACAGCTGACAAGGGAACTGTATAGAGGACGCAACTTTTTTTTTTTTTTGGAAGCAACATCATTATTTAGAACTGAAATAAACACTCTTACAGTGTTCAACAATACAAGTAGGAGTTCAAAATGCTTGCAGTTTGACCACATCATAACTAAATAATATATTCTGGATGATGCAAATGCACAGAGGACGGCAAGTCCCCCAAGTCTCAGTAAAGACAGAGATAATTGAGAAATAATTACAGTGATGAAAAATAGAAACATGGACATACATGAGAGTACTTCTAAGTGTAGCAACAGGTTAACGAAATGAATCAATTTGGAACAACACAAATCAAAGAACTCTTAAAAATACAGATGTGTTAATCATAGTGCAAAAAGCAATTGAACTTCTTGATTCCAAGGTGAATGTAGTTGAACTACTAGCAAGCTACTGCAACATGTATACGTGCACTAATGGTGTGATTCCATGTAGTTCAATACTCCTCAACACCAAGCTGCGTATTCAACAGCGTTGAGAACCTTGAGGTTTTCACATCTGTAAATAGCCTGTTTTCAGCCTGTGCACTCGCTTACGGCCATACCACCCTGAACACGCCCGATCTCGTCCGATCTCGGAAGCTAAGCAGGGTCGGGCCGGGTCAGTACTTGGATGGGAGACCGCCTGGGAATACCCGGTGCTGTAAGCTTTTTCGTCAGCAGAGGGTGCTGCTTGGACACACAGCTGACAAGGGAACTGTATAGAGGACGCAACTTTTTTTTGGAAGCAACATCATTATTTAGAACTGAAATAAACACTCTTACAGTGTTCAACAATACAAGTAGGAGTTCAAAATGCTTGCAGTTTGACCACATCATAACTAAATAATATATTCTGGATGATGCAAATGCACAGAGGACGGCAAGTCCCCCAAGTCTCAGTAAAGACAGAGATAATTGAGAAATAATTACAGTGATGAAAAATAGAAACATGGACATACATGAGAGTACTTCTAAGTGTAGCAACAGGTTAACGAAATGAATCAATTTGGAACAACACAAATCAAAGAACTCTTAAAAATACAGATGTGTTAATCATAGTGCAAAAAGCAATTGAACTTCTTGATTCCAAGGTGAATGTAGTTGAACTACTAGCAAGCTACTGCAACATGTATACGTGCACTAATGGTGTGATTCCATGTAGTTCAATACTCCTCAACACCAAGCTGCGTATTCAACAGCGTTGAGAACCTTGAGGTTTTCACATCTGTAAATAGCCTGTTTTCAGCCTGTGCACTCGCTTACGGCCATACCACCCTGAACACGCCCGATCTCGTCCGATCTCGGAAGCTAAGCAGGGTCGGGCCGGGTCAGTACTTGGATGGGAGACCGCCTGGGAATACCCGGTGCTGTAAGCTTTTCGTCAGCAGAGGGTGCTGCTTGGACACACAGCTGACAAGGGAACTGTATAGAGGACGCAACTTTTTTTTTTTTTTGGAAGCAACATCATTATTTAGAACTGAAATAAACACTCTTACAGTGTTCAACAATACAAGTAGGAGTTCAAAATGCTTGCAGTTTGACCACATCATAACTAAATAATATATTCTGGATGATGCAAATGCACAGAGGACGGCAAGTCCCCAAGTCTCAGTAAAGACAGAGATAATTGAGAAATAATTACAGTGATGAAAAATAGAAACATGGACATACATGAGAGTACTTCTAAGTGTAGCAACAGGTTAACGAAATGAATCAATTTGGAACAACACAAATCAAAGAACTCTTAAAAATACAGATGTGTTAATCATAGTGCAAAAGCAATTGAACTTCTTGATTCCAAGGTGAATGTAGTTGAACTACTAGCAAGCTACTGCAACATGTATACGTGCACTAATGGTGTGATTCCATGTAGTTCAATACTCCTCAACACCAAGCTGCGTATTCAACAGCGTTGAGAACCTTGAGGTTTTCACATCTGTAAATAGCCTGTTTTCAGCCTGTGCACTCGCTTACGGCCATACCACCCTGAACACGCCCGATCTCGTCCGATCTCGGAAGCTAAGCAGGGTCGGGCCGGGTCAGTACTTGGATGGGAGACCGCCTGGGAATACCCGGTGCTGTAAGCTTTTCGTCAGCAGAGGGTGCTGCTTGGACACACAGCTGACAAGGGAACTGTATAGAGGACGCAACTTTTTTTTGGAAGCAACATCATTATTTAGAACTGAAATAAACACTCTTACAGTGTTCAACAATACAAGTAGGAGTTCAAAATGCTTGCAGTTTGACCACATCATAACTAAATAATATATTCTGGATGATGCAAATGCACAGAGGACGGCAAGTCCCCAAGTCTCAGTAAAGACAGAGATAATTGAGAAATAATTACAGTGATGAAAAATAGAAACATGGACATACATGAGAGTACTTCTAAGTGTAGCAACAGGTTAACGAAATGAATCAATTTGGAACAACACAAATCAAAGAACTCTTAAAAATACAGATGTGTTAATCATAGTGCAAAAGCAATTGAACTTCTTGATTCCAAGGTGAATGTAGTTGAACTACTAGCAAGCTACTGCAACATGTATACGTGCACTAATGGTGTGATTCCATGTAGTTCAATACTCCTCAACACCAAGCTGCGTATTCAACAGCGTTGAGAACCTTGAGGTTTTCACATCTGTAAATAGCCTGTTTTCAGCCTGTGCACTCGCTTACGGCCATACCACCCTGAACACGCCCGATCTCGTCCGATCTCGGAAGCTAAGCAGGGTCGGGCCGGGTCAGTACTTGGATGGGAGACCGCCTGGGAATACCCGGTGCTGTAAGCTTTTCGTCAGCAGAGGGTGCTGCTTGGACACACAGCTGACAAGGGAACTGTATAGAGGACGCAACTTTTTTTTTTTTTGGAAGCAACATCATTATTTAGAACTGAAATAAACACTCTTACAGTGTTCAACAATACAAGTAGGAGTTCAAAATGCTTGCAGTTTGACCACATCATAACTAAATAATATATTCTGGATGATGCAAATGCACAGAGGACGGCAAGTCCCCCAAGTCTCAGTAAAGACAGAGATAATTGAGAAATAATTACAGTGATGAAAAATAGAAACATGGACATACATGAGAGTACTTCTAAGTGTAGCAACAGGTTAACGAAATGAATCAATTTGGAACAACACAAATCAAAGAACTCTTAAAAATACAGATGTGTTAATCATAGTGCAAAAAGCAATTGAACTTCTTGATTCCAAGGTGAATGTAGTTGAACTACTAGCAAGCTACTGCAACATGTATACGTGCACTAATGGTGTGATTCCATGTAGTTCAATACTCCTCAACACCAAGCTGCGTATTCAACAGCGTTGAGAACCTTGAGGTTTTCACATCTGTAAATAGCCTGTTTTCAGCCTGTGCACTCGCTTACGGCCATACCACCCTGAACACGCCCGATCTCGTCCGATCTCGGAAGCTAAGCAGGGTCGGGCCGGGTCAGTACTTGGATGGGAGACCGCCTGGGAATACCCGGTGCTGTAAGCTTTTCGTCAGCAGAGGGTGCTGCTTGGACACACAGCTGACAAGGGAACTGTATAGAGGACGCAACTTTTTTTTGGAAGCAACATCATTATTTAGAACTGAAATAAACACTCTTACAGTGTTCAACAATACAAGTAGGAGTTCAAAATGCTTGCAGTTTGACCACATCATAACTAAATAATATATTCTGGATGATGCAAATGCACAGAGGACGGCAAGTCCCCCAAGTCTCAGTAAAGACAGAGATAATTGAGAAATAATTACAGTGATGAAAAATAGAAACATGGACATACATGAGAGTACTTCTAAGTGTAGCAACAGGTTAACGAAATGAATCAATTTGGAACAACACAAATCAAAGAACTCTTAAAAATACAGATGTGTTAATCATAGTGCAAAAAGCAATTGAACTTCTTGATTCCAAGGTGAATGTAGTTGAACTACTAGCAAGCTACTGCAACATGTATACGTGCACTAATGGTGTGATTCCATGTAGTTCAATACTCCTCAACACCAAGCTGCGTATTCAACAGCGTTGAGAACCTTGAGGTTTTCACATCTGTAAATAGCCTGTTTTCAGCCTGTGCACTCGCTTACGGCCATACCACCCTGAACACGCCCGATCTCGTCCGATCTCGGAAGCTAAGCAGGGTCGGGCCGGGTCAGTACTTGGATGGGAGACCGCCTGGGAATACCCGGTGCTGTAAGCTTTTCGTCAGCAGAGGGTGCTGCTTGGACACACAGCTGACAAGGGAACTGTATAGAGGACGCAACTTTTTTTTTTTTTTGGAAGCAACATCATTATTTAGAACTGAAATAAACACTCTTACAGTGTTCAACAATACAAGTAGGAGTTCAAAATGCTTGCAGTTTGACCACATCATAACTAAATAATATATTCTGGATGATGCAAATGCACAGAGGACGGCAAGTCCCCAAGTCTCAGTAAAGACAGAGATAATTGAGAAATAATTACAGTGATGAAAAATAGAAACATGGACATACATGAGAGTACTTCTAAGTGTAGCAACAGGTTAACGAAATGAATCAATTTGGAACAACACAAATCAAAGAACTCTTAAAAATACAGATGTGTTAATCATAGTGCAAAAAGCAATTGAACTTCTTGATTCCAAGGTGAATGTAGTTGAACTACTAGCAAGCTACTGCAACATGTATACGTGCACTAATGGTGTGATTCCATGTAGTTCAATACTCCTCAACACCAAGCTGCGTATTCAACAGCGTTGAGAACCTTGAGGTTTTCACATCTGTAAATAGCCTGTTTTCAGCCTGTGCACTCGCTTACGGCCATACCACCCTGAACACGCCCGATCTCGTCCGATCTCGGAAGCTAAGCAGGGTCGGGCCGGGTCAGTACTTGGATGGGAGACCGCCTGGGAATACCCGGTGCTGTAAGCTTTTCGTCAGCAGAGGGTGCTGCTTGGACACACAGCTGACAAGGGAACTGTATAGAGGACGCAACTTTTTTTTTTGAAGCAACATCATTATTTAGAACTGAAATAAACACTCTTACAGTGTTCAACAATACAAGTAGGAGTTCAAAATGCTTGCAGTTTGACCACATCATAACTAAATAATATATTCTGGATGATGCAAATGCACAGAGGACGGCAAGTCCCCAAGTCTCAGTAAAGACAGAGATAATTGAGAAATAATTACAGTGATGAAAAATAGAAACATGGACATACATGAGAGTACTTCTAAGTGTAGCAACAGGTTAACGAAATGAATCAATTTGGAACAACACAAATCAAAGAACTCTTAAAAATACAGATGTGTTAATCATAGTGCAAAAAGCAATTGAACTTCTTGATTCCAAGGTGAATGTAGTTGAACTACTAGCAAGCTACTGCAACATGTATACGTGCACTAATGGTGTGATTCCATGTAGTTCAATACTCCTCAACACCAAGCTGCGTATTCAACAGCGTTGAGAACCTTGAGGTTTTCACATCTGTAAATAGCCTGTTTTCAGCCTGTGCACTCGCTTACGGCCATACCACCCTGAACACGCCCGATCTCGTCCGATCTCGGAAGCTAAGCAGGGTCGGGCCGGGTCAGTACTTGGATGGGAGACCGCCTGGGAATACCCGGTGCTGTAAGCTTTTTCAGCAGAGGGTGCTGCTTGGACACACAGCTGACAAGGGAACTGTATAGAGGACGCAACTTTTTTTTTTTTTTGGAAGCAACATCATTATTTAGAACTGAAATAAACACTCTTACAGTGTTCAACAATACAAGTAGGAGTTCAAAATGCTTGCAGTTTGACCACATCATAACTAAATAATATATTCTGGATGATGCAAATGCACAGAGGACGGCAAGTCCCCAAGTCTCAGTAAAGACAGAGATAATTGAGAAATAATTACAGTGATGAAAAATAGAAACATGGACATACATGAGAGTACTTCTAAGTGTAGCAACAGGTTAACGAAATGAATCAATTTGGAACAACACAAATCAAAGAACTCTTAAAAATACAGATGTGTTAATCATAGTGCAAAAAGCAATTGAACTTCTTGATTCCAAGGTGAATGTAGTTGAACTACTAGCAAGCTACTGCAACATGTATACGTGCACTAATGGTGTGATTCCATGTAGTTCAATACTCCTCAACACCAAGCTGCGTATTCAACAGCGTTGAGAACCTTGAGGTTTTCACATCTGTAAATAGCCTGTTTTCAGCCTGTGCACTCGCTTACGGCCATACCACCCTGAACACGCCCGATCTCGTCCGATCTCGGAAGCTAAGCAGGGTCGGGCCGGGTCAGTACTTGGATGGGAGACCGCCTGGGAATACCCGGTGCTGTAAGCTTTTCGTCAGCAGAGGGTGCTGCTTGGACACACAGCTGACAAGGGAACTGTATAGAGGACGCAACTTTTTTTTTTTTTGGAAGCAACATCATTATTTAGAACTGAAATAAACACTCTTACAGTGTTCAACAATACAAGTAGGAGTTCAAAATGCTTGCAGTTTGACCACATCATAACTAAATAATATATTCTGGATGATGCAAATGCACAGAGGACGGCAAGTCCCCCAAGTCTCAGTAAAGACAGAGATAATTGAGAAATAATTACAGTGATGAAAAATAGAAACATGGACATACATGAGAGTACTTCTAAGTGTAGCAACAGGTTAACGAAATGAATCAATTTGGAACAACACAAATCAAAGAACTCTTAAAAATACAGATGTGTTAATCATAGTGCAAAAAGCAATTGAACTTCTTGATTCCAAGGTGAATGTAGTTGAACTACTAGCAAGCTACTGCAACATGTATACGTGCACTAATGGTGTGATTCCATGTAGTTCAATACTCCTCAACACCAAGCTGCGTATTCAACAGCGTTGAGAACCTTGAGGTTTTCACATCTGTAAATAGCCTGTTTTCAGCCTGTGCACTCGCTTACGGCCATACCACCCTGAACACGCCCGATCTCGTCCGATCTCGGAAGCTAAGCAGGGTCGGGCCAGTACTTGGATGGGAGACCGCCTGGGAATACCCGGTGCTGTAAGCTTTTTCGTCAGCAGAGGGTGCTGCTTGGACACACAGCTGACAAGGGAACTGTATAGAGGACGCAACTTTTTTTTTTTTTTGGAAGCAACATCATTATTTAGAACTGAAATAAACACTCTTACAGTGTTCAACAATACAAGTAGGAGTTCAAAATGCTTGCAGTTTGACCACATCATAACTAAATAATATATTCTGGATGATGCAAATGCACAGAGGACGGCAAGTCCCCCAAGTCTCAGTAAAGACAGAGATAATTGAGAAATAATTACAGTGATGAAAAATAGAAACATGGACATACATGAGAGTACTTCTAAGTGTAGCAACAGGTTAACGAAATGAATCAATTTGGAACAACACAAATCAAAGAACTCTTAAAAATACAGATGTGTTAATCATAGTGCAAAAAGCAATTGAACTTCTTGATTCCAAGGTGAATGTAGTTGAACTACTAGCAAGCTACTGCAACATGTATACGTGCACTAATGGTGTGATTCCATGTAGTTCAATACTCCTCAACACCAAGCTGCGTATTCAACAGCGTTGAGAACCTTGAGGTTTTCACATCTGTAAATAGCCTGTTTTCAGCCTGTGCACTCGCTTACGGCCATACCACCCTGAACACGCCCGATCTCGTCCGATCTCGGAAGCTAAGCAGGGTCGGGCCGGGTCAGTACTTGGATGGGAGACCGCCTGGGAATACCCGGTGCTGTAAGCTTTTTCGTCAGCAGAGGGTGCTGCTTGGACACACAGCTGACAAGGGAACTGTATAGAGGACGCAACTTTTTTTTTTTTTTGGAAGCAACATCATTATTTAGAACTGAAATAAACACTCTTACAGTGTTCAACAATACAAGTAGGAGTTCAAAATGCTTGCAGTTTGACCACATCATAACTAAATAATATATTCTGGATGATGCAAATGCACAGAGGACGGCAAGTCCCCAAGTCTCAGTAAAGACAGAGATAATTGAGAAATAATTACAGTGATGAAAAATAGAAACATGGACATACATGAGAGTACTTCTAAGTGTAGCAACAGGTTAACGAAATGAATCAATTTGGAACAACACAAATCAAAGAACTCTTAAAAATACAGATGTGTTAATCATAGTGCAAAAGCAATTGAACTTCTTGATTCCAAGGTGAATGTAGTTGAACTACTAGCAAGCTACTGCAACATGTATACGTGCACTAATGGTGTGATTCCATGTAGTTCAATACTCCTCAACACCAAGCTGCGTATTCAACAGCGTTGAGAACCTTGAGGTTTTCACATCTGTAAATAGCCTGTTTTCAGCCTGTGCACTCGCTTACGGCCATACCACCCTGAACACGCCCGATCTCGTCCGATCTCGGAAGCTAAGCAGGGTCGGGCCGGGTCAGTACTTGGATGGGAGACCGCCTGGGAATACCCGGTGCTGTAAGCTTTTCGTCAGCAGAGGGTGCTGCTTGGACACACAGCTGACAAGGGAACTGTATAGAGGACGCAACTTTTTTTTTTTTGGAAGCAACATCATTATTTAGAACTGAAATAAACACTCTTACAGTGTTCAACAATACAAGTAGGAGTTCAAAATGCTTGCAGTTTGACCACATCATAACTAAATAATATATTCTGGATGATGCAAATGCACAGAGGACGGCAAGTCCCCAAGTCTCAGTAAAGACAGAGATAATTGAGAAATAATTACAGTGATGAAAAATAGAAACATGGACATACATGAGAGTACTTCTAAGTGTAGCAACAGGTTAACGAAATGAATCAATTTGGAACAACACAAATCAAAGAACTCTTAAAAATACAGATGTGTTAATCATAGTGCAAAAAGCAATTGAACTTCTTGATTCCAAGGTGAATGTAGTTGAACTACTAGCAAGCTACTGCAACATGTATACGTGCACTAATGGTGTGATTCCATGTAGTTCAATACTCCTCAACACCAAGCTGCGTATTCAACAGCGTTGAGAACCTTGAGGTTTTCACATCTGTAAATAGCCTGTTTTCAGCCTGTGCACTCGCTTACGGCCATACCACCCTGAACACGCCCGATCTCGTCCGATCTCGGAAGCTAAGCAGGGTCGGGCCGGGTCAGTACTTGGATGGGAGACCGCCTGGGAATACCCGGTGCTGTAAGCTTTTTCGTCAGCAGAGGGTGCTGCTTGGACACACAGCTGACAAGGGAACTGTATAGAGGACGCAACTTTTTTTTTTTTTTGGAAGCAACATCATTATTTAGAACTGAAATAAACACTCTTACAGTGTTCAACAATACAAGTAGGAGTTCAAAATGCTTGCAGTTTGACCACATCATAACTAAATAATATATTCTGGATGATGCAAATGCACAGAGGACGGCAAGTCCCCAAGTCTCAGTAAAGACAGAGATAATTGAGAAATAATTACAGTGATGAAAAATAGAAACATGGACATACATGAGAGTACTTCTAAGTGTAGCAACAGGTTAACGAAATGAATCAATTTGGAACAACACAAATCAAAGAACTCTTAAAAATACAGATGTGTTAATCATAGTGCAAAAAGCAATTGAACTTCTTGATTCCAAGGTGAATGTAGTTGAACTACTAGCAAGCTACTGCAACATGTATACGTGCACTAATGGTGTGATTCCATGTAGTTCAATACTCCTCAACACCAAGCTGCGTATTCAACAGCGTTGAGAACCTTGAGGTTTTCACATCTGTAAATAGCCTGTTTTCAGCCTGTGCACTCGCTTACGGCCATACCACCCTGAACACGCCCGATCTCGTCCGATCTCGGAAGCTAAGCAGGGTCGGGCCGGGTCAGTACTTGGATGGGAGACCGCCTGGGAATACCCGGTGCTGTAAGCTTTTCGTCAGCAGAGGGTGCTGCTTGGACACACAGCTGACAAGGGAACTGTATAGAGGACGCAACTTTTTTTTTTTTTTGGAAGCAACATCATTATTTAGAACTGAAATAAACACTCTTACAGTGTTCAACAATACAAGTAGGAGTTCAAAATGCTTGCAGTTTGACCACATCATAACTAAATAATATATTCTGGATGATGCAAATGCACAGAGGACGGCAAGTCCCCAAGTCTCAGTAAAGACAGAGATAATTGAGAAATAATTACAGTGATGAAAAATAGAAACATGGACATACATGAGAGTACTTCTAAGTGTAGCAACAGGTTAACGAAATGAATCAATTTGGAACAACACAAATCAAAGAACTCTTAAAAATACAGATGTGTTAATCATAGTGCAAAAAGCAATTGAACTTCTTGATTCCAAGGTGAATGTAGTTGAACTACTAGCAAGCTACTGCAACATGTATACGTGCACTAATGGTGTGATTCCATGTAGTTCAATACTCCTCAACACCAAGCTGCGTATTCAACAGCGTTGAGAACCTTGAGGTTTTCACATCTGTAAATAGCCTGTTTTCAGCCTGTGCACTCGCTTACGGCCATACCACCCTGAACACGCCCGATCTCGTCCGATCTCGGAAGCTAAGCAGGGTCGGGCCGGGTCAGTACTTGGATGGGAGACCGCCTGGGAATACCCGGTGCTGTAAGCTTTTCGTCAGCAGAGGGTGCTGCTTGGACACACAGCTGACAAGGGAACTGTATAGAGGACGCAACTTTTTTTTTTTTTTGGAAGCAACATCATTATTTAGAACTGAAATAAACACTCTTACAGTGTTCAACAATACAAGTAGGAGTTCAAAATGCTTGCAGTTTGACCACATCATAACTAAATAATATATTCTGGATGATGCAAATGCACAGAGGACGGCAAGTCCCCAAGTCTCAGTAAAGACAGAGATAATTGAGAAATAATTACAGTGATGAAAAATAGAAACATGGACATACATGAGAGTACTTCTAAGTGTAGCAACAGGTTAACGAAATGAATCAATTTGGAACAACACAAATCAAAGAACTCTTAAAAATACAGATGTGTTAATCATAGTGCAAAAAGCAATTGAACTTCTTGATTCCAAGGTGAATGTAGTTGAACTACTAGCAAGCTACTGCAACATGTATACGTGCACTAATGGTGTGATTCCATGTAGTTCAATACTCCTCAACACCAAGCTGCGTATTCAACAGCGTTGAGAACCTTGAGGTTTTCACATCTGTAAATAGCCTGTTTTCAGCCTGTGCACTCGCTTACGGCCATACCACCCTGAACACGCCCGATCTCGTCCGATCTCGGAAGCTAAGCAGGGTCGGGCCGGGTCAGTACTTGGATGGGAGACCGCCTGGGAATACCCGGTGCTGTAAGCTTTTTCGTCAGCAGAGGGTGCTGCTTGGACACACAGCTGACAAGGGAACTGTATAGAGGACGCAACTTTTTTTTTTTTTGGAAGCAACATCATTATTTAGAACTGAAATAAACACTCTTACAGTGTTCAACAATACAAGTAGGAGTTCAAAATGCTTGCAGTTTGACCACATCATAACTAAATAATATATTCTGGATGATGCAAATGCACAGAGGACGGCAAGTCCCCAAGTCTCAGTAAAGACAGAGATAATTGAGAAATAATTACAGTGATGAAAAATAGAAACATGGACATACATGAGAGTACTTCTAAGTGTAGCAACAGGTTAACGAAATGAATCAATTTGGAACAACACAAATCAAAGAACTCTTAAAAATACAGATGTGTTAATCATAGTGCAAAAAGCAATTGAACTTCTTGATTCCAAGGTGAATGTAGTTGAACTACTAGCAAGCTACTGCAACATGTATACGTGCACTAATGGTGTGATTCCATGTAGTTCAATACTCCTCAACACCAAGCTGCGTATTCAACAGCGTTGAGAACCTTGAGGTTTTCACATCTGTAAATAGCCTGTTTTCAGCCTGTGCACTCGCTTACGGCCATACCACCCTGAACACGCCCGATCTCGTCCGATCTCGGAAGCTAAGCAGGGTCGGGCCGGGTCAGTACTTGGATGGGAGACCGCCTGGGAATACCCGGTGCTGTAAGCTTTTTCGTCAGCAGAGGGTGCTGCTTGGACACACAGCTGACAAGGGAACTGTATAGAGGACGCAACTTTTTTTTTTTTTTGGAAGCAACATCATTATTTAGAACTGAAATAAACACTCTTACAGTGTTCAACAATACAAGTAGGAGTTCAAAATGCTTGCAGTTTGACCACATCATAACTAAATAATATATTCTGGATGATGCAAATGCACAGAGGACGGCAAGTCCCCCAAGTCTCAGTAAAGACAGAGATAATTGAGAAATAATTACAGTGATGAAAAATAGAAACATGGACATACATGAGAGTACTTCTAAGTGTAGCAACAGGTTAACGAAATGAATCAATTTGGAACAACACAAATCAAAGAACTCTTAAAAATACAGATGTGTTAATCATAGTGCAAAAAGCAATTGAACTTCTTGATTCCAAGGTGAATGTAGTTGAACTACTAGCAAGCTACTGCAACATGTATACGTGCACTAATGGTGTGATTCCATGTAGTTCAATACTCCTCAACACCAAGCTGCGTATTCAACAGCGTTGAGAACCTTGAGGTTTTCACATCTGTAAATAGCCTGTTTTCAGCCTGTGCACTCGCTTACGGCCATACCACCCTGAACACGCCCGATCTCGTCCGATCTCGGAAGCTAAGCAGGGTCGGGCCGGGTCAGTACTTGGATGGGAGACCGCCTGGGAATACCCGGTGCTGTAAGCTTTTCGTCAGCAGAGGGTGCTGCTTGGACACACAGCTGACAAGGGAACTGTATAGAGGACGCAACTTTTTTTTTTTTTTGGAAGCAACATCATTATTTAGAACTGAAATAAACACTCTTACAGTGTTCAACAATACAAGTAGGAGTTCAAAATGCTTGCAGTTTGACCACATCATAACTAAATAATATATTCTGGATGATGCAAATGCACAGAGGACGGCAAGTCCCCAAGTCTCAGTAAAGACAGAGATAATTGAGAAATAATTACAGAGATGAAAAATAGAAACATGGACATACATGAGAGTACTTCTAAGTGTAGCAACAGGTTAACGAAATGAATCAATTTGGAACAACACAAATCAAAGAACTCTTAAAAATACAGATGTGTTAATCATAGTGCAAAAAGCAATTGAACTTCTTGATTCCAAGGTGAATGTAGTTGAACTACTAGCAAGCTACTGCAACATGTATACGTGCACTAATGGTGTGATTCCATGTAGTTCAATACTCCTCAACACCAAGCTGCGTATTCAACAGCGTTGAGAACCTTGAGGTTTTCACATCTGTAAATAGCCTGTTTTCAGCCTGTGCACTCGCTTACGGCCATACCACCCTGAACACGCCCGATCTCGTCCGATCTCGGAAGCTAAGCAGGGTCGGGCCGGGTCAGTACTTGGATGGGAGACCGCCTGGGAATACCCGGTGCTGTAAGCTTTTTCGTCAGCAGAGGGTGCTGCTTGGACACACAGCTGACAAGGGAACTGTATAGAGGACGCAACTTTTTTTTTTTTTTGGAAGCAACATCATTATTTAGAACTGAAATAAACACTCTTACAGTGTTCAACAATACAAGTAGGAGTTCAAAATGCTTGCAGTTTGACCACATCATAACTAAATAATATATTCTGGATGATGCAAATGCACAGAGGACGGCAAGTCCCCAAGTCTCAGTAAAGACAGAGATAATTGAGAAATAATTACAGTGATGAAAAATAGAAACATGGACATACATGAGAGTACTTCTAAGTGTAGCAACAGGTTAACGAAATGAATCAATTTGGAACAACACAAATCAAAGAACTCTTAAAAATACAGATGTGTTAATCATAGTGCAAAAAGCAATTGAACTTCTTGATTCCAAGGTGAATGTAGTTGAACTACTAGCAAGCTACTGCAACATGTATACGTGCACTAATGGTGTGATTCCATGTAGTTCAATACTCCTCAACACCAAGCTGCGTATTCAACAGCGTTGAGAACCTTGAGGTTTTCACATCTGTAAATAGCCTGTTTTCAGCCTGTGCACTCGCTTACGGCCATACCACCCTGAACACGCCCGATCTCGTCCGATCTCGGAAGCTAAGCAGGGTCGGGCCGGGTCAGTACTTGGATGGGAGACCGCCTGGGAATACCCGGTGCTGTAAGCTTTTCGTCAGCAGAGGGTGCTGCTTGGACACACAGCTGACAAGGGAACTGTATAGAGGACGCAACTTTTTTTTTTTTTTGGAAGCAACATCATTATTTAGAACTGAAATAAACACTCTTACAGTGTTCAACAATACAAGTAGGAGTTCAAAATGCTTGCAGTTTGACCACATCATAACTAAATAATATATTCTGGATGATGCAAATGCACAGAGGACGGCAAGTCCCCAAGTCTCAGTAAAGACAGAGATAATTGAGAAATAATTACAGTGATGAAAAATAGAAACATGGACATACATGAGAGTACTTCTAAGTGTAGCAACAGGTTAACGAAATGAATCAATTTGGAACAACACAAATCAAAGAACTCTTAAAAATACAGATGTGTTAATCATAGTGCAAAAAGCAATTGAACTTCTTGATTCCAAGGTGAATGTAGTTGAACTACTAGCAAGCTACTGCAACATGTATACGTGCACTAATGGTGTGATTCCATGTAGTTCAATACTCCTCAACACCAAGCTGCGTATTCAACAGCGTTGAGAACCTTGAGGTTTTCACATCTGTAAATAGCCTGTTTTCAGCCTGTGCACTCGCTTACGGCCATACCACCCTGAACACGCCCGATCTCGTCCGATCTCGGAAGCTAAGCAGGGTCGGGCCGGGTCAGTACTTGGATGGGAGACCGCCTGGGAATACCCGGTGCTGTAAGCTTTTTCGTCAGCAGAGGGTGCTGCTTGGACACACAGCTGACAAGGGAACTGTATAGAGGACGCAACTTTTTTTTTTTTTTGGAAGCAACATCATTATTTAGAACTGAAATAAACACTCTTACAGTGTTCAACAATACAAGTAGGAGTTCAAAATGCTTGCAGTTTGACCACATCATAACTAAATAATATATTCTGGATGATGCAAATGCACAGAGGACGGCAAGTCCCCAAGTCTCAGTAAAGACAGAGATAATTGAGAAATAATTACAGAGATGAAAAATAGAAACATGGACATACATGAGAGTACTTCTAAGTGTAGCAACAGGTTAACGAAATGAATCAATTTGGAACAACACAAATCAAAGAACTCTTAAAAATACAGATGTGTTAATCATAGTGCAAAAGCAATTGAACTTCTTGATTCCAAGGTGAATGTAGTTGAACTACTAGCAAGCTACTGCAACATGTATACGTGCACTAATGGTGTGATTCCATGTAGTTCAATACTCCTCAACACCAAGCTGCGTATTCAACAGCGTTGAGAACCTTGAGGTTTTCACATCTGTAAATAGCCTGTTTTCAGCCTGTGCACTCGCTTACGGCCATACCACCCTGAACACGCCCGATCTCGTCCGATCTCGGAAGCTAAGCAGGGTCGGGCCGGGTCAGTACTTGGATGGGAGACCGCCTGGGAATACCCGGTGCTGTAAGCTTTTTCGTCAGCAGAGGGTGCTGCTTGGACACACAGCTGACAAGGGAACTGTATAGAGGACGCAACTTTTTTTTTTTTTTGGAAGCAACATCATTATTTAGAACTGAAATAAACACTCTTACAGTGTTCAACAATACAAGTAGGAGTTCAAAATGCTTGCAGTTTGACCACATCATAACTAAATAATATATTCTGGATGATGCAAATGCACAGAGGACGGCAAGTCCCCAAGTCTCAGTAAAGACAGAGATAATTGAGAAATAATTACAGTGATGAAAAATAGAAACATGGACATACATGAGAGTACTTCTAAGTGTAGCAACAGGTTAACGAAATGAATCAATTTGGAACAACACAAATCAAAGAACTCTTAAAAATACAGATGTGTTAATCATAGTGCAAAAAGCAATTGAACTTCTTGATTCCAAGGTGAATGTAGTTGAACTACTAGCAAGCTACTGCAACATGTATACGTGCACTAATGGTGTGATTCCATGTAGTTCAATACTCCTCAACACCAAGCTGCGTATTCAACAGCGTTGAGAACCTTGAGGTTTTCACATCTGTAAATAGCCTGTTTTCAGCCTGTGCACTCGCTTACGGCCATACCACCCTGAACACGCCCGATCTCGTCCGATCTCGGAAGCTAAGCAGGGTCGGGCCGGGTCAGTACTTGGATGGGAGACCGCCTGGGAATACCCGGTGCTGTAAGCTTTTTCGTCAGCAGAGGGTGCTGCTTGGACACACAGCTGACAAGGGAACTGTATAGAGGACGCAACTTTTTTTTTTTTTTGAAGCAACATCATTATTTAGAACTGAAATAAACACTCTTACAGTGTTCAACAATACAAGTAGGAGTTCAAAATGCTTGCAGTTTGACCACATCATAACTAAATAATATATTCTGGATGATGCAAATGCACAGAGGACGGCAAGTCCCCAAGTCTCAGTAAAGACAGAGATAATTGAGAAATAATTACAGTGATGAAAAATAGAAACATGGACATACATGAGAGTACTTCTAAGTGTAGCAACAGGTTAACGAAATGAATCAATTTGGAACAACACAAATCAAAGAACTCTTAAAAATACAGATGTGTTAATCATAGTGCAAAAGCAATTGAACTTCTTGATTCCAAGGTGAATGTAGTTGAACTACTAGCAAGCTACTGCAACATGTATACGTGCACTAATGGTGTGATTCCATGTAGTTCAATACTCCTCAACACCAAGCTGCGTATTCAACAGCGTTGAGAACCTTGAGGTTTTCACATCTGTAAATAGCCTGTTTTCAGCCTGTGCACTCGCTTACGGCCATACCACCCTGAACACGCCCGATCTCGTCCGATCTCGGAAGCTAAGCAGGGTCGGGCCGGGTCAGTACTTGGATGGGAGACCGCCTGGGAATACCCGGTGCTGTAAGCTTTTTCGTCAGCAGAGGGTGCTGCTTGGACACACAGCTGACAAGGGAACTGTATAGAGGACGCAACTTTTTTTTTTTTTTGGAAGCAACATCATTATTTAGAACTGAAATAAACACTCTTACAGTGTTCAACAATACAAGTAGGAGTTCAAAATGCTTGCAGTTTGACCACATCATAACTAAATAATATATTCTGGATGATGCAAATGCACAGAGGACGGCAAGTCCCCCAAGTCTCAGTAAAGACAGAGATAATTGAGAAATAATTACAGAGATGAAAAATAGAAACATGGACATACATGAGAGTACTTCTAAGTGTAGCAACAGGTTAACGAAATGAATCAATTTGGAACAACACAAATCAAAGAACTCTTAAAAATACAGATGTGTTAATCATAGTGCAAAAAGCAATTGAACTTCTTGATTCCAAGGTGAATGTAGTTGAACTACTAGCAAGCTACTGCAACATGTATACGTGCACTAATGGTGTGATTCCATGTAGTTCAATACTCCTCAACACCAAGCTGCGTATTCAACAGCGTTGAGAACCTTGAGGTTTTCACATCTGTAAATAGCCTGTTTTCAGCCTGTGCACTCGCTTACGGCCATACCACCCTGAACACGCCCGATCTCGTCCGATCTCGGAAGCTAAGCAGGGTCGGGCCGGGTCAGTACTTGGATGGGAGACCGCCTGGGAATACCCGGTGCTGTAAGCTTTTCGTCAGCAGAGGGTGCTGCTTGGACACACAGCTGACAAGGGAACTGTATAGAGGACGCAACTTTTTTTTTTTTTTGAAGCAACATCATTATTTAGAACTGAAATAAACACTCTTACAGTGTTCAACAATACAAGTAGGAGTTCAAAATGCTTGCAGTTTGACCACATCATAACTAAATAATATATTCTGGATGATGCAAATGCACAGAGGACGGCAAGTCCCCAAGTCTCAGTAAAGACAGAGATAATTGAGAAATAATTACAGTGATGAAAAATAGAAACATGGACATACATGAGAGTACTTCTAAGTGTAGCAACAGGTTAACGAAATGAATCAATTTGGAACAACACAAATCAAAGAACTCTTAAAAATACAGATGTGTTAATCATAGTGCAAAAGCAATTGAACTTCTTGATTCCAAGGTGAATGTAGTTGAACTACTAGCAAGCTACTGCAACATGTATACGTGCACTAATGGTGTGATTCCATGTAGTTCAATACTCCTCAACACCAAGCTGCGTATTCAACAGCGTTGAGAACCTTGAGGTTTTCACATCTGTAAATAGCCTGTTTTCAGCCTGTGCACTCGCTTACGGCCATACCACCCTGAACACGCCCGATCTCGTCCGATCTCGGAAGCTAAGCAGGGTCGGGCCGGGTCAGTACTTGGATGGGAGACCGCCTGGGAATACCCGGTGCTGTAAGCTTTTCGTCAGCAGAGGGTGCTGCTTGGACACACAGCTGACAAGGGAACTGTATAGAGGACGCAACTTTTTTTTTTTTTTGGAAGCAACATCATTATTTAGAACTGAAATAAACACTCTTACAGTGTTCAACAATACAAGTAGGAGTTCAAAATGCTTGCAGTTTGACCACATCATAACTAAATAATATATTCTGGATGATGCAAATGCACAGAGGACGGCAAGTCCCCCAAGTCTCAGTAAAGACAGAGATAATTGAGAAATAATTACAGAGATGAAAAATAGAAACATGGACATACATGAGAGTACTTCTAAGTGTAGCAACAGGTTAACGAAATGAATCAATTTGGAACAACACAAATCAAAGAACTCTTAAAAATACAGATGTGTTAATCATAGTGCAAAAAGCAATTGAACTTCTTGATTCCAAGGTGAATGTAGTTGAACTACTAGCAAGCTACTGCAACATGTATACGTGCACTAATGGTGTGATTCCATGTAGTTCAATACTCCTCAACACCAAGCTGCGTATTCAACAGCGTTGAGAACCTTGAGGTTTTCACATCTGTAAATAGCCTGTTTTCAGCCTGTGCACTCGCTTACGGCCATACCACCCTGAACACGCCCGATCTCGTCCGATCTCGGAAGCTAAGCAGGGTCGGGCCGGGTCAGTACTTGGATGGGAGACCGCCTGGGAATACCCGGTGCTGTAAGCTTTTTCAGCAGAGGGTGCTGCTTGGACACACAGCTGACAAGGGAACTGTATAGAGGACGCAACTTTTTTTTTTTTTTGGAAGCAACATCATTATTTAGAACTGAAATAAACACTCTTACAGTGTTCAACAATACAAGTAGGAGTTCAAAATGCTTGCAGTTTGACCACATCATAACTAAATAATATATTCTGGATGATGCAAATGCACAGAGGACGGCAAGTCCCCCAAGTCTCAGTAAAGACAGAGATAATTGAGAAATAATTACAGAGATGAAAAATAGAAACATGGACATACATGAGAGTACTTCTAAGTGTAGCAACAGGTTAACGAAATGAATCAATTTGGAACAACACAAATCAAAGAACTCTTAAAAATACAGATGTGTTAATCATAGTGCAAAAAGCAATTGAACTTCTTGATTCCAAGGTGAATGTAGTTGAACTACTAGCAAGCTACTGCAACATGTATACGTGCACTAATGGTGTGATTCCATGTAGTTCAATACTCCTCAACACCAAGCTGCGTATTCAACAGCGTTGAGAACCTTGAGGTTTTCACATCTGTAAATAGCCTGTTTTCAGCCTGTGCACTCGCTTACGGCCATACCACCCTGAACACGCCCGATCTCGTCCGATCTCGGAAGCTAAGCAGGGTCGGGCCGGGTCAGTACTTGGATGGGAGACCGCCTGGGAATACCCGGTGCTGTAAGCTTTTCGTCAGCAGAGGGTGCTGCTTGGACACACAGCTGACAAGGGAACTGTATAGAGGACGCAACTTTTTTTTTTTTTTGGAAGCAACATCATTATTTAGAACTGAAATAAACACTCTTACAGTGTTCAACAATACAAGTAGGAGTTCAAAATGCTTGCAGTTTGACCACATCATAACTAAATAATATATTCTGGATGATGCAAATGCACAGAGGACGGCAAGTCCCCCAAGTCTCAGTAAAGACAGAGATAATTGAGAAATAATTACAGAGATGAAAAATAGAAACATGGACATACATGAGAGTACTTCTAAGTGTAGCAACAGGTTAACGAAATGAATCAATTTGGAACAACACAAATCAAAGAACTCTTAAAAATACAGATGTGTTAATCATAGTGCAAAAAGCAATTGAACTTCTTGATTCCAAGGTGAATGTAGTTGAACTACTAGCAAGCTACTGCAACATGTATACGTGCACTAATGGTGTGATTCCATGTAGTTCAATACTCCTCAACACCAAGCTGCGTATTCAACAGCGTTGAGAACCTTGAGGTTTTCACATCTGTAAATAGCCTGTTTTCAGCCTGTGCACTCGCTTACGGCCATACCACCCTGAACACGCCCGATCTCGTCCGATCTCGGAAGCTAAGCAGGGTCGGGCCGGGTCAGTACTTGGATGGGAGACCGCCTGGGAATACCCGGTGCTGTAAGCTTTTTCGTCAGCAGAGGGTGCTGCTTGGACACACAGCTGACAAGGGAACTGTATAGAGGACGCAACTTTTTTTTTTTTTTGGAAGCAACATCATTATTTAGAACTGAAATAAACACTCTTACAGTGTTCAACAATACAAGTAGGAGTTCAAAATGCTTGCAGTTTGACCACATCATAACTAAATAATATATTCTGGATGATGCAAATGCACAGAGGACGGCAAGTCCCCAAGTCTCAGTAAAGACAGAGATAATTGAGAAATAATTACAGTGATGAAAAATAGAAACATGGACATACATGAGAGTACTTCTAAGTGTAGCAACAGGTTAACGAAATGAATCAATTTGGAACAACACAAATCAAAGAACTCTTAAAAATACAGATGTGTTAATCATAGTGCAAAAAGCAATTGAACTTCTTGATTCCAAGGTGAATGTAGTTGAACTACTAGCAAGCTACTGCAACATGTATACGTGCACTAATGGTGTGATTCCATGTAGTTCAATACTCCTCAACACCAAGCTGCGTATTCAACAGCGTTGAGAACCTTGAGGTTTTCACATCTGTAAATAGCCTGTTTTCAGCCTGTGCACTCGCTTACGGCCATACCACCCTGAACACGCCCGATCTCGTCCGATCTCGGAAGCTAAGCAGGGTCGGGCCGGGTCAGTACTTGGATGGGAGACCGCCTGGGAATACCCGGTGCTGTAAGCTTTTTCGTCAGCAGAGGGTGCTGCTTGGACACACAGCTGACAAGGGAACTGTATAGAGGACGCAACTTTTTTTTTTTGGAAGCAACATCATTATTTAGAACTGAAATAAACACTCTTACAGTGTTCAACAATACAAGTAGGAGTTCAAAATGCTTGCAGTTTGACCACATCATAACTAAATAATATATTCTGGATGATGCAAATGCACAGAGGACGGCAAGTCCCCAAGTCTCAGTAAAGACAGAGATAATTGAGAAATAATTACAGTGATGAAAAATAGAAACATGGACATACATGAGAGTACTTCTAAGTGTAGCAACAGGTTAACGAAATGAATCAATTTGGAACAACACAAATCAAAGAACTCTTAAAAATACAGATGTGTTAATCATAGTGCAAAAAGCAATTGAACTTCTTGATTCCAAGGTGAATGTAGTTGAACTACTAGCAAGCTACTGCAACATGTATACGTGCACTAATGGTGTGATTCCATGTAGTTCAATACTCCTCAACACCAAGCTGCGTATTCAACAGCGTTGAGAACCTTGAGGTTTTCACATCTGTAAATAGCCTGTTTTCAGCCTGTGCACTCGCTTACGGCCATACCACCCTGAACACGCCCGATCTCGTCCGATCTCGGAAGCTAAGCAGGGTCGGGCCGGGTCAGTACTTGGATGGGAGACCGCCTGGGAATACCCGGTGCTGTAAGCTTTTCGTCAGCAGAGGGTGCTGCTTGGACACACAGCTGACAAGGGAACTGTATAGAGGACGCAACTTTTTTTTTTTTTGGAAGCAACATCATTATTTAGAACTGAAATAAACACTCTTACAGTGTTCAACAATACAAGTAGGAGTTCAAAATGCTTGCAGTTTGACCACATCATAACTAAATAATATATTCTGGATGATGCAAATGCACAGAGGACGGCAAGTCCCCAAGTCTCAGTAAAGACAGAGATAATTGAGAAATAATTACAGTGATGAAAAATAGAAACATGGACATACATGAGAGTACTTCTAAGTGTAGCAACAGGTTAACGAAATGAATCAATTTGGAACAACACAAATCAAAGAACTCTTAAAAATACAGATGTGTTAATCATAGTGCAAAAAGCAATTGAACTTCTTGATTCCAAGGTGAATGTAGTTGAACTACTAGCAAGCTACTGCAACATGTATACGTGCACTAATGGTGTGATTCCATGTAGTTCAATACTCCTCAACACCAAGCTGCGTATTCAACAGCGTTGAGAACCTTGAGGTTTTCACATCTGTAAATAGCCTGTTTTCAGCCTGTGCACTCGCTTACGGCCATACCACCCTGAACACGCCCGATCTCGTCCGATCTCGGAAGCTAAGCAGGGTCGGGCCGGGTCAGTACTTGGATGGGAGACCGCCTGGGAATACCCGGTGCTGTAAGCTTTTTCGTCAGCAGAGGGTGCTGCTTGGACACACAGCTGACAAGGGAACTGTATAGAGGACGCAACTTTTTTTTTTTTTGGAAGCAACATCATTATTTAGAACTGAAATAAACACTCTTACAGTGTTCAACAATACAAGTAGGAGTTCAAAATGCTTGCAGTTTGACCACATCATAACTAAATAATATATTCTGGATGATGCAAATGCACAGAGGACGGCAAGTCCCCAAGTCTCAGTAAAGACAGAGATAATTGAGAAATAATTACAGTGATGAAAAATAGAAACATGGACATACATGAGAGTACTTCTAAGTGTAGCAACAGGTTAACGAAATGAATCAATTTGGAACAACACAAATCAAAGAACTCTTAAAAATACAGATGTGTTAATCATAGTGCAAAAAGCAATTGAACTTCTTGATTCCAAGGTGAATGTAGTTGAACTACTAGCAAGCTACTGCAACATGTATACGTGCACTAATGGTGTGATTCCATGTAGTTCAATACTCCTCAACACCAAGCTGCGTATTCAACAGCGTTGAGAACCTTGAGGTTTTCACATCTGTAAATAGCCTGTTTTCAGCCTGTGCACTCGCTTACGGCCATACCACCCTGAACACGCCCGATCTCGTCCGATCTCGGAAGCTAAGCAGGGTCGGGCCGGGTCAGTACTTGGATGGGAGACCGCCTGGGAATACCCGGTGCTGTAAGCTTTTCGTCAGCAGAGGGTGCTGCTTGGACACACAGCTGACAAGGGAACTGTATAGAGGACGCAACTTTTTTTTTTTTTTGGAAGCAACATCATTATTTAGAACTGAAATAAACACTCTTACAGTGTTCAACAATACAAGTAGGAGTTCAAAATGCTTGCAGTTTGACCACATCATAACTAAATAATATATTCTGGATGATGCAAATGCACAGAGGACGGCAAGTCCCCAAGTCTCAGTAAAGACAGAGATAATTGAGAAATAATTACAGTGATGAAAAATAGAAACATGGACATACATGAGAGTACTTCTAAGTGTAGCAACAGGTTAACGAAATGAATCAATTTGGAACAACACAAATCAAAGAACTCTTAAAAATACAGATGTGTTAATCATAGTGCAAAAAGCAATTGAACTTCTTGATTCCAAGGTGAATGTAGTTGAACTACTAGCAAGCTACTGCAACATGTATACGTGCACTAATGGTGTGATTCCATGTAGTTCAATACTCCTCAACACCAAGCTGCGTATTCAACAGCGTTGAGAACCTTGAGGTTTTCACATCTGTAAATAGCCTGTTTTCAGCCTGTGCACTCGCTTACGGCCATACCACCCTGAACACGCCCGATCTCGTCCGATCTCGGAAGCTAAGCAGGGTCGGGCCGGGTCAGTACTTGGATGGGAGACCGCCTGGGAATACCCGGTGCTGTAAGCTTTTTCGTCAGCAGAGGGTGCTGCTTGGACACACAGCTGACAAGGGAACTGTATAGAGGACGCAACTTTTTTTTTGGAAGCAACATCATTATTTAGAACTGAAATAAACACTCTTACAGTGTTCAACAATACAAGTAGGAGTTCAAAATGCTTGCAGTTTGACCACATCATAACTAAATAATATATTCTGGATGATGCAAATGCACAGAGGACGGCAAGTCCCCAAGTCTCAGTAAAGACAGAGATAATTGAGAAATAATTACAGAGATGAAAAATAGAAACATGGACATACATGAGAGTACTTCTAAGTGTAGCAACAGGTTAACGAAATGAATCAATTTGGAACAACACAAATCAAAGAACTCTTAAAAATACAGATGTGTTAATCATAGTGCAAAAAGCAATTGAACTTCTTGATTCCAAGGTGAATGTAGTTGAACTACTAGCAAGCTACTGCAACATGTATACGTGCACTAATGGTGTGATTCCATGTAGTTCAATACTCCTCAACACCAAGCTGCGTATTCAACAGCGTTGAGAACCTTGAGGTTTTCACATCTGTAAATAGCCTGTTTTCAGCCTGTGCACTCGCTACGGCCATACCACCCTGAACACGCGAGAGTTTGGAGTGGAGCTCAGTGACTGAAGGCGTTAGTGGAGAGAGCGGAGCAGGAGGAGCTGCTGCGGCTAAATTGTTTGTTTTGACTTCTTTTGTTTTGTTTGACTGATCACATTTTGTTGAATTATCCGCCGGAGAGGTGCGTTTTTGTTGTTGTTTATGCTTTCCGCAGCTTGTGGCTGTGAGGGGGTCGCTTTATTTGGGATTTTCGTTTTTGGTCTCGTGCATGTGTCACAGACTTGGCTTGTGTTTATTACGGTGTGATAACTGACAACGAGGGGGGCATCGGGCTCACCTCGTGTGTTTTTTTTGAGGCTATGAGGAAGACAGGGATTAAAGAGGTTTTTTTTGTAAATGTGGCGAAAGGGGACGATATTGCCTGCGGACCGCAAGAACTGATGGTGGAGGGAGCGCAGCCCTCTGTGTCGGAGCAGAGGAGAGAGAGCGGCTCGGTGGACCAGATGGTAGCGGAGCAGAGACAGCCGGAGCAGAGGCAGGCGGAACAGAAACAGACAGAGCAGCGGCAGACGGAGCAGCGACAGATGGGGCAGAGACAGACGGAGCAGAGGCAGGCAGAGCAGAGACAGACAGAGCAGCGGCAGACGGAGCAGCGGCAGATGGGGCAGAGACAGACGGAGCGGAGACAGACGGAGCAGAGACAGGCGGAGCAGCGACAGCCGGAGCAGTGTCAGATGGAGCAGGGACAGTCGGAGCAGTGTCAGACGGAGCAGGCTGCTTCGGCTGGGTTTGGACTTGTGGAGATGCAGCATATGACGTCAGAGAGAGGGATTGGTGGCAACATGCAGCGCCTTGGTGGAGCTGTGACGGCGGTGGAGGCGCGGCGTCAGAAACATGTCGACGTGGCAGCCGGTCAGAGGGACGTGGCGGCTGAGAGGGGGTTACGAGGTGGCGCAGACGGTGTGAGTGGAGAGCAACGTCTTTCGACCGTGCATGCGCTTCCTGCTGCGAATGTCAGTGGACAGGTGAAGACGACATCCGAGCCAGCAGCGGAGGTTGAGAACACACCGTTTGTGCCCACCAAAAGGTATGAGAAGGGTTTAACTGTTAATGTGTCCATACAGGCTGAAGAGGAGATGCTGACTTTTGAATTGATGAGGACAATTAGACAATTGTGCGGGGGCTTGATGGGGTGCAGGAAACTGGGCACAAATCGTTATGAGGTCACTTTGAGTACAATGGAGGGGAAATCCAGGATCATGGAGGGGTTTCAAATTGGGGATGCGAAAATTGACGTGTCGGATATTACTAAAACGGAAGTGATGGTGTCGTTTTTACATCTCCCTGTCTACATTTTGGATGATGACATTTTCCAAAAACTGAAGCAGTGGGGGGTAATGGCGGTGTCTCCGATTAGACGGCGTGTATGGCCGGGAACGAACGTGGCGGATGGCACAAGATTCGTCAGGGTGAGATTCCCTGGGTCCGTTAAATCTTTGCCGTATTCGGCGAAGTTTGACACTGCGCAGGGAGCAGAATATTTCAGGGTGATCCATAACCATCAGGTAAAGGTGTGCAGATTATGTATGGCGCATGACCATTTAATGAAAGACTGTCCGCAATTTAGATGTCGACGTTGTGACGGACAAGGTCACTATGTCAGAGATTGTGTGGTGGGGATGAGCAGGTGTGGGGTGTGTCTCAATAGAGCGGATAAATGCATTTGCCAGGACAGTGCATCTGATGTGGCAGATGATGACCTGTCTAGTCATGGTGAAGCTGTGAATATGGGTGAAAATGCCGTGGGCTCTGATCTGGTGGGTCATGAGGGGGAGGACATGGTGAACAGCGTGCTGGTGACCAACTGTAGTGAGACGGTGCTGGATGCTGGGATGGTAGTGGCTTCAGGGAGCCCGGCTGGCAGCAGCACCTACATTTCTACTGTCCTGAATGACGTTGAACCCGCGAGTCGGGAAATTGTAGTGCAAAATAGTCAGGGGGGGCCGGCCGGGTTGCTAGTTGACCCGGCTGTGTCCCTACTGGCTGTGGGATCGCTTGACACGTCACAGGTGGAGGTGGTAGAGCCCGGGTCCACTTCCCTGTTGGTCACTGCTGTAACGATGGCTGCTCCTTCTGAGCACCGACCGTGTACCTCCCAAGCGGTGACACCCTTTCCTATGGCAGCTCCGGAGCTGGACATGGCGGATGATATGGACATTACTGGCTTCCCGCCACTAAGGCAGAAATGGCCAACTCAGTTGACTTCGGCTAAGGCCTCTGCAAAAACTGAAAAGAAAAGGATCTCTAGACTGGCTAACAGACCGTACCCTACCTGAACTGTATTTGATCGGTTTTGTTGAGACACGTCCCACTAAGTCCCCTCCATGGTTTTTTTAACCTCACTAAATGTGAACGGACTTCGTTCACAGGTCAAATGTAGCGCCATCCTGGACACTTTTAGACATGGAATTTTATGTGTCCAAGAGACAAAATGGGATGTGGCTTCAATCCCTACGTGCACGGAACTCTGGCCGGGTCCTTTTTTTTATTGCGTTGGTATAAATCAGACCTGTGGGGTGGCGACTTTTTTTGACCCGGAGTGTGTTAGGGATGTCACTATGGTGCATAAAGACGGTGATGGACGGCTGTTGATTACGGACTGTGTTATTGATAACATTGTTGTCAGGATAATGAATATTTATGCTCCAAATCGGGAGACTGACAGGAGGTCTTTCTTTAGGTCCTTAAATGGTTGGTGTACTCCTAACACACTCTTACTGGGGGATTTTAATGTGGCACAGACTTTTATGGACGTCTCGTCAAACAATCGTTTTAAAACCGATGCTAGCAGGAGCGAGCTGGCCTCGTTTTTTCAAACGAATGGGCTGTGTGATATATGGAGACTATCATACCCAAACAAAAAAGATTACTCGAGACAACAGGTGGTACAAGGAACACTGAAACAATCACGGATCGATCTATGTGTAGTATCTACGGCCTTGTGTATATATGTCAATTCACCGCGGTACACGACAAATGTTTGGAGTGATCATAAGACGCTTCGATGTGTATTTGAAACTGTGAGAGCACAAAAAAATGGTGGGACATGGGTTTTGAACTCGAGTATTTTGGCAGATAGTGTTTTCACTGAATCGATGATGAATTTTTTGTCCATTGTTAAAAATGAAATGATGTTTGTGGACGACGTGCTAATATGGTGGGGCGTTGTCAAAAACCAAATTAGAAAGAAATGTATACATTTTTGTAAGAATAAACAACAGAAAGGCAGAGAATTAGTAGCAGAGCTTCAACGTCGGATAAATCAGGAAGCATCAACTATAGATGAGAATGATGGTGGGTGCACGTCCGTGTACCTGGGTTTAAAAGCTCAATTGCGTGAGTTGGAGATGGAGAAATGTAGGGGGGCTGCGGTACGCAGTAGGGCACGGGATTTTTTGGATGGGGAAAGATGTACTTCCTATTTTTTTTTTTCCAACATTATCTTTATTGGTTTTTCAACAGTGTTTCCAACAATACACAAGGCACAAGTGTGCTCCCACATCAGAGGAAAGTCCAGGGTAGGTAGGTTAATGTTCAATATTCAGCTCCTTTCCTTGCATGCCAGGTTTTTATAGAATATTTTAGAGCAGCACTTATTACATATAAAATATATGAGAGAAAGAAAACAATATCCCTCACCCCAACCACCCTGAGAAGAAACAACAAATACAACAATAACGGTTTCTCTATTTTCCAGGAGTTAGCCCAAATTATTTTAGTATTGTACATGGTTCAGAGAACACAAACTCAAATGTACAATTCAAAGTAAAGTAGTCAATTATACAAATAAAAAGATTAGTTTAGGACACTGCAGAAGACCAACCGCTACTATAGCTCACCCGCCACCCTCATATCTATGTTTTTATATATTCCATAAAAGGACCCCAAATATTTTGAAATAGCGATAGTTTCCTTTTATAATGAAAGAGATCTTTTCCATTGGTAAGGTTGTGGATATTTCAGTGATCCATTTAATGAATTTTGGTTTACTGGTACTCTTCCATGAGAGCGCTATGACCCTTTTGCAAGTAGTAAACATAAATCCAAGGCAGTAATAATTTTTCGGGACATATGATGTTTGTCAGGATATAAACCTAGGATGAACAACTTGGGGTCAAGAACTAGCTTTATACCTAGTATCGTCTCTAGAGCTTGTTTTATCTCCCTCCAGAATTGTAAAACTTTCTTGCATTTCCAGATGCAATGGAAGAATGTTCCTTTTCTTCTCCACATCTAATACACAAGTCTGGGATGGCACCATTGTATTTATTAAGCTTTTCTGGCGTCACATAAGTTCTCATTAGCCAATGATATTGCAGTACTTTGAGGCGTGTATTGATAGTTTGTGTTTGTGCTTCAGCACACGCCTTCTCCCAGTCTTCCAAAAGCAAGTTCTCCTGTAGATCCTCCCTCCAGGCATTGAGCTTCCATAGAGATGACTCAGAGGATCCCTCCACTAACATGCTATATAGTTTAGAAATAATTCCTTTTCTAAAGCAATCATTCTTCATTTCAATTTCCAAGGTGGACATCAGAGGGATGGACTCACATTGATTTTGAGATGATCTAATAAAATTTCTCACTTGCAGATATTTAAAATAATGTTTGCTTGGGATATCGTACCTAGCCTTTAACTCTTCAAATGACATCAAAACCCCGTCCTCCGATTCCACCAAATCTCCTATTGTCTTTAAACCTTTTTCAGCCCATTTCCTAAAGCCAGGATCTGCCCTACCTGGAGGGAAGGATTGATTACCCCATATTGGACTGAAGCGTGATAGGGAGGAGGAATCACCTAAATACTTCTTGACCTGATACCAAACCAAGATCATATTTCTGACTATAGGGTTTTTGTCTTTTTTCAGCATTTTGATGTTTGCTGAGAAAATGTACTGGGGTAGAGGGAGAGGAACAGAACAATTTTCAATAATCACCCATGGCAAGAGACATTTATCTGAAAAATGATACATCATAGTCCTCAATTGAGCTGCCCAGTAGTACCAAAGTGGGTTGGGGCACCTGAGGCCTCCTCTATCATACGGTAGATACAAAAGTGTTAAACGAAGCCTTGGTCGTCTGTTATTCCACAGAAAGCGTATGAAAATATTTTTTAGGGCCGAAAATAAATTGGCAGGAGGTGGCAATGGGATGTTCTGAAACAAATACAGAAGTTTGGGCATTATGTTGGATTTAAGGACATTGATTCGTGCTATAAGTGACAAAGGTAGGTGATTCCATCTATCTACAGAGGCAGCAATTGAGTCTATCATTGGGTTATAGTTAACTGCAACAATGTCATTCATATGTGGTACTATCCTAATCCCCAAATATGTAAAACAGTCTACCTTTTTGAATTGGAAAGGATACCCAACACTGTTTCTTTCTTCTGAATTAAGTAACATTAATGAAGACTTATCTTTATTTACTTTATATCCTGATATTTTTCCAAACGTATTTATTAGATCTAACAAGGCTGGAATAGAGTCTTTTAGTTTTTCTAAAAAAAGGATGACATCATCAGCAAATAAAGCAATTCTATGTTCCTGTTGGCCTATTGTCAAACCGGTTATGTTTTTATGGGACCGCACCGCAATGGCAAACGGTTCTATTGCTAGAATAAATAATAAAGGGGACAAGGGGCACCCTGCCGACAACCCCTTTTAATTTTAAATGATTTAGATATAACTCCGTTTGTTACTATTTCAGCATAAGGCTCATTGTATAAAAGTTTAACCCATCGACAGAAGTTGTCCCCGCAGCCAAATCTTTTCAGTATCTCGAATAAATAGGGCCATTCGACTCTATCAAAGGCCTTTTCAGCATCCAATGATAGCAAAGCAGTGTCTGCTTTTTCTTCCATATTATAAATGATATCTAACACTCGTCTCACATTGTGAAATCCCTGTCTTCCTACAATAAACCCATTTTGGTCACAACTAATTATTTCGGCAATATTCTCTCCAGTCTACGAGCCAGGACTTTACAAAGAATCTTTAAATCGACATTAAGAAGACTTATCGGTCTTAGATTTTCACACTTGTTGCAAGGTTTGCCAGGTTTAGGTAATAAAGTAATCAGGGCTCCTCTTAATGAGGCAGGAAGAATTCCCTTTTCAAATGAGTCTAAATACATGTCAAAAGGGGGCTAGCAGTTTAGCTTTGAATTTCTTATAAAATTCTGTTGGCAGCCCATCTGGGCCTGGGGTTTTATCTGTTCTCAAGTGATCTATTGCTATAGATATTTCCTCTTTAGTTATAGCTGCACTGAGATCTGTACTCATTAATTCTGAGATATTGGTCATTTGGAGAGATTCTAAGAAAACATTTTGCTCTTGTTCCTTATGCGTCATGTCTGAGCTGTATAGTTTTTCAAAAAGACCTTAAACACTTCATTGATTTCTAACGGATCGGTAATAATCTCTCCTGATTATTTTCAACTGAGGTAATATTTTCTCATTTTGTAATTGTCGGAGTCGCCAGGCTAATAATTTTCCAGGTTTTTCCCTTGATCATAGAACGACTGCTTAAGACGCAAAAGTTGTGAGGCGGCTTTTGAGGCAGAAAGTTCGTTATACTGTGTTCTTAGTATCAGAAGTTTTTATGGGTGTTTGGACATAGTGTTTGATAATAATCTCTCTCAAGCCGCTCAATCTCTGCTGCCAACTCTTTTGTTTTTGATAAGTTTGTTTTGCCTTATGGCTCGTAAAGCTAATTATTTGACCCCTTATATAGGCCTTGAAGGCTTCCCACCTTGAAGAGGGTGGTGTTTCATCTCTATTGATTTCAAAATAGATGCTAATTTCATTATCTACAAAAATATAAATTCTGGGTCCAAGAGCCATTTCTGTTTAAATCTCCACCTAGGCGGGTCTCTCCTTAGTCTTAAATCCTCATAAAGAAGATGATTTGGTGCATGGTCGGAAATTAAGATGCTATCGTATTGACAGTCTCTTATTTTATGTCTCAAAGAGGCAGAAATTAAAAAGTAATCGATACGTGAATATGACTTATGTGTACTTGAATAACAAGAGTATTGTGAGCTCTTTGGATTCATGTCTCTCCAAATATCCATCAAATTAAGTTCCTTCATAAAGTATTGAATTGTTTGTCTACTTTTAGAGTGAGAGTTGTCAGTACCTGAACTTCTGTCCAGTTCTGGGTTCATTGTGCAGTTAAAATCTCCTGCTATAATATAGCTGCCAGACAAAGATGAAATTGTAAGAAAGATATTTTGAAAAAACTCTGGGTCGTCAACATTTGGGGCATAAATATTTATCAGATTTATTTTTCTGAGATAATTGTGCCCTGCAGAATAATGTACCTCCCAGCCTTGTCTCTAATAATCCTTGTCACACGGAATGGTACGGATTTATGAATCAGAATCATAACCCCTCTTGCTTGGGAAGTAAAAGGTGCTGAATATATGCTGCCCTGCCACCTCCTGCCAATCCTTGCCTCCTGTCCAAACAACAGGTGAGTTTCCTGAAATAACACGATATCAGAGTGCATAGATTTCACCCTAGTCATTATCTGCTTAACTTTTTTTAGTTTCTGTAATCCTCTGCAGTTCCAAGAAGACACTTTAATTCTTAATCCACCAGACATACTGTATAACACTTAATGGGCTTCCTATTATTTTCAAATTGTTTAAAAAACAAAGAAACCAAGAACATTTGAATGTTAAAAACTATACCCATGGTTATGATGAACACTGAACAGTAAATCCCTTTCGAACTCTGTTGCCCACCCTCCTCCCCCCCTTTTAGTACTCTGGTACCCATCTAACAGCTGAAGGCTGGTCCACACGAAAGTGAGGAACAGCCAACTGTGCCTGAATATTTCCCTCTTACCCCACCCCACTACAATAAGAAACTCGTTACTATTGCCTATTGTCTATGAGCCTCTGGGATAGCAAACAGGGAATATAATAAACAAATTTTTAAGTCTTACTTATTTTACTTAGCTTTAGGTATTGTAATTGTCCATCCCTTTTAATACTTTGCGATGTATTGATGTCATTGTCTCACCCAGGTCCACTTTCTGATTTCAGAGTCCTTACAAAGTTCTCTGCTTCAGTTGGTTGGTTAAAGATCCGAGACTGACCGTTGTGTGTCACCAGTAGTCGAGCGGGAGGAATCATGCCGTATCGTATCCCCATGGCACGGAGTTGTTGTCTCACACCGTCAAACTCTTTCTGTTTTTTATGCACACCAGCTGCGAGGTCCTCATAAAATCTCACCGGATGGTTTTTGAATAGGATCTGTCCCTTCGTCCTGGCAGCTCTTATCACAGTTGCTTTATCCCTGTAGTTTAAGAACTTCATAATAAGAGTCCTTGGTGCAGCGGTGTTAGATGTGGTTTTCTGGCCAAGCCGGTGCGCTCTTTCCAGTGTCAGAGTGGTGCGTAGCGGTGCCAGGTTCAGAGCCTCCGGTAGCCAGTTTTCCAGAAAGGCGCAGGCGTCCTCTCCCTCCGCGCCCTCAGGAAGGTTAACCAGTCTCAGGTTAGATCGTCGCGATCTGGTCTCCAAGTCCAACACTTTTCCTTCGAGTTCTTTATTTTTATTTTCGAGGACCTGGACCTTAGCTTGTAGACCGGTGACGTTGTCCTCTGCCGCAGATATCCGCACTTCCGCCTCACCAACCCGCTCGGCGCATTCGTTAACATCTTTTTTAACATTCTCTATTGCTGATAGAATGCCATCCAGTTTGGAGGAGAAATCTGATTTCAAGTTTGCAATTGCAGCCAGTATTGCCTCTGGACCAGTCTCAACCGTCTTATTTCCCTCATTCAACTCGCAATTTTCCTCCTCCATTGACTCGCACGTGGTGGTGTTAGCCTCGCTATTTTCACAGCTAGCTTCAGAGCTCACCTTAGAAGTGAAGTTAGATAACTTCGATTGAGTCGGTTTGCTGGGGTTTTTACTAGGCTTCCTTTGTGAGAGAGGCATCACAGCTGTTCCAGACGTCGTTCAGTGTCACTTGTAACGAGTATTTTCCAGGATTTTACATATAGGTAGTGGAGCCGAAGCGAACACGTCCTCTCAGCAAGCCGCCATTACCGGTCCCCACTTCCTATTTTTTAAGACTGGAAAAACTGAAACAACAAAATGTGACCATCGCAGCGCTCACTACAGCCGCCGGTGAAAGAGTCGTCTATCCGGAGGAGATAGTGTACACTGCACAACGTTATTACCAGGTTTTATTTTCCAGTCAACCAACGGACAGTGTTTCTGTGAATAGAGCATTATCAGCGTTAAGAAATTCGCTTAGCAATGACGATAGGGTGTGGTGTGATTCTGATATCACGGATGCAGAAGTAGGGACGGCCATATCCAACCTAAACACTAATAAGAGCCCTGGTCAGGATGGGTTGACGGCTGAGTTTTATCAGAAGTTCAGTGGTCCACTTGTACCCATTTTAATGACTGTTTTCTCTGTCATGGAGAAGACAGGGGTGACTCCGCCTTCGTTTGCTGAGGGTGTAATTAATGTATTCTATAAAAACAGAGGGGATAAGGAAAACTTGGATAACTACAGGCCGATTAGCCTTTTGAATACGGATTATAAGATTTTAATGAAAGTTCTGGCGGGTAGGGTGAAATCTGTGGTGGGCACGGTGGTGGGTGAGTCGCAAACGTGTAGTGTGCCGGGGAGGACAATGACGGACTCATTAATCACAATAAAAGACACAGTTAGGACAATGGCACAGACTTCAGGGTTTTGGTTGGGTGTAGATTTTCAGAAAGCTTTTGATAGGGTGGAGCACAAATTTTTGTACGACACTTTGGTAAAGGTGGGTTTTGGTTTGCGTTTTGTAAATTGGGTGAAGCTTTTATATGGGGTAGCGACGAGCAGGGTAAAGTGTAATGGGTTAGTGTCACGTGCTTTTCGGGTCGACAGGTCGGTCAGGCAGGGGTGTCCGCTGTCGTCGTTGCTCTATATTTTGGTGGCGGAACCACTTGCAGCAATGGCGATAGCGGATGAGCGCATCACTGGGATTTGTTTGGGCACGGATGTTCGGGTGAAATTGATTCAATATGCGGATGATTTAAATATCTTTGTTAACACTGGGGTAGGTATGGACATTTTTTTGGAACATTTACGTGCATTTAACGTCGTCGGGAGCTTTAGTGAACATAGAAAATCTGAATTAACGGTGTTTGGCAAATCGTCCTCTGTGTCGGACCGATGGGGCTTCAAAGTGGTAGATGCACCAAGGAAAGTGTTGGGTATTTATGTGGGGGAAGACGAGTGTGCGGCGTCTGCATTGACGTGGTCGCACACATTGAAAAAGATGGAAAGTGTTTTGAATATGTGGAGTATGAGGGGTCTTTTATTGAGAGGGAAGGTTGTGGTTTTAAATTGCCTTTTTTACTCTTTGGTTACGTATGTTTTGGAGACATGCGCCTTGCCGTCATCTATTTTAAAACGTATAAACGATTTGGCGAATTCCTTTTGTGGCCTTCAAAGGCCGTGTTAAATCACACGGTGATGATTACTGGGCTAAAGAAGGGGGGTCTGAATTTGATGGATGTTAGTGTTAAACGCGATGCGCTACGTATAAAGTTTGCTTGTAAATATTTGAATCCGGCTATATCTGCGGCATGGAAAGGATATTTTACAACAATTGTATCTACTTTGGGTACGTGTGAGAAACAAAATTTACTGCAACTGCAGGCGTCGAAAGACCTTCTTCACCTTCCTGCGTTCTATCGGGAGGTGGTGGAGGCCTGGGGCAAGGTGTTACCGTACATGTCCCTGAATGTGGTAACTAAGGAGCATTTGTTATGTGTGCCTTTTATGAACAGTCCTTTCTTTAAGTATAACGGCAGATGTTTGACTAACCAAATGTTAATAACTGCAAATTGTGTTACGCTACAGAATTTCTGTGATGGTGGGGGAGAGTGGAATGTTGATGTTTTGAAACGCAGACTTAGGCTGCTAGGTGTGACTTTCAGGGCCAAGGCCTTAGACGTTTTACAAATGAAGGTTTTCAGTTGTATGAAACCAGAGTGGGTGTCGCTTTTGTCTGTATCTACATTACAACAAGTTTCCGAACCATTTCATTTGTTAGTTCGGAAGGGTGACAGTGGTGTTGATATTGTGGAAGTTAAGTCCAAGTATTGGTATACTCTTTTAAGGGATAACATCGCCACACAGCCAGCTGCACTTTGTGTATGGGGTGAAGTTTTTTCACATCACAAAGCGGAGACTGTTTGGCACAACATAGATACCAAGTACGCATCACCAGAACTCTTTCATTTAGATTTTAGAATCAGGCATAGGAAGATTTTCACCGGTATTATTTTGCATCAGATAGTCAAAACACTAGATAGGAACTGTTCTATATGTCATACATCGGCTGAGTCACAAGAACACATTTTCATGCATTGCACCGACCTCATAGCTTTTCGGTCAACACTAAGACACCTCATGAGCATACATGGGAAGCACACATGCACCACAGGGGAGGAGGGGATTTTATTTGGATGTTTGGTTTGAGTAAGACTGTGTTGAATGTTAATATTACAGTGGTGAACTTGATTTTGGGGTTGCAAGGAGATCTATTTTTTGCGGAGGAACATTGCACTTTATGAAGGTAGAGTACTTCAGATTTGGGACTTTTTTGTTGCACAACTTAAGGTTTTTTTTGGCGCTTACTTTTCTTTGGGGATTCCTTTTTTCAATGACGCCTTTGTTGGTGGTCATTCTTTCTTTAATGTGAATATGGAGGGTAAAATTGATTATGTGTTTTGAGTAACAGGGGTATAGTGTCGCTGACTGTGGTAGCCTGGATATGGGGGAGGGTGTTTGTTTTGTTTTGGTTTTCAATTTGTTTTTAATGGTTTTTCAGTATTGTTTATCTTTCATTGGTTTGTAGTTTTGTTTCATGTTTGAGAGTCTTTTGTTTGTTTTGTTGTGCTTTATTAATCAGGAGTCTTTTTTCCTTGATGTTTTTCTTTTTTCATGTGGGCTTGTTTATTTTCCTTTTGGCTCGCGCTAAATTTTTATATGTATATTTTCATTTGTGTTATTTGAGAAATGTAATGTATATAATATTTGTGTTAATTGTTTGTTAACTGTGCCTTTTTGATAATAAAAGAAAAAAAAAAAAAAACACGCCCGATCTCGTCCGATCTCGGAAGCTAAGCAGGGTCGGGCCGGGTCAGTACTTGGATGGGAGACCGCCTGGGAATACCCGGTGCTGTAAGCTTTTTCGTCAGCAGAGGGTGCTGCTTGGACACACAGCTGACAAGGGAACTGTATAGAGGACGCAACTTTTTTTTTTTTTTTTGGAAGCAACATCATTATTTAGAACTGAAATAAACACTCTTACAGTGTTCAACAATACAAGTAGGAGTTCAAAATGCTTGCAGTTTGACCACATCATAACTAAATAATATATTCTGGATGATGCAAATGCACAGAGGACGGCAAGTCCCCCAAGTCTCAGTAAAGACAGAGATAATTGAGAAATAATTACAGTGATGAAAAATAGAAACATGGACATACATGAGAGTACTTCTAAGTGTAGCAACAGGTTAACGAAATGAATCAATTTGGAACAACACAAATCAAAGAACTCTTAAAAATACAGATGTGTTAATCATAGTGCAAAAAGCAATTGAACTTCTTGATTCCAAGGTGAATGTAGTTGAACTACTAGCAAGCTACTGCAACATGTATACGTGCACTAATGGTGTGATTCCATGTAGTTCAATACTCCTCAACACCAAGCTGCGTATTCAACAGCGTTGAGAACCTTGAGGTTTTCACATCTGTAAATAGCCTGTTTTCAGCCTGTGCACTCGCTTACGGCCATACCACCCTGAACACGCCCGATCTCGTCTGATCTCGGAAGCTAAGCAGGGTCGGGCCGGGTCAGTACTTGGATGGGAGACCGCCTGGGAATACCCGGTGCTGTAAGCTTTTTCGTCAGCAGAGGGTGCTGCTTGGACACACAGCTGACAAGGGAACTGTATAGAGGACGCAACTTTTTTTTTTTTTTGGAAGCAACATCATTATTTAGAACTGAAATAAACACTCTTACAGTGTTCAACAATACAAGTAGGAGTTCAAAATGCTTGCAGTTTGACCACATCATAACTAAATAATATATTCTGGATGATGCAAATGCACAGAGGACGGCAAGTCCCCCAAGTCTCAGTAAAGACAGAGATAATTGAGAAATAATTACAGAGATGAAAAATAGAAACATGGACATACATGAGAGTACTTCTAAGTGTAGCAACAGGTTAACGAAATGAATCAATTTGGAACAACACAAATCAAAGAACTCTTAAAAATACAGATGTGTTAATCATAGTGCAAAAGCAATTGAACTTCTTGATTCCAAGGTGAATGTAGTTGAACTACTAGCAAGCTACTGCAACATGTATACGTGCACTAATGGTGTGATTCCATGTAGTTCAATACTCCTCAACACCAAGCTGCGTATTCAACAGCGTTGAGAACCTTGAGGTTTTCACATCTGTAAATAGCCTGTTTTCAGCCTGTGCACTCGCTTACGGCCATACCACCCTGAACACGCCCGATCTCGTCCGATCTCGGAAGCTAAGCAGGGTCGGGCCGGGTCAGTACTTGGATGGGAGACCGCCTGGGAATACCCGGTGCTGTAAGCTTTTCGTCAGCAGAGGGTGCTGCTTGGACACACAGCTGACAAGGGAACTGTATAGAGGACGCAACTTTTTTTTTTTTTGGAAGCAACATCATTATTTAGAACTGAAATAAACACTCTTACAGTGTTCAACAATACAAGTAGGAGTTCAAAATGCTTGCAGTTTGACCACATCATAACTAAATAATATATTCTGGATGATGCAAATGCACAGAGGACGGCAAGTCCCCAAGTCTCAGTAAAGACAGAGATAATTGAGAAATAATTACAGAGATGAAAAATAGAAACATGGACATACATGAGAGTACTTCTAAGTGTAGCAACAGGTTAACGAAATGAATCAATTTGGAACAACACAAATCAAAGAACTCTTAAAAATACAGATGTGTTAATCATAGTGCAAAAAGCAATTGAACTTCTTGATTCCAAGGTGAATGTAGTTGAACTACTAGCAAGCTACTGCAACATGTATACGTGCACTAATGGTGTGATTCCATGTAGTTCAATACTCCTCAACACCAAGCTGCGTATTCAACAGCGTTGAGAACCTTGAGGTTTTCACATCTGTAAATAGCCTGTTTTCAGCCTGTGCACTCGCTTACGGCCATACCACCCTGAACACGCGAGAGTTTGGAGTGGAGCTCAGTGACTGAAGGCGTTAGTGGAGAGAGCGGAGCAGGAGGAGCTGCTGCGGCTAAATTGTTTGTTTTGACTTCTTTTGTTTTGTTTGACTGATCACATTTTGTTGAATTATCCGCCGGAGAGGTGCGTTTTTGTTGTTGTTTATGTTTCCGCAGCTTGTGGCTGTGAGGGGTCGCTTTATTTGGGATTTTCGTTTTTGGTCTCGTGCATGTGTCACAGACTTGGCTTGTGTTTATTACGGTGTGATAACTGACAACGAGGGGGCATCGGGCTCACCTCGTGTGTTTTTGAGGCTATGAGGAAGACAGGGATTAAAGAGGTTTTTTTTGTAAATGTGGCGAAAGGGGACGATATTGCCTGCGGACCGCAAGAACTGATGGTGGAGGGAGCGCAGCCCTCTGTGTCGGAGCAGAGGAGAGAGAGCGGCTCGGTGGACCAGATGGTAGCGGAGCAGAGACAGCCGGAGCAGAGGCAGGCGGAACAGAAACAGACAGAGCAGCGGCAGACGGAGCAGCGACAGATGGGGCAGAGACAGACGGAGCAGAGGCAGGCAGAGCAGAGACAGACAGAGCAGCGGCAGACGGAGCAGCGGCAGATGGGGCAGAGACAGACGGAGCGGAGACAGACGGAGCAGAGACAGGCGGAGCAGCGACAGCCGGAGCAGTGTCAGATGGAGCAGGGACAGTCGGAGCAGTGTCAGACGGAGCAGGCTGCTTCGGCTGGGTTTGGACTTGTGGAGATGCAGCATATGACGTCAGAGAGAGGATTGGTGGCAACATGCAGCGCCTTGGTGGAGCTGTGACGGCGGTGGAGGCGCGGCGTCAGAAACATGTCGACGTGGCAGCCGGTCAGAGGGACGTGGCGGCTGAGAGGGGGTTACGAGGTGGCGCAGACGGTGTGAGTGGAGAGCAACGTCTTTCGACCGTGCATGCGCTTCCTGCTGCGAATGTCAGTGGACAGGTGAAGACGACATCCGAGCCAGCAGCGGAGGTTGAGAACACACCGTTTGTGCCCACCAAAAGGTATGAGAAGGGTTTAACTGTTAATGTGTCCATACAGGCTGAAGAGGAGATGCTGACTTTTGAATTGATGAGGACAATTAGACAATTGTGCGGGGGCTTGATGGGGTGCAGGAAACTGGGCACAAATCGTTATGAGGTCACTTTGAGTACAATGGAGGGGAAATCCAGGATCATGGAGGGGTTTCAAATTGGGGATGCGAAAATTGACGTGTCGGATATTACTAAAACGGAAGTGATGGTGTCGTTTTTACATCTCCCTGTCTACATTTTGGATGATGACATTTTCCAAAAACTGAAGCAGTGGGGGGTAATGGCGGTGTCTCCGATTAGACGGCGTGTATGGCCGGGAACGAACGTGGCGGATGGCACAAGATTCGTCAGGGTGAGATTCCCTGGGTCCGTTAAATCTTTGCCGTATTCGGCGAAGTTTGACACTGCGCAGGGAGCAGAATATTTCAGGGTGATCCATAACCATCAGGTAAAGGTGTGCAGATTATGTATGGCGCATGACCATTTAATGAAAGACTGTCCGCAATTTAGATGTCGACGTTGTGACGGACAAGGTCACTATGTCAGAGATTGTGTGGTGGGGATGAGCAGGTGTGGGGTGTGTCTCAATAGAGCGGATAAATGCATTTGCCAGGACAGTGCATCTGATGTGGCAGATGATGACCTGTCTAGTCATGGTGAAGCTGTGAATATGGGTGAAAATGCCGTGGGCTCTGATCTGGTGGGTCATGAGGGGGAGGACATGGTGAACAGCGTGCTGGTGACCAACTGTAGTGAGACGGTGCTGGATGCTGGGATGGTAGTGGCTTCAGGGAGCCCGGCTGGCAGCAGCACCTACATTTCTACTGTCCTGAATGACGTTGAACCCGCGAGTCGGGAAATTGTAGTGCAAAATAGTCAGGGGCCGGCCGGGTTGCTAGTTGACCCGGCTGTGTCCCTACTGGCTGTGGGATCGCTTGACACGTCACAGGTGGAGGTGGTAGAGCCCGGTCCACTTCCCTGTTGGTCACTGCTGTAACGATGGCTGCTCCTTCTGAGCACCGACCGTGTACCTCCCAAGCGGTGACACCCTTTCCTATGGCAGCTCCGGAGCTGGACATGGCGGATGATATGGACATTACTGGCTTCCCGCCACTAAGGCAGAAATGGCCAACTCAGTTGACTTCGGCTAAGGCCTCTGCAAAAACTGAAAAGAAAAGGATCTCTAGACTGGCTAACAGACCGTACCCTACCTGAACTGTATTTGATCGGTTTTGTTGAGACACGTCCCACTAAGTCCCCTCCATGGTTTTTTTAACCTCACTAAATGTGAACGGACTTCGTTCACAGGTCAAATGTAGCGCCATCCTGGACACTTTTAGACATGGAATTTTATGTGTCCAAGAGACAAAATGGGATGTGGCTTCAATCCCTACGTGCACGGAACTCTGGCCGGGTCCTTTTTTATTGCGTTGGTATAAATCAGACCTGTGGGGTGGCGACTTTTTTTGACCCGGAGTGTGTTAGGGATGTCACTATGGTGCATAAAGACGGTGATGGACGGCTGTTGATTACGGACTGTGTTATTGATAACATTGTTGTCAGGATAATGAATATTTATGCTCCAAATCGGGAGACTGACAGGAGGTCTTTCTTTAGGTCCTTAAATGGTTGGTGTACTCCTAACACACTCTTACTGGGGGATTTTAATGTGGCACAGACTTTTATGGACGTCTCGTCAAACAATCGCTTTAAAACCGATGCTAGCAGGAGCGAGCTGGCCTCGTTTTTCAAACGAATGGGCTGTGTGATATATGGAGACTATCATACCCAAACAAAAAGATTACTCGAGACAACAGGTGGTACAAGGAACACTGAAACAATCACGGATCGATCTATGTGTAGTATCTACGGCCTTGTGTATATATGTCAATTCACCGCGGTACACGACAAATGTTTGGAGTGATCATAAGACGCTTCGATGTGTATTTGAAACTGTGAGAGCACAAAAATGGTGGGACATGGGTTTTGAACTCGAGTATTTTGGCAGATAGTGTTTTCACTGAATCGATGATGAATTTTTTGTCCATTGTTAAAAATGAAATGATGTTTGTGGACGACGTGCTAATATGGTGGGGCGTTGTCAAAAACCAAATTAGAAAGAAATGTATACATTTTTGTAAGAATAAACAACAGAAAGGCAGAGAATTAGTAGCAGAGCTTCAACGTCGGATAAATCAGGAAGCATCAACTATAGATGAGAATGATGGTGGGTGCACGTCCGTGTACCTGGGTTTAAAAGCTCAATTGCGTGAGTTGGAGATGGAGAAATGTAGGGGGGCTGCGGTACGCAGTAGGGCACGGGATTTTTTGGATGGGGAAAGATGTACTTCCTATTTTTTAAGACTGGAAAAACTGAAACAACAAAATGTGACCATCGCAGCGCTCACTACAGCCGCCGGTGAAAGAGTCGTCTATCCGGAGGAGATAGTGTACACTGCACAACGTTATTACCAGGTTTTATTTTCCAGTCAACCAACGGACAGTGTTTCTGTGAATAGAGCATTATCAGCGTTAAGAAATTCGCTTAGCAATGACGATAGGGTGTGGTGTGATTCTGATATCACGGATGCAGAAGTAGGGACGGCCATATCCAACCTAAACACTAATAAGAGCCCTGGTCAGGATGGGTTGACGGCTGAGTTTTATCAGAAGTTCAGTGGTCCACTTGTACCCATTTTAATGACTGTTTTCTCTGTCATGGAGAAGACAGGGGTGACTCCCTTCGTTTGCTGAGGGTGTAATTAATGTATTCTATAAAAACAGAGGGGATAAGGAAAACTTGGATAACTACAGGCCGATTAGCCTTTTGAATACGGATTATAAGATTTTAATGAAAGTTCTGGCGGGTAGGGTGAAATCTGTGGTGGGCACGGTGGTGGGTGAGTCGCAAACGTGTAGTGTGCCGGGGAGGACAATGACGGACTCATTAATCACAATAAAAGACACAGTTAGGACAATGGCACAGACTTCAGGGTTTTGGTTGGGTGTAGATTTTCAGAAAGCTTTTGATAGGGTGGAGCACAAATTTTTGTACGACACTTTGGTAAAGGTGGGTTTTGGTTTGCGTTTTGTAAATTGGGTGAAGCTTTTATATGGGGTAGCGACGAGCAGGGTAAAGTGTAATGGGTTAGTGTCACGTGCTTTTCGGGTCGACAGGTCGGTCAGGCAGGGGTGTCCGCTGTCGTCGTTGCTCTATATTTTGGTGGCGGAACCACTTGCAGCAATGGCGATAGCGGATGAGCGCATCACTGGGATTTGTTTGGGCACGGATGTTCGGGTGAAATTGATTCAATATGCGGATGATTTAAATATCTTTGTTAACACTGGGGTAGGTATGGACATTTTTTTGGAACATTTACGTACGTACGAACGTGCGTCGGGAGCTTTAGTGAACATAGAAAAATCTGAATTAACGGTGTTTGGCAAATCGTCCTCTGTGTCGGACCGATGGGGCTTCAAAGTGGTAGATGCACCAAGGAAAGTGTTGGGTATTTATGTGGGGGAAGACGAGTGTGCGGCGTCTGCATTGACGTGGTCGCACACATTGAAAAAGATGGAAAGTGTTTTGAATATGTGGAGTATGAGGGGTCTTTTATTGAGAGGGAAGGTTGTGGTTTTAAATTGCCTTTTTTACTCTTTGGTTACGTATGTTTTGGAGACATGCGCCTTGCCGTCATCTATTTTAAAACGTATAAACGATTTGGCGAATTCCTTTTTGTGGCCTTCAAAGGCCGCCCGTGTTCGTCACACGGTGATGATTACTGGGCTAAAGAAGGGGGGTCTGAATTTGATGGATGTTAGTGTTAAACGCGATGCGCTACGTATAAAGTTTGCTTGTAAATATTTGAATCCGGCTATATCTGCGGCATGGAAAGGATATTTTACAACAATTGTATCTACTTTGGGTACGTGTGAGAAACAAAATTTACTGCAACTGCAGGCGTCGAAAGACCTTCTTCACCTTCCTGCGTTCTATCGGGAGGTGGTGGAGGCCTGGGGCAAGGTGTTACCGTACATGTCCCTGAATGTGGTAACTAAGGAGCATTTGTTATGTGTGCCTTTTATGAACAGTCCTTTCTTTAAGTATAACGGCAGATGTTTGACTAACCAAATGTTAATAACTGCAAATTGTGTTACGCTACAGAATTTCTGTGATGGTGGGGGAGAGTGGAATGTTGATGTTTTGAAACGCAGACTTAGGCTGCTAGGTGTGACTTTCAGGGCCAAGGCCTTAGACGTTTTACAAATGAAGGTTTTCAGTTGTATGAAACCAGAGTGGGTGTCGCTTTTGTCTGTATCTACATTACAACAAGTTTCCGAACCATTTCATTTGTTAGTTCGGAAGGGTGACAGTGGTGTTGATATTGTGGAAGTTAAGTCCAAGTATTGGTATACTCTTTTAAGGGATAACATCGCCACACAGCCAGCTGCACTTTGTGTATGGGGTGAAGTTTTTTCACATCACAAAGCGGAGACTGTTTGGCACAACATAGATACCAAGTACGCATCACCAGAACTCTTTCATTTAGATTTTAGAATCAGGCATAGGAAGATTTTCACCGGTATTATTTTGCATCAGATAGTCAAAACACTAGATAGGAACTGTTCTATATGTCATACATCGGCTGAGTCACAAGAACACATTTTCATGCATTGCACCGACCTCATAGCTTTTCGGTCAACACTAAGACACCTCATGAGCATACATGGGAAGCACACATGCACCACAGGGGAGGAGTGGGATTTTATTTGGATGTTTGGTTTGAGTAAGACTGTGTTGAATGTTAATATTACAGTGGTGAACTTGATTTTGGGGGTTGCAAGGAGATCTATTTTTGCGGAGGAACATTGCACTTTATGAAGGTAGAGTACTTCAGATTTGGGACTTTTTTGTTGCACAACTTAAGGTTTTTTTTGGCGCTTACTTTTCTTTGGGGATTCCTTTTTTCAATGACGCCTTTGTTGGTGGTCATTCTTTCTTTAATGTGAATATGGAGGGTAAAATTGATTATGTGTTTTGAGTAACAGGGGTATAGTGTCGCTGACTGTGGTAGCCTGGATATGGGGGAGGGTGTTTGTTTTGTTTTGGTTTTCAATTTGTTTTTAATGGTTTTTCAGTATTGTTTATCTTTCATTGGTTTGTAGTTTTGTTTCATGTTTGAGAGTCTTTTGTTTGTTTTGTTGTGCTTTATTAATCAGGAGTCTTTTTTCCTTGATGTTTTTCTTTTTTCATGTGGGCTTGTTTATTTTCCTTTTGGCTCGCGCTAAATTTTTATATGTATATTTTCATTTGTGTTATTTGAGAAATGTAATGTATATAATATTTGTGTTAATTGTTTGTTAACTGTGCCTTTTGATAATAAAGAGAAAAAAAAAAAAACACGCCCGATCTCGTCCGATCTCGGAAGCTAAGCAGGGTCGGGCCGGGTCAGTACTTGGATGGGAGACCGCCTGGGAATACCCGGTGCTGTAAGCTTTTTCGTCAGCAGAGGGTGCTGCTTGGACACACAGCTGACAAGGGAACTGTATAGAGGACGCAACTTTTTTTTTTTTTTGGAAGCAACATCATTATTTAGAACTGAAATAAACACTCTTACAGTGTTCAACAATACAAGTAGGAGTTCAAAATGCTTGCAGTTTGACCACATCATAACTAAATAATATATTCTGGATGATGCAAATGCACAGAGGACGGCAAGTCCCCCAAGTCTCAGTAAAGACAGAGATAATTGAGAAATAATTACAGAGATGAAAAATAGAAACATGGACATACATGAGAGTACTTCTAAGTGTAGCAACAGGTTAACGAAATGAATCAATTTGGAACAACACAAATCAAAGAACTCTTAAAAATACAGATGTGTTAATCATAGTGCAAAAAGCAATTGAACTTCTTGATTCCAAGGTGAATGTAGTTGAACTACTAGCAAGCTACTGCAACATGTATACGTGCACTAATGGTGTGATTCCATGTAGTTCAATACTCCTCAACACCAAGCTGCGTATTCAACAGCGTTGAGAACCTTGAGGTTTTCACATCTGTAAATAGCCTGTTTTCAGCCTGTGCACTCGCTTACGGCCATACCACCCTGAACACGCCCGATCTCGTCCGATCTCGGAAGCTAAGCAGGGTCGGGCCGGGTCAGTACTTGGATGGGAGACCGCCTGGGAATACCCGGTGCTGTAAGCTTTTTCGTCAGCAGAGGGTGCTGCTTGGACACACAGCTGACAAGGGAACTGTATAGAGGACGCAACTTTTTTTTTTTTTTGGAAGCAACATCATTATTTAGAACTGAAATAAACACTCTTACAGTGTTCAACAATACAAGTAGGAGTTCAAAATGCTTGCAGTTTGACCACATCATAACTAAATAATATATTCTGGATGATGCAAATGCACAGAGGACGGCAAGTCCCCAAGTCTCAGTAAAGACAGAGATAATTGAGAAATAATTACAGTGATGAAAAATAGAAACATGGACATACATGAGAGTACTTCTAAGTGTAGCAACAGGTTAACGAAATGAATCAATTTGGAACAACACAAATCAAAGAACTCTTAAAAATACAGATGTGTTAATCATAGTGCAAAAAGCAATTGAACTTCTTGATTCCAAGGTGAATGTAGTTGAACTACTAGCAAGCTACTGCAACATGTATACGTGCACTAATGGTGTGATTCCATGTAGTTCAATACTCCTCAACACCAAGCTGCGTATTCAACAGCGTTGAGAACCTTGAGGTTTTCACATCTGTAAATAGCCTGTTTTCAGCCTGTGCACTCGCTTACGGCCATACCACCCTGAACACGCCCGATCTCGTCCGATCTCGGAAGCTAAGCAGGGTCGGGCCGGGTCAGTACTTGGATGGGAGACCGCCTGGGAATACCCGGTGCTGTAAGCTTTTTCGTCAGCAGAGGGTGCTGCTTGGACACACAGCTGACAAGGGAACTGTATAGAGGACGCAACTTTTTTTTTGGAAGCAACATCATTATTTAGAACTGAAATAAACACTCTTACAGTGTTCAACAATACAAGTAGGAGTTCAAAATGCTTGCAGTTTGACCACATCATAACTAAATAATATATTCTGGATGATGCAAATGCACAGAGGACGGCAAGTCCCCAAGTCTCAGTAAAGACAGAGATAATTGAGAAATAATTACAGAGATGAAAAATAGAAACATGGACATACATGAGAGTACTTCTAAGTGTAGCAACAGGTTAACGAAATGAATCAATTTGGAACAACACAAATCAAAGAACTCTTAAAAATACAGATGTGTTAATCATAGTGCAAAAAGCAATTGAACTTCTTGATTCCAAGGTGAATGTAGTTGAACTACTAGCAAGCTACTGCAACATGTATACGTGCACTAATGGTGTGATTCCATGTAGTTCAATACTCCTCAACACCAAGCTGCGTATTCAACAGCGTTGAGAACCTTGAGGTTTTCACATCTGTAAATAGCCTGTTTTCAGCCTGTGCACTCGCTTACGGCCATACCACCCTGAACACGCCCGATCTCGTCCGATCTCGGAAGCTAAGCAGGGTCGGGCCGGGTCAGTACTTGGATGGGAGACCGCCTGGGAATACCCGGTGCTGTAAGCTTTTTCGTCAGCAGAGGGTGCTGCTTGGACACACAGCTGACAAGGGAACTGTATAGAGGACGCAACTTTTTTTTTTTTTTGGAAGCAACATCATTATTTAGAACTGAAATAAACACTCTTACAGTGTTCAACAATACAAGTAGGAGTTCAAAATGCTTGCAGTTTGACCACATCATAACTAAATAATATATTCTGGATGATGCAAATGCACAGAGGACGGCAAGTCCCCAAGTCTCAGTAAAGACAGAGATAATTGAGAAATAATTACAGTGATGAAAAATAGAAACATGGACATACATGAGAGTACTTCTAAGTGTAGCAACAGGTTAACGAAATGAATCAATTTGGAACAACACAAATCAAAGAACTCTTAAAAATACAGATGTGTTAATCATAGTGCAAAAAGCAATTGAACTTCTTGATTCCAAGGTGAATGTAGTTGAACTACTAGCAAGCTACTGCAACATGTATACGTGCACTAATGGTGTGATTCCATGTAGTTCAATACTCCTCAACACCAAGCTGCGTATTCAACAGCGTTGAGAACCTTGAGGTTTTCACATCTGTAAATAGCCTGTTTTCAGCCTGTGCACTCGCTTACGGCCATACCACCCTGAACACGCCCGATCTCGTCCGATCTCGGAAGCTAAGCAGGGTCGGGCCGGGTCAGTACTTGGATGGGAGACCGCCTGGGAATACCCGGTGCTGTAAGCTTTTCGTCAGCAGAGGGTGCTGCTTGGACACACAGCTGACAAGGGAACTGTATAGAGGACGCAACTTTTTTTTTTTTGGAAGCAACATCATTATTTAGAACTGAAATAAACACTCTTACAGTGTTCAACAATACAAGTAGGAGTTCAAAATGCTTGCAGTTTGACCACATCATAACTAAATAATATATTCTGGATGATGCAAATGCACAGAGGACGGCAAGTCCCCAAGTCTCAGTAAAGACAGAGATAATTGAGAAATAATTACAGTGATGAAAAATAGAAACATGGACATACATGAGAGTACTTCTAAGTGTAGCAACAGGTTAACGAAATGAATCAATTTGGAACAACACAAATCAAAGAACTCTTAAAAATACAGATGTGTTAATCATAGTGCAAAAAGCAATTGAACTTCTTGATTCCAAGGTGAATGTAGTTGAACTACTAGCAAGCTACTGCAACATGTATACGTGCACTAATGGTGTGATTCCATGTAGTTCAATACTCCTCAACACCAAGCTGCGTATTCAACAGCGTTGAGAACCTTGAGGTTTTCACATCTGTAAATAGCCTGTTTTCAGCCTGTGCACTCGCTTACGGCCATACCACCCTGAACACGCCCGATCTCGTCCGATCTCGGAAGCTAAGCAGGGTCGGGCCGGGTCAGTACTTGGATGGGAGACCGCCTGGGAATACCCGGTGCTGTAAGCTTTTTCGTCAGCAGAGGGTGCTGCTTGGACACACAGCTGACAAGGGAACTGTATAGAGGACGCAACTTTTTTTTTTTTTTGGAAGCAACATCATTATTTAGAACTGAAATAAACACTCTTACAGTGTTCAACAATACAAGTAGGAGTTCAAAATGCTTGCAGTTTGACCACATCATAACTAAATAATATATTCTGGATGATGCAAATGCACAGAGGACGGCAAGTCCCCAAGTCTCAGTAAAGACAGAGATAATTGAGAAATAATTACAGTGATGAAAAATAGAAACATGGACATACATGAGAGTACTTCTAAGTGTAGCAACAGGTTAACGAAATGAATCAATTTGGAACAACACAAATCAAAGAACTCTTAAAAATACAGATGTGTTAATCATAGTGCAAAAAGCAATTGAACTTCTTGATTCCAAGGTGAATGTAGTTGAACTACTAGCAAGCTACTGCAACATGTATACGTGCACTAATGGTGTGATTCCATGTAGTTCAATACTCCTCAACACCAAGCTGCGTATTCAACAGCGTTGAGAACCTTGAGGTTTTCACATCTGTAAATAGCCTGTTTTCAGCCTGTGCACTCGCTTACGGCCATACCACCCTGAACACGCCCGATCTCGTCCGATCTCGGAAGCTAAGCAGGGTCGGGCCGGGTCAGTACTTGGATGGGAGACCGCCTGGGAATACCCGGTGCTGTAAGCTTTTTCGTCAGCAGAGGGTGCTGCTTGGACACACAGCTGACAAGGGAACTGTATAGAGGACGCAACTTTTTTTTTTTTGGAAGCAACATCATTATTTAGAACTGAAATAAACACTCTTACAGTGTTCAACAATACAAGTAGGAGTTCAAAATGCTTGCAGTTTGACCACATCATAACTAAATAATATATTCTGGATGATGCAAATGCACAGAGGACGGCAAGTCCCCAAGTCTCAGTAAAGACAGAGATAATTGAGAAATAATTACAGTGATGAAAAATAGAAACATGGACATACATGAGAGTACTTCTAAGTGTAGCAACAGGTTAACGAAATGAATCAATTTGGAACAACACAAATCAAAGAACTCTTAAAAATACAGATGTGTTAATCATAGTGCAAAAGCAATTGAACTTCTTGATTCCAAGGTGAATGTAGTTGAACTACTAGCAAGCTACTGCAACATGTATACGTGCACTAATGGTGTGATTCCATGTAGTTCAATACTCCTCAACACCAAGCTGCGTATTCAACAGCGTTGAGAACCTTGAGGTTTTCACATCTGTAAATAGCCTGTTTTCAGCCTGTGCACTCGCTTACGGCCATACCACCCTGAACACGCCCGATCTCGTCCGATCTCGGAAGCTAAGCAGGGTCGGGCCGGGTCAGTACTTGGATGGGAGACCGCCTGGGAATACCCGGTGCTGTAAGCTTTTTCGTCAGCAGAGGGTGCTGCTTGGACACACAGCTGACAAGGGAACTGTATAGAGGACGCAACTTTTTTTTTTTTTTGGAAGCAACATCATTATTTAGAACTGAAATAAACACTCTTACAGTGTTCAACAATACAAGTAGGAGTTCAAAATGCTTGCAGTTTGACCACATCATAACTAAATAATATATTCTGGATGATGCAAATGCACAGAGGACGGCAAGTCCCCAAGTCTCAGTAAAGACAGAGATAATTGAGAAATAATTACAGTGATGAAAAATAGAAACATGGACATACATGAGAGTACTTCTAAGTGTAGCAACAGGTTAACGAAATGAATCAATTTGGAACAACACAAATCAAAGAACTCTTAAAAATACAGATGTGTTAATCATAGTGCAAAAAGCAATTGAACTTCTTGATTCCAAGGTGAATGTAGTTGAACTACTAGCAAGCTACTGCAACATGTATACGTGCACTAATGGTGTGATTCCATGTAGTTCAATACTCCTCAACACCAAGCTGCGTATTCAACAGCGTTGAGAACCTTGAGGTTTTCACATCTGTAAATAGCCTGTTTTCAGCCTGTGCACTCGCTTACGGCCATACCACCCTGAACACGCCCGATCTCGTCCGATCTCGGAAGCTAAGCAGGGTCGGGCCGGGTCAGTACTTGGATGGGAGACCGCCTGGGAATACCCGGTGCTGTAAGCTTTTTCGTCAGCAGAGGGTGCTGCTTGGACACACAGCTGACAAGGGAACTGTATAGAGGACGCAACTTTTTTTTTTTTTTGGAAGCAACATCATTATTTAGAACTGAAATAAACACTCTTACAGTGTTCAACAATACAAGTAGGAGTTCAAAATGCTTGCAGTTTGACCACATCATAACTAAATAATATATTCTGGATGATGCAAATGCACAGAGGACGGCAAGTCCCCCAAGTCTCAGTAAAGACAGAGATAATTGAGAAATAATTACAGTGATGAAAAATAGAAACATGGACATACATGAGAGTACTTCTAAGTGTAGCAACAGGTTAACGAAATGAATCAATTTGGAACAACACAAATCAAAGAACTCTTAAAAATACAGATGTGTTAATCATAGTGCAAAAAGCAATTGAACTTCTTGATTCCAAGGTGAATGTAGTTGAACTACTAGCAAGCTACTGCAACATGTATACGTGCACTAATGGTGTGATTCCATGTAGTTCAATACTCCTCAACACCAAGCTGCGTATTCAACAGCGTTGAGAACCTTGAGGTTTTCACATCTGTAAATAGCCTGTTTTCAGCCTGTGCACTCGCTTACGGCCATACCACCCTGAACACGCCCGATCTCGTCCGATCTCGGAAGCTAAGCAGGGTCGGGCCGGGTCAGTACTTGGATGGGAGACCGCCTGGGAATACCCGGTGCTGTAAGCTTTTTCGTCAGCAGAGGGTGCTGCTTGGACACACAGCTGACAAGGGAACTGTATAGAGGACGCAACTTTTTTTTTTTTTTGAAGCAACATCATTATTTAGAACTGAAATAAACACTCTTACAGTGTTCAACAATACAAGTAGGAGTTCAAAATGCTTGCAGTTTGACCACATCATAACTAAATAATATATTCTGGATGATGCAAATGCACAGAGGACGGCAAGTCCCCCAAGTCTCAGTAAAGACAGAGATAATTGAGAAATAATTACAGTGATGAAAAATAGAAACATGGACATACATGAGAGTACTTCTAAGTGTAGCAACAGGTTAACGAAATGAATCAATTTGGAACAACACAAATCAAAGAACTCTTAAAAATACAGATGTGTTAATCATAGTGCAAAAAGCAATTGAACTTCTTGATTCCAAGGTGAATGTAGTTGAACTACTAGCAAGCTACTGCAACATGTATACGTGCACTAATGGTGTGATTCCATGTAGTTCAATACTCCTCAACACCAAGCTGCGTATTCAACAGCGTTGAGAACCTTGAGGTTTTCACATCTGTAAATAGCCTGTTTTCAGCCTGTGCACTCGCTTACGGCCATACCACCCTGAACACGCCCGATCTCGTCCGATCTCGGAAGCTAAGCAGGGTCGGGCCGGGTCAGTACTTGGATGGGAGACCGCCTGGGAATACCCGGTGCTGTAAGCTTTTTCGTCAGCAGAGGGTGCTGCTTGGACACACAGCTGACAAGGGAACTGTATAGAGGACGCAACTTTTTTTTTTTTGGAAGCAACATCATTATTTAGAACTGAAATAAACACTCTTACAGTGTTCAACAATACAAGTAGGAGTTCAAAATGCTTGCAGTTTGACCACATCATAACTAAATAATATATTCTGGATGATGCAAATGCACAGAGGACGGCAAGTCCCCAAGTCTCAGTAAAGACAGAGATAATTGAGAAATAATTACAGTGATGAAAAATAGAAACATGGACATACATGAGAGTACTTCTAAGTGTAGCAACAGGTTAACGAAATGAATCAATTTGGAACAACACAAATCAAAGAACTCTTAAAAATACAGATGTGTTAATCATAGTGCAAAAAGCAATTGAACTTCTTGATTCCAAGGTGAATGTAGTTGAACTACTAGCAAGCTACTGCAACATGTATACGTGCACTAATGGTGTGATTCCATGTAGTTCAATACTCCTCAACACCAAGCTGCGTATTCAACAGCGTTGAGAACCTTGAGGTTTTCACATCTGTAAATAGCCTGTTTTCAGCCTGTGCACTCGCTTACGGCCATACCACCCTGAACACGCCCGATCTCGTCCGATCTCGGAAGCTAAGCAGGGTCGGGCCGGGTCAGTACTTGGATGGGAGACCGCCTGGGAATACCCGGTGCTGTAAGCTTTTTCGTCAGCAGAGGGTGCTGCTTGGACACACAGCTGACAAGGGAACTGTATAGAGGACGCAACTTTTTTTTTTTTTTGGAAGCAACATCATTATTTAGAACTGAAATAAACACTCTTACAGTGTTCAACAATACAAGTAGGAGTTCAAAATGCTTGCAGTTTGACCACATCATAACTAAATAATATATTCTGGATGATGCAAATGCACAGAGGACGGCAAGTCCCCCAAGTCTCAGTAAAGACAGAGATAATTGAGAAATAATTACAGTGATGAAAAATAGAAACATGGACATACATGAGAGTACTTCTAAGTGTAGCAACAGGTTAACGAAATGAATCAATTTGGAACAACACAAATCAAAGAACTCTTAAAAATACAGATGTGTTAATCATAGTGCAAAAAGCAATTGAACTTCTTGATTCCAAGGTGAATGTAGTTGAACTACTAGCAAGCTACTGCAACATGTATACGTGCACTAATGGTGTGATTCCATGTAGTTCAATACTCCTCAACACCAAGCTGCGTATTCAACAGCGTTGAGAACCTTGAGGTTTTCACATCTGTAAATAGCCTGTTTTCAGCCTGTGCACTCGCTTACGGCCATACCACCCTGAACACGCCCGATCTCGTCCGATCTCGGAAGCTAAGCAGGGTCGGGCCGGGTCAGTACTTGGATGGGAGACCGCCTGGGAATACCCGGTGCTGTAAGCTTTTTCGTCAGCAGAGGGTGCTGCTTGGACACACAGCTGACAAGGGAACTGTATAGAGGACGCAACTTTTTTTTTTGGAAGCAACATCATTATTTAGAACTGAAATAAACACTCTTACAGTGTTCAACAATACAAGTAGGAGTTCAAAATGCTTGCAGTTTGACCACATCATAACTAAATAATATATTCTGGATGATGCAAATGCACAGAGGACGGCAAGTCCCCCAAGTCTCAGTAAAGACAGAGATAATTGAGAAATAATTACAGTGATGAAAAATAGAAACATGGACATACATGAGAGTACTTCTAAGTGTAGCAACAGGTTAACGAAATGAATCAATTTGGAACAACACAAATCAAAGAACTCTTAAAAATACAGATGTGTTAATCATAGTGCAAAAGCAATTGAACTTCTTGATTCCAAGGTGAATGTAGTTGAACTACTAGCAAGCTACTGCAACATGTATACGTGCACTAATGGTGTGATTCCATGTAGTTCAATACTCCTCAACACCAAGCTGCGTATTCAACAGCGTTGAGAACCTTGAGGTTTTCACATCTGTAAATAGCCTGTTTTCAGCCTGTGCACTCGCTTACGGCCATACCACCCTGAACACGCCCGATCTCGTCCGATCTCGGAAGCTAAGCAGGGTCGGGCCGGGTCAGTACTTGGATGGGAGACCGCCTGGGAATACCCGGTGCTGTAAGCTTTTTCGTCAGCAGAGGGTGCTGCTTGGACACACAGCTGACAAGGGAACTGTATAGAGGACGCAACTTTTTTTTTTTTGGAAGCAACATCATTATTTAGAACTGAAATAAACACTCTTACAGTGTTCAACAATACAAGTAGGAGTTCAAAATGCTTGCAGTTTGACCACATCATAACTAAATAATATATTCTGGATGATGCAAATGCACAGAGGACGGCAAGTCCCCCAAGTCTCAGTAAAGACAGAGATAATTGAGAAATAATTACAGTGATGAAAAATAGAAACATGGACATACATGAGAGTACTTCTAAGTGTAGCAACAGGTTAACGAAATGAATCAATTTGGAACAACACAAATCAAAGAACTCTTAAAAATACAGATGTGTTAATCATAGTGCAAAAAGCAATTGAACTTCTTGATTCCAAGGTGAATGTAGTTGAACTACTAGCAAGCTACTGCAACATGTATACGTGCACTAATGGTGTGATTCCATGTAGTTCAATACTCCTCAACACCAAGCTGCGTATTCAACAGCGTTGAGAACCTTGAGGTTTTCACATCTGTAAATAGCCTGTTTTCAGCCTGTGCACTCGCTTACGGCCATACCACCCTGAACACGCCCGATCTCGTCCGATCTCGGAAGCTAAGCAGGGTCGGGCCGGGTCAGTACTTGGATGGGAGACCGCCTGGGAATACCCGGTGCTGTAAGCTTTTTCGTCAGCAGAGGGTGCTGCTTGGACACACAGCTGACAAGGGAACTGTATAGAGGACGCAACTTTTTTTTTTTTTTTTGGAAGCAACATCATTATTTAGAACTGAAATAAACACTCTTACAGTGTTCAACAATACAAGTAGGAGTTCAAAATGCTTGCAGTACGTGCAAGTGAACTAATAGTGTGATTACATGTAGTTCAGTATTCCTCAACCCCAAGCTGTTTATTCAACAGGTTTGAGAACCTTCAGGTTTTCACGTCTAGAAAAGCTTGTTTTCACGGTGTGCACTTGCTTACGGCCATACCACCCTGAACATGCCCGCTCTCGTCTGATCTCGGAAGCCAAGCAGGGTCGGGCCGGGTAAGTACTTGGATGGTAGACCGCCTGGGAATCCCCGGTGCTGTAAGCTTTTTCCTTCGCATAAGGTGCTGCTACTTCTTTGCTGGACTCAGAGCTGACAAGGAAACTGTATAGCGGAAACAACATTTTTTTTGGAAGCAACATCTTTATTTAGAAGAGAAATAAACAAGTTAACAGTGTTCAACAATTCAAGTAGGAGTTCAAAATACTTGCAGTTTGACCGTATCATAAATAAATAATATGTTCTGGATGATTCAAAATTACTGAAGACGACAAGTCACCCAAGCCTCAGTAAAGACAGAGGTAAGAAAATTGAGGATTAATTGCAGTAATGAAAAACAGAAACATGGAATTACATGAAAGTATTTATAAGTGTAACAACAGGCTAAATAAATGAATTGATTTGCAACAAAACAAATCAAAGAACTCTTAAAAATTCAGAAGCGTTAATTATAGTGCAAAAAGAGCAAAAGCAAGTCAACTCCTTGATTCCAAGGTGAATGTAGTTGAACTACTAGCAAGCTACTGCAAAATGTATACGTGAACTAATAGTGTGATTACATGTAGTTCAGTATTCCTCAACCCCAAGCTGTTTATTCAACAGGTTTGAGAACCTTCAGGTTTTCACGTCTAGAAAAAGCTTGTTTTCACAGTGTGCACTTGCTTACGGCCATACCACCCTGAACGCATCAGAGCTTGGAGTGTGTTCGTGGCATTGAGGTGAATGGAGTGAGAGGAGCTGTGTGGAGTGTTGGCAGGAGAGTTTTTGTTGTTTTTTGCCGGTTTATTTATTTTGTTTATGTACATTGTGGCTTTTTTATCCGCCAAGTGAGGTGCGTTTTTGGGTGATTTGTTTTCTATCCCCCCACAGCTTTTTTGGCTGTGCGGGGGAAACTTTGGTTTTTCTGGGTATTTGTTGGCAGAGTGCCACGAATACACCTGAGTGCGCAATGGAGGATGGCATACGTGGCGGGAAGCAGACGGCGTCGAACAGGCTGGGCAGGAGAGGAGGCAGAGTGTCCCGGTGGTGTTGGACAGGAAGGTGAATCATCTGTGGCTCTGAGGCGTAATAGCTTTGATGTGTGCGAGGAGATGAGCGGAGGATCTGCATGGCAGATGGCTGAGACACAGCCTTCTGGAGGAGAGCGGATGCAAGGGAGCGGCTTATCATCGCGGACGCCGGCGATGCAGCAGCGGGTCGTGCGGGCTGTCCCGGTCGCGAGACGGTGGTGGCAACAACGACGGAGGAGGTGGCGCGGATAACTGACGGAGAGGTGCGGTGTACTGGGGTTGGAGAGACGGTGGCGGGAGAGAGAGGAGGTGACTTGGGGAGCGGACGGCAGTATGCGGCGGCAGCAGCTGAGCCGAGGCAGTCAGTGATGGAGGCGATACGGGACGGAGGACAGCTTGCCTCGGCGGCTCCGGCTGTGACGGTGACGGCGGCTGTGCGTACTTCGAATTTAGACGGCGGGTGCGCTGCAGCACCGGGGATTCCTTTGAAACGGTATGAGAAAGACTTAACGGTGCATGTGACTGTTTTGTCGGAGGAGGAGATGGCGCCCTTGAGCTCATGAAGACTGTTCGGCAGCTGTGTGGAGGTCTCATGGGATGCCGAAAGCTAGGTTTTAACAGGTATGAGGTAACTTTGAGCACACTTATGGGAAGACCAGAATCCTGGACGGTTTCCAGATTGGGTCCACGATGGTTGAAGTCACGGATATTTGTAACACTGAAGTAATGGTTTAGTTTTTAAAGTTGCCGGTATATATCCGATGAGATCATCTTTTCTAAACTGCGTCTGTGGGGAGTTATGGCTGTGTCTCCTATTAAGAGAAGAGTGTGGCCTGGGACACTGTGCAGGGTGCGGAATATTTTAGGGTCATGCACAACCATCAGGTGAAGGTGTGTCGGTTATGCATGTCTCCTGATCATATCATGAAGGACTGCCCGCAGTTTACGTGCAGACGTTGTGATGAGCAGGGCCATTACGTCCGAGACTGTGTTTTCGGGGTGAACAGGTGTGGGGTGTGCCTAAATAATTAAGCTAGATGTATTTGTCAGGTCAGTGAATCAGAGGAAACTGACGATGATGGGTCGCATGACTCTCGGGCGGCTCATGTGCCTGCTCAAAGTGACACTGCTGGTTTGTTGGTCGGTGAGGGGGATGCTATGGAGTGTAGCCTGCAGGTGGCTGACAGTGGTGAGATGGAGCTGGATGGTGGGAAGGTTGTGGCTGAGGAGAGCCCAGCCAGCGGCAGCTTATTTCCAACCAATGTGGATGAGGATGAGCCTGAGAGTCAGGCTTTGGAGGTGCGAAGCGGTCAGGGAGAACCTGGTGTGTTGCTGGCCAACTCACCGGTGTTTTCCCAGTCTGTGGGAACACCAGTTCTCTACAATGAAATGATGGCGGATACTGAGTCCTCCGCTGTGTCTGAGCCGCCTGCACAGGCACCCGTGTTGCACCATCAGCAGCCAGCTGCCTTACAGTCTGGGCCCGATAAACCACAAGCGCCGCTTGTTGCTGATATGGATGAGAATATGTTATTTAATTTGGGCGATTTCTTACCGGCTAAACATAAATGGAAAGTACCTCTATCATCAGGGAAAGCTTCTGCTAAGTCAGAAAAGAAAAGAGGGTCTCCGTATGGCTAGCAAACCGTATGTATCGTAATTTGTTTTAAGTTTATTTGATTATTATGGCACTCCCCTTCCAGTTAACTCCAGTCATGGTTTTTTGAACTTCCCTAAACGTGAACGGTTTGTGTTCCCCGGCAAAGTGTTGTGCCTTTTTGGACTCTTTGTCTTTTGATATATTATGTGTACAAGAGACTAAATGGGATGAGGCCTCGGTCCCTGTGTGTGCACAAAAATGGCCAGGACAACAGGCGACCTTTTTTAGAGCTAGGGATGAGCGAGTACAGCAGTATCCGTATCTGTATCTGTATCTGTTTACCACATGAATTATCTGTATCCGTATCTGTCTACTCGGACGGACGGACGGGGGTTTAAAAAATAATCTCTGACGGCAGAGACGCAGCGGGAGTCGCATTATACATTCTACCACGCGCTGTCTGAAACCCCACGTTACCAGAAATCTACTGGTTAAGGAAGTACTACAAACCGAAGTAAAAAACAAACCTGAAGCTGAAGAAACCCTAAACGTTAACGGAAAAGACCCGCGGACCTCAGAGAGAGAGAGAGAAAGAGAGAGACCCGCGGACCTCAGTGACTGAGAGGGGGGAGAGAGAGAGAGAGAGAGAGAGAGCGCGCTGTTCACTTCTCCGTGTTATGTGTGAGTGAGCAGAGCGTGTGTGTGCGGGCGGGGCGCACGGTCCGCTACCCAATCCAAGTATACGGATAATGACTCGTATTACTCGTATAATACTTGTATTCGGCAAAAGTGCTTTATCCGTACCGGATACTCGTTTCAGCCGAGTATCTGGCTCATCCCTATTTAGAGCAGGTCGTTTTAATGATGTTGAGCTGGTGCATGCAGACAAGGATGGACGCCTTTTGATCCTGGACTGTGTGGCGGATGATACGGCCGTCAGGCTGTTCAATGTGTATGCACCAAATCTTGAAAAGGAAAGACACCTAGCTCTGGGGAGTCATTCCCCGGAGTCCTTATGTTCTTCTTTCCCCAGCATGTTCCCTCGGATCAGGGAGGCTCCAAAATCAGGGTAGCAGCTGTCGCCATGGTCCCGCTACACGTCCTGCGATGCCATGTTACATCCTGCCACGCTCTGCTGGGCCCTGCTACGTCCTGCTGTGCCTTGTAATGCCGCACAGTGCCCTGCTATGCCATGAACTACTACAAAGAACTACTACAAACTACTATTTTTTATATTTCTGTTACTGCTACTCTTCATTCTAACCCCAACCGGCCCGTCAGACACCACCTACCAAGAGCCTGGGTCTGTCCGAGGTTTCTGCCTAAAAGGACGTTTTTCCTTGCCACTGTCGCACTGTTGCTTGCTCTGGAGGAAACTACTAGAACTGTTTGGTCCTTGTAAATTCTGGAGTGTGGTCTAGACTTGCTGTATCCGTAAAGTGTCTCGAGAACTCTTGTTATAAATTGATACTATAAATAAAATTGAATTAAATTGAATAGACAGACCTTTTTCAGACAACTGAGGCCATGGTGTACTTTGAACTCGATCATGTTGGGGGATTTTAATGTGATTCAGACTTTGTTGGACGTTTCAACAAACAATCGTTTTAGATCTGATGTGAGCAGGAGTGTGTTTGCATCTCTGCTTACGGAAAATTATCTGTGTGACATTTGGAGGATTTCCCATCACGGACAACGTGAATATTCCAGACAACAGGTTGTTCAAGATATTTTAAAACAATCTCACATTGACTTGTGTCTGGTTTCCTCAGGGTTGTCCAACTATATCTTGGACACCAGATATCAGTTGTCGTCTTGGAGTGATCACAAATCGTTCCATTGCACTTTTGTACGGGTTCGGGTGCAGAGAAATGGTGAACTTTGGTGCCTTAATTCCAGTGTTATGAAGGATGTCGCTTTTGTTACTTCAACATCCACTTTTTTGTCTGAGGCCCAGAATGAAGTTTTGTTTGTTGAAGATGTTCTTTTGTGGTGGGGTGTTTTTAAGGATCGAATAAAGAAGAAATGTATGTGGTATTGTAAAATGAAAAATTGTGAGGAGAGGGAATTAGAAAATGTTTTGAGGAAACAGCTTCATCAGGAAGCTGCTGGGATAGATGGGATACATGGTGCATGTACAAATAAGTATGTACAACTCAGAGACAGTTTAGATAGGATGCAATTAGGTAGGTGTAGAGGGGCTGCTATTAGGAGTAAAGCTCTGAGTTATTTGGAGGGGGAAAAATGTACATCGTATTTCCTGAGGTTGGAGAAGCAGCGTCAACAACGGCAGTGTATATCTGCGCTTAAAACCCCGGCAGGTAGAACGGTCTTCAATTTGGAAGACATAGTGGAGAATTAAAATTATTATTAATAAAATTATTATAAGGATTTGTTGACTGGTTCGGCCCCGGATGAGGTCGTATTATTGCTGCTGAAGTAGATGCAGCCATCTGCTCTCTACATGATAATAAAAGTCTGGGTCGTGATGGCCTGACGGCTGAATTTTACAAGTTATTTCGCACTTGTCTGACTCCGATTCTATTACGTGTGTTCACTGTGATGGAGGAGACAGGATCAGCACGCCTTCTTTTTCTGAAGGCATCATAAATGTATTTTATAAGAATAGGGGTGATAAGGATTTGTTAGATAATTACAGGCCCATTAGTTTGCTTAACACTGATTATAAGATTTTGATGAAGGTTTTAGCGGGTAGGGTGAAGGTGGTGGTCGGTTCTGTTGTAGGTGAGTCTCAAACATGTAGTGTGCCTGGGAGAACTATAACAGACTCTATTTTAACAGTCAAGGATGTGGTTAGGACTATGTCTGTGGGGTCGGGTATTTGGTTGGGCATTGACCTGCAAAAAGCGTTTGACAGAGTTGAACATTACTTCCTGTACAGCACTTCACGTTTTGTTTCTTGGATTAAACTTTTGTATAGCACTGCTGTGAGTAGAGTTAAGTGTAATGGTTTGTTATCTAATGTTCTGGTGCTACAGTAAATGTCTGAGATTACTGTTTTTAATATGGGTGGAGATGGGGTTGATAGGTGGGGTTTTAAATCTGTCACCACGCCGCGTAAGGTATTGGGGGTTTTTGTTGGTGGGGATGAGGAGGTAGCTACTACTTTAACTTGGGATCATGTAGTAAAGAAATTGGGGAAAGTTTTGAATATGTGGAAGGCGAGGGGTTCATTACTTAGGGGTAAGGTGGTGGTTTTAAATTCACTTGTCTTTTCTTTGGTCATACATGTTTTAGAGACGTGTTCTATGTCGTCGGCGGTTTGGAAACTTTTAAATGATTTTTTATGGAAATCGAAAGCGGCTCGTGTCCGGCATACGGTCTTGATTGACGTCTATTCGCGGGGGGGTTTGAAACTGATAGGTGTAGTGGACAGTGCAGTGGACCCGTATGTTATTATTTTTGCTGAAAAGGGTTTGAACCCAGCGCGACACGGATCATAATTTCTTTTAAAACACATTATTTTCCCTCTGTACAATGTTTTTGTAGTGTCGTGCTCAGATATTCAGTTCAGTACAGTTTATATTGAGGTGCGACATGCAAAGGCCAGTAAAATGTTTATGAATTTGTAGCCAATCGATCGACGTGGGTAGCCGTTGATAGGTTTACACAGCATCTGGACAGGCTCGGAAACCAGTAGGTGGAAAACCAGAAGGCACATAACACCGGCCTTGCTGCAGAGGGAGAGACCAGGAGCGGCCTCCTAAGAGAAGAAGAACACCATAACAACAAAAAGATATTAAATATCATAGTATAATAATATAATACTCACCCTTGAGAAATATAATACTTACCTTTGATATGTATAACTTTATTAGAATATAATAATGACAATACACTGGGTCAATTCTAAGCATTTATTGCATTTTATAATACATAAGTTCATTTCTTAAACTAAAATGTTTGAACATATAAGCTAAAACCCATTTATACTGGGGAGCTATTGAGACCAGTTGCTGGCAGGTGGTGTTTCTTGTGTGGGTATGGTGGGGCCACTGGGTATGGGAATGTTGTCTGGTTAGTGCATTCAAGTGCATACATGTTTACTTTTCTATTTAACTTACCTAACCCCCTAACCCTAACCCTGCATCACCTTGACGGGCCCCACACCTGACCTGCCCGACCACGGATGGAGGGCCGAGGGAGAGACCCATTGCAGAAATGATACAAAATATCACAATATTATAATACTTACCTGAATAAATATATATCTCCTTTATAATAACAACACACACATAATGATATAAGCATTTTATTGCATATAATTTATATATATATATACACATATATATATGTAGTTGGATTTAAAGTCTTTTGCCTATTTAGCTGTGCCTACAATTTAAGAAGGGTCTGTGAGACTGAGCTTCAATAAAGCCAGTTTATTTGAGTGAATGTATCAACAATGTATTTTAGGCTGGGCAAAATACCTTTTGAGATATCTATCTATCTATCTATCTATCTATCTATCTATCTATCTATCTCTATCTCTCTCTCTATATATATATATATATATATATATATATATTTACACATCTGTAATTAATTGAGAGTCTCTTGATTGGAGCTTTATTCAGGGTCTTTTTGACCCTAACCCAAACAGGTTTCTATAGCCACACATTTAAATTATATTTTAAGCACACTTAATTGTGCATATTATATATAAAAGAGAAACACGTTTGTGACTTTTATTTTGGTGGGATAAAGAAAGGACAGGAAGTTTTATGTTGAAATCTGATTTTGCAAAGTGCCGACTTCCTGTTATGTACAGAATGCTGCTAGTTTTACCTACCTGCTCATTATTGAGGACAAAATTGCGTGAGTACTGTTTGAGCCTGAGGAAGACCTTGTTAAGGTCGAAACGTTGCTCCAAATAAATACCAGTAACTCAAGACCATCACGTTTTATTATTTCAAGTTTATTCAGAACTGTTGGAGGTGTTTTGCACATTTTTGATGTCCGTGCCAGACACAACATGACGGCGACACGTCGAAGCGGTGGCTATGCTACAGCTAGCTACAGCCACAGCTATGGGACACGAGGCAGTCCAGCTGACCCACCGGTGAGAAAGCATTCTCCCAGTCAGTTGGGCGTCCACCCACACCGCAACCAGCTTGCCTCCCGGACGGATGACCAGAGCGACGGACGCCGCCTGGGCCTACAGCCGTGCCACACCACCTGCAGCCATGCTAACGGGGCTAACGTTAGCCACAACGGAGTCTCCTACAGCTGCATCACCTTGACGGGCCCCACACCTGACCTGCCGGACCATGGATGGAGAGCCGAGGAGAGACCCTGAGGAGGAGGAGACCTGCCAAAAACAGGGAGAAATAACATCCTAATTACAGAAATGATACAAAATATCAGAATATTATAATATAATACTTACCTGAATAAATATATATATCTCCTTTATAATATAATAAGAACAAGACACACAAGGATATAAGCATTTTTATTGCATATCATTTTTATATTCATTTTGAATTATAATATCTATATTAGAAAGCTAAACCCCTTTGAGGAGCTATAATTGAAGGTTTTTGATCTGCAGGGTTGCTTGTGCGGGTGTGGTGGGGTTGCCAGGTAAGGGGATGTTGCCAGGTTTGTGCATTTAAGTGCATGGTAAACCCACAAACTCTGTGGTACATGATCACTTTTTTTCTTTTTTACCCTAACCCCTAACCCTAACCCCCTAACCCTAAACCTTACAACGAGTATAACGGTAAGAATAATGCCGAATACCAGAACAATTTTAATAACACTCACCAGAGCCAGGGCTGGAACAACGGCTGCCAACAGAGCCGCCGAACTCAAAAAAACGGATCCAGCCGCCGCGGAGCTCCATAGCGGCAGACAGCGGCAGCAGCAGCAGCAGCGCCGACAGCAGGACCAGCAATCCCGCAGCTGGGGAGACGGAAACCGCTGTGGTGGAGGTTTGTCCGGCCCCATACAAATGAACAAAAAAACAATGATAATGATCCAGACTTTATTATCAGGACGAGAGTGATACACAGAATTATTAAAGCTACACACCATCTGAACAATGTGTCCTCTCCTGAGACACCACCTGCTATTGCAAGGATGACTCAGTATCTCATAGACTCCATAATGCCGGCTGAGCCTAACCCCACAACAAACAGCATCATTGAGGGTAACGCAAAAAACTGGGAGTATACAACTATGCTTACCCTGAGACAGCACTACCAGGAAAATATTGACAATAACTTACAGATTTTGCAGCAGCTTAGCACTGGGGATTGGAGGAGGAACTATGGGATCGCAGCAGCCTGGTCCCGCAGCCATTTTGGCAGGAAGCTCTCACAGGAGCTGTTGGACAATGTGTATGCCAGAATAGTTGCTAACACACAACACAGCTCACACTCACCTCAGCAGGAAGACCACCAGTCCCAAACCACGCCAGCTGCAGTGGTAGCAGCAGCCTCTGGGACCCCTCAGGGGAAGGGGGAGACAATCCCTCCACAATCTCTCGCCTCCTCCTCCTCCATCCACAGCTCCAGTGACCCAACCTGCACGGAGGAGACATCTCAGTGCACCTATGAGGGAGATGTTGCAGCGGAACCTTCCCAACCCTCCACCTCAGCCACAGCCGGGAGTCCCACTGAGAATCACCCAGTGGGAAGCACTGAGAGCAGACTCTGCACGGAGGACAGCAGAGACCCAGACGACCTCCGGGGGAAAAGTGCACAATATCCACCCCACCAGAGAGGCAGCACAGGGGCAGCAGCAGTCGGAATTGGATGTGGAGCTGATCTCCCTAACCGAAGACCCCATCACTCCGGAGCCTCCACTCTCCCACTCCCCTCCTTCCCCTCCTCCCCAGACCTTTCTCCCTCTTCCCCAATTCCCTCCTCTTTCTCCCCCACCTCTCCTCCCTCTCTCCCCGCCCACCTCCAGCTCTCTCACCGGTGATCCAGGTTCAGGATAGGACACCACTCCAACAGAGACCGGCAAGCAGGGCTCCCAGTCTGAAATCAGTAAACATGGAGGATAGTAACACTGCTACGCTGAGCTCGATGCTTCGGTCAGAACTGACTGCCCTACCCAGGTCCCAGGTACAGAGCACACTCTCTTTTGCACCTCCCACAACAACACCTGCCTCAGTGACCCCTGAGAACAGGCCCCTCAGACATGAACAGACCAACCTGAAAAACTCTGTTCACTGGAGGCAAAAAAACAGTGGCTCATTATGGGAGACTCCAACCTGTCAAGACTGCCATCTTTCACACAAGACAACATGCAGATTGACAGCTTCCCAGGAGCCACCTTTGCTCACATGGAGGCCCTTCTGTCCAAAACACTTACAGCAGCACAGACTGCTTTTAAACAAGGGGTTAACCTTTATTCCATCACAGCACAGACAGAGTCATAAAGACCAGAAAGACCAGACTAGGCTGGATTTACAGAACTACCACAGGAAGGTGAAATTGTCTGCATATTATGAGGGAAAACCTGAATCTGAGCAGTTACCCTTTCTTCGGAGGTCCACCTGGCTCCCTGATGCCACACAACTCCCACCAGAGGTTACTAAATTGACCCAATTAGATTTAGAACATTTCCAGCAAAACCACAAAATAGGCTGGACTAAAACCAAGCACTTCACCAATTGAGCAACAATAATGAGATTGTGATAAAACCGGCAGATAAAGGGAGCTCTGTGGTCCTCATGGACAGGATGTATTATTTATGGGAAGGATATCAATTATTATATTAAACTAAATAAACCCATATAGAAAGACACAATACCTGTAGAAAAGATTTTAATATCATTATATAATAAGAAATGTATCAATTTGAAACAGAACACTTACCTCCAGGGGGATAAAGAGCCCAGACTGCGCCGATTTTATATGCTGCCAAAGATCCACAAAAGCAGAGAGTCCTGGAGCCTCCCACACCGCATCCCCCCAGGCCGCCCTATAGTCTGACTGTGAGAGTGAGACCTACTACACAGCAGAGTTTATAGATTTTTATTTAAAACCCCTGTCAATGCTGCACCAGAGCTACATCAAGGACACGTATGATTTTGTTGAGAAGATTAAAAGTATTATTATACCGTCCTCATCCTTCCTGTTCTCCCTTGATGTAGACAGCCTTCACACCAACATCCAAACACCTGAGGGCCTATTAGCGGTCAGACACGCCTTCCAAAAATATCCAAACAGCAAAAGACCAGATAAAGAAATCTTACAATTATTAGAAATTAATTTGAATTTGATGGCCAATATTTCCTCCAGGTGAAAGGCACGGCGATGGGGAAGCGGTTTGCACCCTCATATGCCAACATATTTATGGCCGAGTGGGAAGAAAGAGACCGCTGCACTATTTCCGCTATTTGGACGACATTTGGGGAGTTTGGCAGCATTCAAAGGAGGATTTTGAGCATTTCATACATACCTTAAACAGCCACAGGCAGTCCATTAGGGTCAAATCCACCAGGACTCAGGACTTAATCAGGACGACCTTCAAGGGGACAGATTTCCCTGTCACACACAGACTAGAGGTGAAGGTTTTCTTTAAAGAGACAGACACGCATGCGCTGCTGTACAGGTCCAGCCATCACCCTAAACACACTTTTGCAAGGCTAGTAAAGTCTCATTGTTGAGATTTAAGAGAATCTGCACCAGAGCAGAAGACTTTAAAGCTGCAGTTAAGATTTTATTTTCCTCACTGCTCAACAGGGGCTACACATACACCATGCTGCGCCACTCTCTGAGAACCTTCACCCTAGTGAAACCTGTATGTTTGGACCCAATTCTCCCCATCATCACCACATACTCAATTGGAAATGTCAAACTCAAACAATTAAAAAGAATTTCATTTCGACAGGGGTAACAACATTTTCCTAAAAGATCATAGATTAATTGCGGCCTTCAGAAAAAACAAACCTGGAAGATATTCTGGTAAGAGCTAAATTGAGACGACTAAAAGAACCAAAGACCAGGTCCAAATCTGACTTCTTCAGAAATTATAAAATGATACAAAATCAAACTTCTAAGGAGGTATTTCTGACACAGAAGAACACCACTGTACACAAAAAAAAATGTGGTTTATTTAATCAGATGTCTGAAGTGCACCAAACAATATGTGGGCCAAACGGGTAACACCATCCTCACCAGGTTCACCCAACATAGATACAATATAAACAGAAAAAAGAATACAGATCTCCCCTTAGTCCAACATTTTATAGAACATGGATGGCCCAGCCTCAGGGCCACCATCCTGGAGTCCAACCCAGCCTGGACAGTGCAGCAATGCATCAGGAGGGAGAAGGTCTGGATCACCAGGCTGGGCACTCACCTCCCCAGGGGCCTAAACGAGAGCTAGAGTAGTTGGGAATCAGCTGAAGTCCATGGTTTGTGCTTCGGCAGCAGAATTCAATTTTTTCATTCTTAACCCTCTACCCCTAACCCTGTCCCTTATCCCTAAACCCAACCCCCATCCCTAACCCTTAACTCTAACCTCAACCCTCTACCCCTAACCCTGTCCCTTATCCCTAAACCCAACCCCCATCTCTAACCCTTAACTCTAACCTCAACCCTCTACCCCTAACCCTGTCCCTTATCCCTAAACCCAACCCCCATCCCTAACCCTTAACTCTGACCTCAACCCTCTACCCTACCCCATCCCTTACCTATATCTGAAATATCTACTTGAGTACTTTGTTACTTACTTTAATCTACTTTGTTACTTCCCATCTCTGTTAAAATCATTATGACATAAAATTGAATCTTAAATTGAATTTAATCTGAATTACTTCCCCCTAAGAATAAAAAGTACCATTAAAAATGAGTAAATACGTGCTAGTTAAAAAGTGCTTAAAATGTAAAAAAAGTGCCACACGGTAATAAATAAAACATTTCAAATACATCAGAATAAAACCACAGTTAATAACATGCATAAAACCAATGGCATGTGTATCATCGTGTTAAAATCCAGAGGCAAGAAATTCATGATGTAATCATAATAAATATTAAATATATATAAGAGTCCAATTAAAACATAACAAATACAAGACAATAAAAGTTATAAAGGACCACCAAGGTTTCTTAAGAAAAACACGTAAAAATATATTCACATATAGGTCGCAATTCACATTAATTTTTATTTTATTAACAAATTCATAAGTGTCCTTGATATAGCTGGGGTGCAGTTTAGAAAGTGGGTTAATAAAATGGTCTATGTATCCTGTGATGTTAGGGTTTAGGTTAGAACAACATTAAGGGCCAAGATACCAGTTTTACCCCAACCCCATTTGGGGTCCATCTCAAATTAACTTTTGACTGAATGATATTTTTATGATAACTTCAAGGGGCCCCATGACCCCACGGAGGCCCAACATCCCAGATTGAACCCAACTTCTCATTGGGGGCCCTCACAGGTTAACTTTCTGCTGCATATTATAATACATACATATACTTGATAGTTAGAACTTTGATAAAAGTAGTGATATGTTAACACCTTTAGGTGGGGGCCAACAATTAGCATAGTCCCCCCTAAAAAGAACCTTGATCACCCTCCCTTCATAAAGTGCAATGTTGCGTCTAAAAACCGCCCTTCGTGCAATACACAAAACCAAATTAGTAGTTGTGTTGATACGTTTAGGTGGGGGCCAACAAATTGCATAATCCCCCTAAAAGGTGGGGGCAAATTCCTCCTATGTTGATACCTTTACGCGTACCCGTTGTGCTCGTGCCATATGTTCTATGAGGGAGGGGTGATTTCACCCCTATGGGAAGCTGTGCGCGCAGATTGTCAAAATTAATGGAATAAAACCAGTGCATATTGTATAAAAGAAGAAGAAAATGATGGTAAGTCAGTCAAAGATTCATGTTTTTAAAGCTTGAAAAACAACGTTGTTGTAGCCCGCATGCTGAAATGTTGTGATGTGACGTTTTTAGCTAGCTAGCTGCAGGGCGTGTGTGTGTGTGTGTGTGTGGGGGAGCGATGTTTTTAAGTTTAATGGGTTAAAGTCGTATGACTAGGTTGTTAACCTGTGTGTGATTTCCAGGACGCCATAGTCATGTTTTTAAGCTGTCTATGTCTTTTATTCCGTTTTTTAGCTAGCTAACAGCGTTAGCTGTTTATTGCCCTATAGTGGTTCATGATGACGTTGGTGGAGTGCGTACATGACCAATGGGTAGGAGCTAAAATCGTGATGCTGCATTGATGGGTCGCTGGGTGGGGTTTTCAGACTTTAAGTAACAAGAAACTCACAGGGGTCACTTTTTTCCCTAGCTAGTCTGCAAGAGGTGCGTTAAATTGCACTACATCTGTGTCCCTAGACAATAAGACATTAGTTGGCACGTGGTATTTCGTTTTTTTCTTTTCTTGTTAAATTCTAGCTTGTTTTCTTTTATTTTTTATCACTTTGTTTCAGTTAGCCTTGTAGCTAGTCTGCATATGCTGAATATTCTAGTGCATTTTTCTTATTAAAACTTCAATTTGGTTAGCTTGCTGGACAAAGAATTATCCAACTATGGGTGAGTAAAAAAAATAAATAAAAAAAATTCAGTTTTAAAAAGTCTGTTCTATGTTCATTCACTTATGAATATAAACAAACTGCGCTGATGCATGTGTTCATCCAGTCTGTTTGCACAGATAACGCTGCTGGGAAGGGAATCTATGCACAGTCAGATGTTGTACAAAGAAGTGATCTATCTATCTATCTATCTATCTATCTATCTGAGAAATAGGAAAATAAACCGGATGTTCTTCACCGAAGTTTACTTTCAGTGGCAGGGTAATAACACAAGATCAGATCCACCCAGGGCTGAGACTGAACAGTACTGGAAGAACATATGGGAGAAAGAGGCATCCCACAACACAGATGCTCAGTGGCTAGTGGATCTAAGAACAGATCACAGCAATCTCCCAGGACAAGAACCAGTAACCATAACAACGGCAGACATCCAAGAAAGAGTGGCAGGTATGAAGAGCTGGACAGCACCAGGCCCTGACATGATCCACACCTACTGGCTGAAGAAACTAACTGCACTCCATGAACGCCTGGCAGTACAAATGAACCAACTGCTGATCGATGGGACCCCCCCAGAATGGTTAACCCAAGGACGGACAATCCTGATCATGAAGGATCCCCAGAAGGGAACAATCCCATCCAACTACCGGCCAATAACCTGCCTCTGCACAACATGGAAGCTCCTGTCAGGCATCATAGCGGCTAAGATGAGTAGGCACATGGCTCAATACATGCACAGGGCCCAGAAGGGAATAGGCAGTGACACCAGAGGAGCCAAGCACCAGCTACTGGTGGATAGAGCAGTCACTCGAGACTGCAAGACCAGGTAGACCAGTCTGTGCACTGCCTGGATTGACTACAAGAAAGCCTACGACTCAATGCCACATACATGGATACTGGAATGCTTGGAGATGTACAAGGTCAACAGGACACTAATAGCCTTCATCAAGAACTCAATGAGGCTGTGGAAAACAAGTCTGGAAGCCAACTCAAAGCCAATTGCATAAGTCACCATCAAGTGCGGCATATACCAAGGCGATGCATTATCCCCACTGCTGTTCTGCATAGGCCTGAACCCCCTCAGCCAAATCATCACAAAGACTGGCTACGGATACCGATTCCTAAGCGGAACAATCATCAGTCACCTCCTCTACATGGATGACATCAAGCTGTATGCCAGAAATGAGCGAGACATCGACTCACTGATCCACACTACCAGGATCTACAGCAAGGACATTGGCATGTCGTTCGGACTGGACAAGTGTGGTCGCATGGTGTCAAAAAGAGGGAAGATGATCAGAACTGGAGGGGCTCAAACTACCAGAAGGCCACATTGCAGATGTTCAGGATAGCTACAAATACCTTGGGGTGCCACATGCTAACGGAAACCATGAGGAGGCAGCAAGGAAGACCGCCACAGCCAAATACCTACAAAGAGTGAGGCAGGTCCTGAAAAGTCAGCTGAATGGGAAAAACAAGATCTGAGCCATCAACACATATGCCCTGCCAGTCATCAGATACCCCGCTGGTATAATAAACTGGCCAAAGGAGGAGATAGAGGCTACTGACATCAAGACGAGAAAGCTCCTCACAATGCATGGAGGGTTTCACCCCAAATCCAGCACTCTGAGACTGTACACCAAGCGTAGCGAGGGAGGCCGAGGGCTAGTGAGTGTCAAGACCACTGTAAAGGATGAAACAACGAAGATCCAGGAGTACATCAGAAAGATGGCCCCCAAAGATGAAAGGCTTAGTGAATACCTCAGGCAGCAGAAACCCGAAGGTGAGGACAAGGAAGACGAAGAACCATCATGGAGGGACAAGCCGCTGCACGGCATGTACCACAGACAAATTGAAGAAGTGGCTGACATCAAGAAATCCTACCAGTGGCTGGAAAAGGCTGGACTGAAGGACAGCACAGAGGCACTAATCATGGCAGCACAAGAACAAGCACTCAGTACAAGATCAATAGAGGCTGGGGTCTACCACACCAGGCAGGACCCCAGGTGCAGACTGTGCAAGGATGCCCCTGAGACAGTACAGCACATAACAGCAGGGTGTAAGATGCAGGCAGGAAGAGTGTATATGGAATGCCATAACCAGGTAGCTGTCATAGTGTACAGGAACATCTGCCACGAGTATGGGCTGGAAGTCCCAAGGTCAAAATGGAAGACACCTCCTAAGTTAGTCGAGAATGACCGAGCTAAGATCCTGTGGGACTTCAAGATCCAGACTGACAAACTGGTGATGGCTAACCAACCAGACATCGTGTTGATCGACAAACAGCAGAAGAAGGCAGTAGTGATAGATGTGGCGATCCCAAGCGACAGCAACATAAAGAAGAAGGAACACGAGAAGCTTGAGAAATACCAAGGGCTGAAAGAGGAGCTAGAAAAGATGTGGAAAGTAAGAGCAACAGTGGTGCCGGTGGTAATCGGAGCACTGGGGGCTGTGACCCCAAACTGGGAGAGTGGCTCCAGCAGATTCCAGGTAAAACATCAGAGGTCTCTGTCCAGAAGAGTGCAGTCCTAGGAACAGCTAAGATACTGAACCCTCAAACTTCCAGGCCTCTGGTAGAGGACCCGAGCTTCAGGATGACACATACCACCCCACAAGGGGTGAGAGGGAGGAATATATATATACTACCGTTCAAAAGTTTGGGGTCACCCAAACAATTTAGTGTTTTCCTGAAAAGTCACACTTATTCACCACCATACGTTGTGAAATGAATAGAAAATAGAGTCAAGACATTGACAAGGTTAGAAATAATGATTTGTATTTGAAATAAGATTTTTTTTACATCAAACTTTGCTTTCGTCAAAGAATCCTTCATTTGCAGCAATTACAGCATTGCAGACCTTTGGCATTCTAGCTGTTAATTTGTTGAGGTAATCTGGAGAAATTGCACCCCACGCTTCCAGAAGCAGCTCCCACAAGTTGGATTGGTTGAATGGGCACTTCTTGCGTACCATACGGTCAAGCTGCTCCCACAACAGCTCAATGGGGTTCAGATCTGGTGACTGCGCTGGCCACTCCATTGCCGATAGAATACCAGCTGCCTGCTTCTGCTCTAAATAGTTCTTGCACAATTTGGAGGTGTGTTTAGGGTCATTGTCCTGTTGTAGGATGAAATTGGCTCCAATCAAGCGCTGTTCACTGGGTATGGCATGGCGTTGCAAAATGGAGTGATAGCCTTCCTTATTCAGAATCCCTTTTACCCTGTACAAATCTCCCACCTTACCAGCACCAAAGCAACCCCAGACCATCATATTACCTCCACCATGCTTAACAGATGGCGTCAGGCATTCTTCCAGCATCTTTTCATTTGTTCTGCGTCTCACAAACGTTCTTCTTTGTAATCCAAACACCTCACACTTGGATTCATCCGTCCACAACACTTTTTTCTAGTCTTCCTCTGTCCAATGTCTGTGTTCTTTTGCCCATCTTAATCTTTTTCTTTTATTGGCCAGTCTCAGATATGGCTTTTTCTTTGCCACTCTGCCCTGAAGCCCAGAATCCTGCAGCCGCCTCTTCACTGTACATGTTGACACTGGTGTTTTGCGGGTACTATTTAATGAAGATGCCAGTTGGGGACCTGTGAGGCGTCTGTTTCTCAAACTAGAGACTCTAATGTACTTATCTTCTTGCTCAGTTTGCAACGCGGCCTCCCACTTCTTTTTCTACTCTGGTTAGAGCCTGTTTGTGCTGTCCTCTGAAGGGAGTAGTACACACCGTTGTAGGAAATCTTCAATTTCTTAGCAATGTCTCGCATGGAATAGCCTTAATTTCTAAGGACAAGAATAGACTGTCGAGTTTCAGATGAAAGTTCTCTTTTTCTGGCCATTTTGAGCATTTAATTGACCCCACAAATGTGATGCTCCAGAAACTCAATCTGCTCAAAGGAAGGTCAGTTGTGTAGCTTCTGTAACGACCTAAACTGTTTTCAGATGTGTGAACATGATTGCACAAGGGTTTTCTAATCATCAATTAGCCTTCTGAGCCAATGAGCAAACGCATTGAACCATTAGAACACTGGAGTGATAGTTGCTGGAAATGGGCCTCTATACACCTATGTACATATTGCACCAAAAACCAGACATTTGCAGCTAGAATAGTCATTTACCACATTAGCAATGTATAGAGTGTATTTCTTCAAAGTTAAGACTAGTTTAAAGTTATCATCATTGAAAAGTACAGTGCTTTTCCTTCAAAAATAAGGACATTTCAATGTGACCCCAAACGTTTGAACGGTAGTGTAATTGTATCTTCAGCATCCCCATGGTCTCATGGTAGCTCCCTCCGGGGTAGCTGACACCTGCTGGAAACGGTAGATGATTGCGTGGCCACATGTAGATTTAGGGCATATAGCCACCTCAGCCACCCCGTCCACTTCTGGCCATTTTGAGCATTTAATTGACCCCACAAATGTGATGCTCCAGAAACTCAATCTGCTCAAAGGAAGGTCAGTTGTGTAGCTTCTGTAACGACCTAAACTGTTTTCAGATGTGTGAACATGATTGCACTAGGGTTTTCTAATCATCAATTAGCCTTCTGAGCCAATGAGCAAACGCATTGAACCATTAGAACACTGGAGTGATAGTTGCTGGAAATGGGCCTCTATACACCTATGTACATATTGCACCAAAAACCAGACATTTGCAGCTAGAATAGTCATTTACCACATTAGCAATGTATAGAGTGTATTTCTTCAAAGTTAAGACTAGTTTAAAGTTATCTTCATTGAAAAGTACAGTGCTTTTCCTTCAAAAATAAGGACATTTCAATGTGACCCCAAACGTTTGAACGGTAGTGTAATTGTATCTTCAGCATCCCCATGGTCTCATGGTAGCTCCCTCCGGGGTAGCTGACACCTGCTGGAAACGGTAGATGATTGCGTGGCCACATGTAGATTTAGGGCATATAGCCACCTCAGCCACCCCGTCCACTTCAGCCACCCCCTCCACCTCAGCCACAGCCTCCTCCTCAAAACGCCGCCGGCAGGACACCACGGAGGAAAGCTCATCTGTGCTCTGTACTTATCTGAACTTATCTGAACTAACGACATGATCACTGTCACTAGAAAACGTTGACGTTCACTCGGTGCTATTCACTGACAGTAAAAAGTAAAGTCATTGTATGCACTGCTGCGTTGCTAAAAAAGGAGACCCCAAATCTTGGCAATTCCTCCTTTGCCCTCTCACATCTGGCAGGTTGGTAATTATACAGCTGCTGGCCTTTCCACCTCGCCCACATCCCAGTCAGTCGCCGTAGTTCTAGTGCCAGGCTGAGACTGAGGCTTCCCAACGCGACGTCATCACCAAATTGACTTAATAAACCCGCGAATACCAAAATGACCAAAAACTGACATTTAACACTACTTGGAGACATTTTTGAAATGATATACGTATGTTGGAGATTTTGAAACTACTCTTCCCAAAGCATATTCCACAAAATTAAATCAGTCTCTTATTCCCTTGCTGTGCAGAAACCATTCTATACAATATGCACCCTAACCCTATAGAAAACCAAAAAGATAGATAGACTAGATAAAACAAATAAATAAATAAATACTATGATAATAATGCGAATCCAACGATTTTCTTACAGCAGCAGCAATGCAAAACCCGGTCCTCCGGATGCCCACGGAAGCGGAGGCAGAGAAGGCCTGTAAAGGAGTTCCTCCGGCTGTACCCTGAGAGCCACCACCGACGGCCTAGATAGAAGTTCTTCTTTTTTGTTCATTATTTGTTAGTGTTTTATGTTCATTCAATTTAAAGATTTAATTTACAGAGTGATTAAGATGTTTGCTAGTAATTAGGTTAATTATTGTCATTTTCTAGACAATGCTGATTTTCTACAGAATAGATGGTATTTTTGGTACTTTATTATAAAGTAGTAGTAGCAACATGTTAATTAGGCCCCTATCTAAAATCTTCTCTAAGATAAGTAATGTGTAATTATTTATTTTATTATTTTATCAACATTTAAACAGTAACGGTACGTCAAAAAAACATAATATGGCGCCTGACATGCTGCAGACAGTATAAAGGATATCCGGTGGATGTAGAGCCTGACATCTGTACTACGTATAACAGATGTCAGGAAGATGTGCCTGAGACCGCATCTGTAAGATGGATAGCAGATTTTGGGAAGATGTATATGAGCCTGCATCTGTACGATGTATGATATACGTTAGAACGTTGTATATGAGCCTGCATCTGTACGATGTATGATATACGTTAGAACGATGTATATGAGCCTGCATCTGTACGATGTGTGATATACGTTAGAACGTTGTATATGAGCCTGCATCTGTACGATGTATGATATACAGAGCCTGCATCTGTACGATGTATGATATACGTTAGAACGTTGTATATGAGCCTGCATCTGTACAATGTATGATATACGTTAGAACGTTGTATATGAGCCTGCATCTGTACGATGTATGATATACAGAGCCTGCATCTGTACGATGTATGATATACGTTAGAACGTTGTATATGAGCCTGCATCTGTACGATGTGTGATATACGTTAGAACGTTGTATATGAGCCTGCATCTGTACGATGTATGATATACGTTAGAACGATGTATATGAGCCTGCATCTGTACGATGTATGATATACGTTAGAACGTTGTATATGAGCCTGCATCTGTACGATGTATGATATACGTTAGAACGATGTATATGAGCCTGCATCTGTACGATGTGTGATATACGTTAGAACGTTGTATATGAGCCTGCATCTGTACGATGTATGATATACAGAGCCTGCATCTGTACGATGTATGATATACGTTAGAACGTTGTATATGAGCCTGCATCTGTACAATGTATGATATACGTTAGAACGTTGTATATGAGCCTGCATCTGTACGATGTATGATATACAGAGCCTGCATCTGTACGATGTATGATATACGTTAGAACGTTGTATATGAGCCTGCATCTGTACGATGTATGATATACGTTAGAACGATGTATATGAGCCTGCATCTGTACGATGTATGATATACGTTAGAACGTTGTATATGAGCCTGCATCTGTACGATGTATGATATACATTAGAACGTTGTATATGAGCCTGCATCTGTACGATGTATGATATACATTAGAACGTTGTATATGAGCCTGCATCTGTACGATGTATGATATACGTTAGAACGTTGTATATGAGCCTGCATCTGTACAATGTATGATATACATTAGAACGTTTTATATGAGCCTGCATCTGTACGATGTATGATATACGTTAGAACCAGGGTTCTAAATTAACTTAGCCAATTTGGCTGGTGACTTTCTAAAGTTACCAGCCAATCAACTACCACTAGCCAATTTTTGTCCGGTGAAAATAAGAGAAATTATGATTGGCACTGAATGCATTTGTTCATTTAATTAACATTGTTCGAATTAAAAATACATAAAGTACAATACATACAACAAAAGTGCAAACATTTCATTTCAAGTTTGGGGTCTATCTATCTATCTATCTATCTATCTATCTATCTATCTATCTATCTATCTATCTATCTATCTATCTATCGAATCATATGTGTTCAGAGCTCTTCTTCTTCAGAGGTGGTGCCATCAGAATCTGAACCACCCTCTGTTTATTTTGGTCCATGTTTGCGCACAAAGTCAGGCCTGAGTGAGAGCAAACTTTCAGCATGCAAGATCTCAATGGCTTTGGTTGGATCAAAGTCTTTGATGTCAGGTGAGCACAACTGGGTTTTAAGGAGGTCAGAGAGGGTTTCACCTTTTAGGCGTGAGCGCCAGTCACTCTTTACCTGCTTCATAACACTGAACCCTCTTTCACAGTCAGCTGTAGTTGCAGGGATGGTCAGGACAGCATCAAAAAGATCAAGGACATCATGACACCGATGGTCATTCTGTTCACAGTAGACCAGGTCTGCTCAAAGTTTCCTGTAGCAGTGTGAGACAGACAATATGCATTATGCACTTGCAAACAATTGTACATTTACAAATTAGTTATTAAAACATGGCATCAAATTTGGATTGTGTCTTTAACAAATGACATTTACTCTGATTCCTGATAAACAAAATAAAACTGTCTCACAATATCAGACATTTCTATGGAGCTTGGGAACTTTTCAAACACTTGTTGAAAAATGTTACTGATAAGGTACATCAGTCTGAGATTTTTTTTCTCAAACATTCTCCAAGTACCTTGGCTGAATCCTGCTGTGTACAGTTCAGTCTTGAGAATTGTCCATTGATCAGGGATCAACTCTATGGAGGACCAGGTCTACCATATTTAAAAATAAATACAGAAATAAATAAATGCTCAATAAATAAATAAGCATACAACTAATTGCCCCAAAAAATACAATAAACAAATAAATGTAGGTAGAAATTAAATTATACAGTGAGACATAAATGTATATATCTCTTTTAATTAGCTTCTTTATTTATTCACCTTTGTAATAATTACCTTATTTATTTATTGTCCGTTATAATCTTCAACTTTATTTATGAATTACTTATTTTTTAAATGTATTTATTTCTGTGTGTGTTTACATTTTTTGTCTGTTTTATTCTTCCGTTGCATTTTCTACCCTATTTATTTTCACCCCTGGTATTTATTTCTGCCTGTCAATTTTACATTTCTTCATGCATTCCTGCCTCATTATGCAAATGAGGAGTGGCGGGTCTTAAGGGCTCAACTTCTGCCCATTGGTTGGTTAGCATTTTACTGCATCGGTCGAATCTACATGCCACCGGCCACAGTCACAACAAAGATGGCTACCTACAATGAAGTTGTCAGTGAGCTGAGGCATTTAGCAACTGTTTTTGAAAACAATGCTAACGTTATAAGTATTGACTTTATAATTTTTCGTTTAGACGCTCTGACAGAACGTGTGTTTCAGTTAGCGGCACACATGGACACAGATGTCGACAATGTAGTTTTTCAGAATCTGGAGGAAGCGGCCTATCTTCTTAACTCGGTCGCTAACACCTGGGATAGCTGGTCGCCCTGCTTATATGCTGCCTGTGGACGCCGTGGAAGGACTTTTACGTGCGGGTTTGCCTGTTGGTGCCATTGCAAGGCTTTTTGGAGTCAGCGAAACAACAGTTCATCGTCGGATGGCAGAGAATGACATAAGGTGAGTGTACCATTACATGTGATGCCAATAGAACCAGTGTGTGTAATGTTACAAATTCACAAGAATGACACAGGAGAAAGGCAAACCCTTGCTAGCTTTTGTTAATTTACAAAGTTCTGGAACTAATCAAGAATGCATAGAAAGTAACGTTATGTCGCACACACAGTGACTTCAGACTCGACTCCGACTCGAGGTGCGGGACTCGTGAACAATGTTTATTTTTAGGAAGCGTCGGCTGAGCTTGCCGGTGTCGTGCCAATGTACTTATCCCCGCCAGGATTTGTATCCCCTGGCCGCGGGAGCGCATGCACACATAGCAGAGATTCTGCTGCCCTTCGAATTGTTTAACTGCTGCACTTTGAATTTACCTCTTAAATGAAACAAACAGCGACGTGGAAGACTCAACAGGGTTTTCCATAGTAACATGGGTCTCAGTTAACTACATAAATACGTGTCTTTGTCTGTTACGTTAAGGCGACGTGTGAATTGTTTATAGCGTCGTTTAATATTATTGACTGATAGGCATATCCTCCCAGTCCTCTAACGTGATTTCTGTTTTAATTTAATTTAGTTTAATATGGCTTTTCAATTAACCACTTTTTTGGGGGGGGTTTTCAAAATGTCCTCATCTTTTAAACTTGTTGAATCAAGTTCTAAAATCCTGCGTATAACTTGCTGCTGTGGTGCGCTAGGTTTTCTAACCATTCCCTGTGGCCATGCACCTTCACATCATCACTGAGATGTGTCAAACCATGTATGTTGTAAACTAAAAAACCCTGACCATAGCGTTCCCCAAAATGCTTCACAAATGATGTAAGTAGTGTGTTGGCAAAGTCATTTAACATCAAACAATATGTTGGACTTGCTAAAATGTATATACTCACAGACAACAACATAAAATTTTGATAAACCTCAGTAGCCAGCACATCCCTCAAAACTACTGGACCAGTGTAAAGTAAAAACTGCCTAAGTTCTGTTGCCTTCTACCGTAACCTCTCTTCAAGTGCCCTAGGCCTTCTAGCAAATTCTGAGGGTATATAACTTCTGAGAGCGAAATGAGAGAGACTTGCCTGGATGAAATACGGGAATGAAATCCTTGCCGCATGTGCCTATCCACAAATAAAGCAGACGACGCACTACACCTAAGCAAACTAAATGCATATAGTTGTGTGGAAATCCACTGACCATAGGAACAGAAGTATCACAGAATGGGGAATGTGTTACATGGTGGTCTTCATCCTCTGCATTTGTAAAAGATACATCAGTTCTTGCTCTAGCATTAAGTTCGGGGAATATCCGAACATCATGCGGTTATTCATGTAAATACCTGACTGTACACATTTATCACAGCCACTGTATCCATTATGCGACTTAATACCCTTGACAAAGGCCCTTGCAGGAGCATCACAGATTACTGAGCACACAGTCAAGAAGTATGTCTTACCATTAATAATAAATCCACTGCTCATGGATTTCAACTCGCAGATCAGATCCTTCAAATATTCTGACAATGACTGAGGCTTTGACTTTCCACAGAAAAGAGCAACCAATACAGGTTTTCTACTATACCCTTGGAGCATCCCCAAAATTGGCCAGAACTGTACAGCTGAACTTTTGTAATTTGAAATTGTGATGATTCGGGATAAATGATGTAAGCTTCTGAAATGTTCGGCTGAACATGTTCTGTATACCAAAATAATGGAATGATCCACCTGCCAAGGAAGCAACACTATGGCAAGTCTGTGTTTTGAGTAAAGTTCTAGCATTTTTTGGCAAAGAGGGGTAATGGACTTTCAGTATAGACAAAAGGGCAGATAAAGCAATCAATGAAATGCCAAAATGTGTTGCCCAGTCTCTCAAAGAACCTGCCAAATCATCTTTGGGAACCTCCCCCCTTCCATCAACATGGATATCTTCGTCACAACTTAATTCACTTTCTCCATTGCTCTCTGATCCACAGTTTGGTTGCTAATCAGAGCTTGAAGCGACTGCTCCACTATAGTTCTCTTCAGAATTTTCCTCAACGCTATTATCCTGGTCATTGAACGATTCAAACAACTGGTTTACTCTTTTAACAGCCCTTTTCCTTAAGTTGCTGCGAACAATATTCCACTTTTCCCTCTCCATGACACAGCAATCACACCAAGTTCTGTTAGATATTTAGCCAACCTGTAGGTTGTCAACAGCTCTGCAATACAAAGAAGAAACAACATTTTACATTGATACATATTTCAAATAGCAGCAAGTATATCAGATGGAAGCAGCTTACCTTAATGGTGATAGTGCACCTGCCACCCTGTATTTCACGCCCGCAAATTTCTGTAACAGTATGTAACAGTATTATGATCCAAAACATCATAACACAGAACAGAGTTTTGGTGAAGGAAACTCGCTATATCGCGGTTCACCTTTCACGGTCTCGCTGCTTCACGGATTTGCATCGTGCATTGTGTTCTGCATTCTGCAAACATAATCAATGGTGGCATGTCGGTTTATAAAAATCTTTTTGCCCAGAAGAAAAAAGAACGACAACTACCGATAACTATGGTCTTCTCTTGAAAAAACACACCTGCAGGCTTTAGAAGAAAAAAACGCTACAGAGCGGAGTCGGGATGCAGCGGCTCAGTCAGAAGAGCAGTGAAATACACCTGAGTCACGATTTTTCCTACCGCGGGGGGTCGGGGCGGTGCTGATCTCCGCAATTTGAAGCCTTCAGTTTGTATTGATGATTAAAATTATTATTTTACAGTACAGTAGTTATTTGTAAAAAAAACGTTTATACAGTACTTTTATTTGTTAAACAAATGCTTGGGCCTGTTAAAAGGTTTTGTTCTTTGGTTTCAGTGTATAATGGAGTATTTCATCGTTTATAATGGTAAAAAAAATAAAGGTTACTACTTCACGGATTTCACCTATCGCGGGTTCTTTTTGGAACGTAACCCCCGTGAAAAACGAGGGTTCACTGTACATGCATTATTGCAGAAGTGCAAATAACGGACTTAACGTTGACTGTTAATGTTAAGTGCCTTATTTATTTATTTATTTATTTATTTATTTATTACAGTCAGTCTACATAACAGTGAGATGAGTTGAAACTTACTTACAAAACAGTCATGCGTGCGTGCAACATTTTGAAAGGTGTCAGCTTAACGTTACACCATGAAGAGACGGCTGACTGCCGGATTTTCAGTTTGTCAGTTTCGATACTAGCTACATGCTGCATTCACGGGACTGGGACGTTAGAGTATCATATATAAATTTAAACAACATAACGTTTATGTTGTCAACTCTGGAAAATTGATGCTGTCTTTCTAAACACAGCTACGCGTTTTCTTCTTCTTGTGAAATATTTATCCCGAGGTTAAGTTACATCACAAATGCCTTTGCAGTTGCCAGAAATATAGTTATCTCACGGTCCGTCCCATGAAAGCAGCTCGTCTCTTAATGTCTAGCCATTGCTAGCTAACACTGAACTCATCAAGACAAGGAGCGCTGCTCTGTAGCTAACAGCTAATCATGGCGATGTTGCCCGGGGAAATAAACACAGAAATTGTTGTCGTAAAATTACGTTAACGTGCTTGTACGGCCTTATGCCTGAACTTGTAACATTAACGTAATGTTAATATTAATGCATTGAATTTGCATTTTATGTTACTGCATGAATGGTTAATGTTCTGGTAACGTTAGCTAACATTAAGTTGAGTTACAACCATTAGCTAGCTAACGTTAGCTAACTCAAGTTTCACTTAAGCATTAATTCTTGTGCGAAGACAAAGCATACATTTATTTATTTTTATTTCTAAACATTTGCCGTGTGCACTGCCGGTTCTCGAGGAGCTGGATGAATCTCCACAATGGTCTGAGGTGTGTCCCCTCGGTGTTCTGCCTCTGTGTTGTTCCTTGCTGTAGTTGTCTGTGTAGACCGGTCTGGTTCAGGTGTGGCTGAGACATGTCTGTAGGCATTGATGTCTGGAGATGTCTGTGTCTGTGCTACTGTCTGTGTTAGGGTTCGTGGGTTGGATTGGGCAGCTTCCACTATCCTAGCATAAACAGAATCTAACGTTTGCTGAGTCAGTTTCCTAATAATAATAATAATATATATTATAATAATAATAATGGGTGCGTGCCCAGGCGGCTGCGATGGCAAAGTTACTTTTCCAGACTCAGTCTGCTAATTGTAGCAAAATCTGGATATTGTTGTCCAAACTGTCTTTGTAATGGTCTCTGAGAATGAGGATGGTTGTGTATTCCCACTGTGCTGCACTGGTGCGGGTTTTAGTTGTAAAATCAGAGTTGTTGTCATTTATAGTTCTATTGTAGAGGTACGCTGTCCAACTGTGGGAAATGGTAACAAGTTACAAGTGAGTAAATCTGACTCCCAGTTCCACCACATTCCATGTTCCAACTTCTAAAAAACTTGGTAGATAGATAATAATAATTTATATTGTAGTTGTAAGTATTTTGTGCGTGGTTAACTCTGAAAATAGTTTTTTTTAGGTCAAGAAAAAAGAGATGAAAAATACTGACCCCCGTAACTTGTCTATTTGGGTCAGGAACCTTAGGTCTTGGTGATGGCATCGGTAGGCATGCCAGCAGCCATGTAGAGGCCAAACCAAAGACAGCGGTTGGACGACTGCTGCGCATTCTCTGTATCCTTTTTTCCTATCCGTGATCCCAGACAAAACTTCTGAAAGTCTTTAACCCTTGTATAGTCCGTAGTGTCACGGGGACTATACACTGCAAGTGGTTGACAGGCAGTAACCATACTGCCGGTCAGCTCAGTGGAAGAGGAGGCGTTGTGGGGCCCAGGGACAGGGTTGGAAGGAAGTAACTCTTGCTCCTCAAAATCTTCCTTATTGGAATTGTCTGCCAGTTTCAAGTCAGGACACATCCTCTGTAATGAAATTTAACTGATTTAAATTGGAAATAAAAACCCTGTGCTTCCACATTTCTGTATATGTCACAATGTAAATCACCCTAAATCTGATGGTTTTCTTTAAAACTTAAGTAGGGATAATGTGATAGTGTGATCAATAACACAAAGTATGAGTTTCTTATTTTCACTTATTAATCAGACACCTGTAGTTCAGGCAAACGCGTAGCTCTGAAAGAAAAAGAAAATAATATCCTGAACAGTGAATTATTTTGTTCTTCCTTTTGATGAAAACCTTTTCTGTTAACATAGCTGTCGTGGGGGACTGGTGGCGGACTGGGAGAGGGACAGCGCGGGTGTGACGGAGGAGCGGTGTTTCCTCTCTGGCGGCCATAGCAGGAGAGAGCGTGGTGGACAGCGGGCTGGACTCTGAACTTCAGGCCTGAGTTTGGTACTCCATTTCCACTATCTTATCAGTGAGGTCTTTCCCTCCTGTGGAGTTGGAGGATCATGTCGGATACTATTTTCTTTTTAAACTGAGGTTGAACAGGTACTGGGTTGTGCACAACTAAATTGAAGGGAATATTGCTGCAGCAAAACTTAAACATGTAGTTTTTTTTTCTTTTCTGGCCAGAACATATGTTATTATTACATAACATTTTGGGTTAGTAAATGTAAGTGTTACATTCAATGTTGGACCTTTGCAATAATATTATTTTATTTTTTTAAAAGAGTTACAGTGCGTTGTGCTTTCATTTCTCTGCGTGAAGTCAATAATCATCTGCAGCCAAAGACTAATTAGTTATTAAGTGTCAGTGCATTTAATATCTGTCTTATCTTTATCCCTCGACCCAGGACATTTCTAAAAGTATTTAAGTAGTGATTCCAGACCTTGAGGTGTTTTTTTTCGCTGGTATTGTTGGAGGCTGATTAGAACCTGGTTACAATTGCAAGTATATATGTACAGGACTGTATAGGGTACAAAACAAGACAAGGTACAACAAGGAATTTTTAAATCAATTATTTAAGACAAAAATATATTTATGGATCTCTCTGGTCGGGTAGTGTATTCTGGGTACCCCTTACTTTCAAGGAAGCTCACAACTGTTGTGGTTTCGATATTTTGCTTTGTTTAATGTTCTATTCTTATCTGGTGTCTTGGTTTTATGTCTTGTCTCTTTGGGATTGTCTTGAATATGTTCTGTTTCCTGTTTTATTGTGATAGTCTGCTTTTCTGTGCTGTCTTGTCTAGTCCTACTTCCTGTGTTTTCCCGCCCTTGTGATTGCCTGATGTTGATCACCTGTATTCCAGCCCTTGTGCCACCTGCCTTGTGTTACCTCGTTACCCGGTGGATTTAGTCTTTGTCTTCCCCTTGTCCTGTGTCAGATCCTTCTGTCATGTTGTACAGGACTTAAACACAGACGTAGGCAGGAAGGCAGTGTTTGTTGAGGATTTAATGACAAAAAGCAAAGTCCAACATCCAATAACTCAAAAAATCCATAAAGAGAAAGGAAAAACTGGAAACCAGACACGGAGAAAATGCCCAGGGGAAGAGTCAAAACGCTAAACACACTGACAGCAACAGGAGACAAACACACAAGGAAATGACCAAGGACAAGAGGAAGACAAAGACTAAATACACAGGGTAGCCAAAATACCAGATAGGATAGAACATTAAACACAGCAACATACCATAACGAGTTTGCTTAAAACTAAGAGGTATCTGCCCCATCTAGCCTAAATGAGCATTGGGACAGCCCTTACTCTTGGGCTAAACTAAGGGGAAGGGGGAAGATAGGGAAATTATATTCAGCCTTAATCTCAGTTTTTATTTTATGCAAAACCTTTTAGTCCCGTCTTTTTTCGTCAACAATAATGCATGTTAATGTAGTCTTAGTCAGCGTATTTGGACATTGGTGCAGTCTCGTCATCATCTTGTCTTTATTGTGGGAAGAAAAAGGTTGTTGAACATTAAGTCTCCTCTCTTCCTCCCCTACTGTATGCCGCTGAACCCAATAAGGAGGTAAATCCTGTCTAAAGGAGGGAGAGAGAGAAAAGGCGAGAGTTGAGGTCCTCCAGCTGGAGGAAGGAGATTTTCACTTCTGTCTAGAGAGAAACATATATCATAAAATCTATGTATACAAACAAAATGTTCAGGTAAAATTGGCCACCAACAAAAACATTTCTTTGCCCAAGAACGTGGAGTGGAACGGGGGTGCTGCCTGTCCCTGACTCTGTTCAACATTTATATAAATGAACTGGCAAACAATCTGGAACTTTGTACATCCCCTGGTATCACTCTGGGAGATACTGACATCCAATGTTGTTATATGCTGATTAGGGCTCCACGATTATGGCCAAAATGATAATCATTAAAATAAATTATTTTGATCAATATTGAGATCACGATTAATATCACGATTATTTGTTGATTTTTAACCCAAAAAAAATGTATTGTCACATGATTATAACTGTTTTCACATCCATATTGTGCTACATTCCTGCTGATATACACATATGAGCATCAAATAAAATAGGTCCTCTTATTTATCAAAATCCAGTGCATCTCCTTTTAAAGAATAAATATAAATAATAAAACAAAGAAAATGTAAGACTTCAACAGGGCGCTATTTTACATTGAGTAAATATATTTTAGGAAGCAAAATATAAACTTGCATTGTACCTGCATAATGTATGTGAATAAAACACCAAATATACGATCAATAAAAACAAATATTCCATAAGAGAATGTAACCAATTGAGAACTTTTAAGGCAGTCTTAGTTTCAAAGACTTGAGTGGAAAGAATTACACACGGACACGGGCTTGTCTTTTGTGACTTGCAAAGGGGAATAAAGCTGAAAAACATTCAGCAGTCTTCCGAAGCTTTCATTCCCTGCTCGGCTGTTTTTATAATACGGCCAATAACCTACATGTCCAAATACATTCCGAAGATCACAGTCGGCATATCTCGGGACAATGCCCCAGACTGAAAAGGCTAAGAATGAGGAACCATAACAAGATGTGAGTTTCTTACACTCGAAGTGGCCGCTAAAGGCTGGACGGTACTGAGTGAACAGCACTTCAACACTGGTAAAGGTGCCACTCTGGTACCTGACATACACCTTATTAAAAAATACAAAGCAATGATTATCGACATGGCCATCTGTTTTGAGATCAACAGGCGCTCACTCCTCAACGACAATTGCCATCCTTGGCAGTGGCGCGTTGACCTGAACTGAAGTCTGATGCCTGTGGAAAATGGCACAAAGGGAATGTTGTCATCCTTGAAATGATGGAAGTCCCAACCTCCCGAATACAGAGACTTTCACTACTGATCAGCAGAAAAGCCCTACTGCTGACTATTGACATGTTTAAAGTCTTTAAAAAGTTGTTGATACTATTAAATAAAAATAAAAAAACACAAATACGTTACGTTGGGCGGTAAGCATATGGGGGATTAATTCCTCCTGGACGGCAAGAGCGATTCCATTGAATTGAGATTCCCAATATACTTCTTGTGATATAGAGATTCCAACTGACAAAGTCTCTCAGTGAAGGGTTGCGAATGAAGGCCAGTCACAGTGTCGGACCGGGGGATGAAAACAACTCCTCAATCAGGGCTTCTTGTGATTCTTGATTCTTGGGAGGCAGGGGCCGTTCTCCATCCTCTTAAGGCGCGGCGATATACTATGGGTGACGGGAGGGGGTATGCAGCTCCCAGCCGACGCGAGGCTATAAACATGGCGAAATAGAGTAGACCATCGCTCGGTCAACGCCCAAGATGTCCCGGGAGTCTGGCGTCATTCTGGCTTCAGGCAACAGCCCGCCCAGCACTTGGATTTCAATGGCGAAATCCAAGGTTACCGGGTAACAGCGGGAGACTATAGCTCTCTTAAAATGTGTGTGTATTGTGGTAAAATAATACAATGGCTGAGGTGGTGATGAGCAGGGCACCCAGGAACGGCCACGTAAAAGCTGGCTCAAAGTATAAATTGTATTAACCAAAGAGTGAAATAAGAGTGTGTGTATGTGTGACATATTATACATGATGCTTTGCAGCTGGGGTGCAGCTAGGAGGAAGAGAACTGGAAGGGCTGTCTTAGTCAGACAAGTTACAGTGAGCACAAAAAGATGTGGTGAGGACAAGGACACTGAAGTTCGAGGACGGTCTAATAACTCAGAGAACAGGGTGTACAAACTGAGAAGGGAGTGAGCATAGCTGTCTTGTTGAGTAAATAATAACTGAAGATAACTGAGTAAAAACAGATAGGCAAGAAGGAAGAGGGAAGAGGCAGAATAGGAGTGTGCCCCAGCAACCATATAGCTGACCAATCAGGCTCCACAAGGGGAACCTTTATAATACAGCACAAACATTGTTAAAGTGCCTTTTTGGGGAACCTCTGTACTAGACAAGTTTCCATTAGGACCGTGCACGTTTAACTGCCCGGAAAGCATTTTTGTCTGTCTGCATTGAATAAATGTGCTTGTGTGAAATTAATAATTGGATTGGAGTCATTCTGCTACATAGGAAACTCAAACAATTCTCCAACAAAATTTGGTGACCCCGACGTGATAGGAGTGAACAGGAGAATTGTGCCAGGACGCGGTATTGTACCGTTGTCTGGCACCAACACTGCTTTTGCAGATTCGCCAGATGCAGGATAAGTGACGGACTGGGTTGATCACTGAGAGCTCTCAACAAAACAGGTGAGCAGAAGCCTTTTTAATTAAAATTCTGTCATTGAAGACGCTAAATTGAATGTGATCAGAACTGTTTGTTCGCATGTCCTGTTCCTGCTGATAAATTGCATTAAAGACAGACTAAAATGTTGGGCAAAGGTGTTTTAGTTGATTGAAAGAATTGAGATAAAGTGGAAAACTATAGGTTGTATTGTGTGACGAGGTCTGAGGAATTTTAATAAAATATTTATGAGGTAGGAGCAGAAAAGGGACATACAGTCAGAAGAATAACATAGAATTGGGTAGGAGCTTGCTATGGACAGATAGTTCAGATGCCTGATTTTACATAGAATTGGGTAGGAGCTTGCTATGGACAGATAGTTCAGATGCCTGATTTTACATAGAATTGGGTAGGAGCTTGCTATGGACAGATAGTTCAGATGCCTGATTTTACATAGAATTGGGTAGGAGCTTGCTATGGACAGATAGTTCAGATGCCTGATTTTGAATTATCCATAGACTCATTAGAAGAAGTTACATATTTGACTAGACGACACAATAATTCACAGAATGATGAGGGTGCTATTGTGATTTCCACTCCTGAAGTAGAATTGGTGTTGCCTGTTTGTCTCTGCGGAGGGGCAGATTTGCCCCCCCATATTGATTATAGCGGCCAGGCGGGCCACTTTGTCGACTGTGAATCTTATGCTGAACTAAGCAAAAAGGCAAAGCAGACTAGCAGATTGTGGAGAACACTCGCTATAGCCATTGTGATATTTTTATTGTCATATTTTATAGGATATATGTGTTTGCTGTATTTGAAGTGAGACATGTCTACCACATATGGAAAGTTGCTAGAAGAGGCTTTGAAGCAAGGAAGGAAAAAGGGAGATGTGAAGATAGGACAATTGTTAATAGCTGAATGGGAACGTGCTGGATGGATACCTGTTCGCGGAGCGCCTCTCGGACCAAGTTAGCAAAATAGTGAACTATGAACTAGCTAAATTAGAACATGCGAGGAGAGAATCAGAGATTGAGGAAGGAAAAAGGGACTGCAGCTGACAAAACCAAAAAGAAAAAGTATGAGGAAGAAAAACACAAATGGGAGGTTGGAAACCAGCTGACAAAGGCAATGGAAAAACAATTGATAACAAAAATACCTGATCCTAAATTCGTATCAACCGAAGAACCTGACCGCGAAAAAGGACCCAAATTTGGACCCAAATTTTCTCAGTAAAAATAACCCATTTTACCCTGACATAAGTACTCTAGCCATTAATGATCATCCACCGGCATACTCCGGTCCCACACCGACTGCGCCCCAACCAGTAACACAGGCTCCAGTAGTTACCGCGCGCCTTCAGCCAAACGCATTACAACTCGACATACCCCAAGATCCCCAAATACCCGACATTGCTAATAGATTGCAAAACGTTGAGTGTTATTTACAGGCTGTAGCCAAGGAGGCAGTAGCGAAATCAAATCCCACAGCACGAGCGTCTGCTCTTGCCAGCAATTACATGCCTGACCCCAGTATGGTCACCTCAAATCCTTTTGATAGTCAATTTGTGACCAACAATCCTGAACATTTCCATCAGTCAACCCCACAAACAGAGCCAGTAGTGAGACCAAAAAGACCCACCGTTGTCCAATCAACCCCACAGTCCAGTGTAGAATCTGATCTAGCCAGTGATGAGGACTCAGGTGATGATGCAAGGAAAGAAGTGAAGACCGGAACCGAAGTAGGAAGAGAGAGTCTAATAACACAGAATGTGATGATGTTTTTGTAGCGGGAACGTTTAAAGGCAAGCTCACTAACAAAGACCCAGATAGAGAAGCCCTCAGGAGGTCAGTTAGAATACAGGACAGACTCAGGAAAGAGCATGAAGACATTGCTAGATGCCAGAGGGCTCTGAACCAGAGCATTTTAGAACTAGCACGAGAGGTACAAGAAGAAAGGGAAAGGAATCCAGCAGAGCAGGACACTGACAAAGACAAAGGAGCTAGGATTGTGACACAGCTTCCTCTGCGCCCAATGGCAGGACAGGGGAGGAGTCATGTTGTATACTCCATACGCCTTCGGGGACTTGGACACTTTATGTGCCAAACTTCCCGCCCTCACAGGAGGGGCTGAACACTTTCGAGACACACTGGCAGCTCTTACGGCTGGCGTTGAATTATGTTTGGGAGATTACAGAGCGATTCTCTCGAGAGTCATGGGCGTAGACGAAGCTACAGTCACATTAGCAGCCGCAGGTGTAGGCCCCACAGTTCCCTCTTCACAACCAGCAGCTACTTTCGCCCCTACCTGTGGAGAGAACTACACACTAGATATCCCACTACCGGAGATCAGACCGCATGGCATGATTTAAAAAGAAATACAGATGAAAATTATGACGCCTATATTGACCGTGCTAAGCGAGTTTGGCAGAAGGCGATGCGCGAACCCTGGAATCATTTGCAAACCACGATTGCACTTTTTAGGCATGGTGTCATACAAGGGTTGCCACCCACAGTTCAGACTCAGCTTGATGGTGTGGTGGGACTGAAAACCATGACTGATGCCCACTGGTCAGAACATGTCCGCCATTACCTGTCCAAATACCAGAGAACATCAGCCAATCAGGATGATGAACTAAAGCAGTTACAGGCCAAGGTATTGAAAAAGCAGCTGGAAGACCTGACTAAGCAGAAACCCAAGGGAAAACAGTTAACCGCCGTCCAGGAACCCTCACCTACCAATATAGCACCAGTAGTGGAGGCAGTCACACAGCTGTTGCAGCGGTCACAGGGCCATTGGCCCTCCTCCTCAACCTCCATGGCCCGGCCAAAATCAGAACCCTCCCTTTATCCAACAGTGGCCACAAAGGGGAGAGGCAGGGCAACTTCTCAAGGGGAAGAGGAAGAGGAGGTCCTCCTCACGCCAGACCACAGCCACACTTCCTGTGCTACAACTGTAACCAACCAGGCCACTTTGCTAGAGATTGTCAACAGCCCCAACAAACTCAACAGCAATCCTACAATAGTGGGGGCCCACCCCAGCCACCACTCCCACCCACAAGTCATCCAGCTGAACCGTGGCCCGCCTCCCCAGCCAATCAGTCACTCCAACAGCAGTGATACAACCAACAGTATGGCCCACAATGAGAATTAGCACCCACTGACCTCCATTTTAGTTCCTCTTCAGAACCGCTAGTCACCCTTAGCATCCAAGGCCATCCCTATGTAATGTTAGCAGACACAGGGGCTACATTCTCCTGCATTAATACTAATCAGTTTCCCCTTCAGATAAAACTCAATCAATCATGGGAGTCAGTGGGACCCCTATAGTCCAGCATTTTACTCACCCCCTTCCCACCACATTTGGCCGCCACACTCATAACCACCCCTACCTGATATCCCCCTCATGTCCCGTTAATCTCTTAGGAAGGGATCTCATGTGCAAAATGCACCTCACCATTTGGATGGATGACGACGGTATCCACGTCACAGACACCCCTCCCCCTCTATCCACCCCTTCCGCACCAGTCACTATATTGGCCCTTACCCCAACTCCTTCCCTCCCTTACACCAATTTGTCTATTGGCTTAGACTCATTCCTACCGGCCCAGATACCCCATCCATCCAACATGCTTTTCACCTACTACGGCCCCAGATCTATAAACTCCATCCTTACATGTCCCCACTACCTCATGTCCATTGTACCCTGCATGTTGCAGAAGATTTGGACACACCATACCAAGATGACTGGGAAGACAACATGAAAGGCCAGAAACCGTTGGTCATGTGCAGAGCCATCTATTGTGGGAAGGAAGGAGTTGCCGCTGCCGCGCTGTTGACACACTTTGGAAACCAGTGGTATACTTTATGGGACTCTGCTGTTCCTCATGTCACGTTAGCAGTAGGGTTTGGCCAGGAGGCTCGGAGCCTAGGCCCTATGGTTAAGAGGGCCCTGGGTTACACCTGGGACTACACTTCGGTCCCAGGCCTTTTCAAAGCCAAAGAGGAAGACCAAATGTGGTGTTTCAAGGCCCCCAAAACAACGGATCGCACCCAGCCAGAGGTGTTGCCCCTCCCCCGTGAGCAGGGACTCCCGTGCACAGACCATCCCAGTGCGGCCTCTGCTCTCTCTTCCTTGCCTCCCCACCTGTTCACCACGAGTCCGTATGACGCTGGCCTCCTTGACACTGCGCCTGTAGTTGTCAACATCAAACCCCACTTTCAAACAGTTTTGTATAGACCTCAATACAGGCTGACCTCAGAGCAGATACAAGGCATCTCCCCCACTATTGAAGGTTTGCTGGAGGCAGGCGTCATTTATCCCACCAATTCCCTCTGGAACACTCCCATCCTCCCAGTTCCAAAGGCGGGGGGTAAGGGCTGGCGTATGGTCCAAGACTTTCGTCCAATCAATGACATTACAGTACCAGCTGTCCACCCGGTACCAGACCCCCATGTGTCACTGATGTCTCTCAGCCCAGTATACACTCACTTCTCTGTCATTGACTTGGCCAATGCCTTTTTCTGTGTGCCACTCCACCAGGACTCTCAACAATATTTTGCCGCACAAAGAGCAGAGATCATGGCCCTCACAGCCGCATTAAGACTGAGCAAAGACAGAACTGTAAATATATTCACTAACTCAGCATATGCACATGGAACTGCTCACCTGGATGCTATAATGTGGAAAAGAAGAGGATTCTTGACTTCATCGGGGGCACCAATTAAACACCAAAAGGAAGTAATGGACTTGGTGGAGGCAATGGAATTACCCCAAAAACTGGCAATAATGAAGTGCAAAGGACATGATAGTAGCCAGGGGCGAGTAAGCGCTGGAAATGAAGCAGCAGACGGAGCAGCAAAAAGGGCTGGGGGATATACATCAAAACAGATGGTGACGGTAGTAGAACCGAGGCAACAAGTTACTCCGCTCACGCCCAAGGACATTGAAGAAATGCAGACAAAGGCAGGAGCCTATGAGTGGAATCAATGGAAGAGACATGGGGCCACCAAAGATCAACAAGGGCTGTGGCGTTCTCACCAAGGAAAGTTGGCGGCCTCAGCTGAAATGTGTAGACGGTTGTTGCCAGAGGCGCATAGACCCACACACGAAAGCCGAAAACAGACTTTGGAAAACATTTCTCAGCTGTGGTGGCACCCCAATATGAGAGATATGGTCACACACTTTTGCCAGGAGTGCAATGTATGTGGCGATTTTAACCCGCGAAAACCATTCACCACATTACAAGGAGCGTTCCCGGTCCCGTCAGCATGTTTCAAGACATCAGCATAGACTACACAGACATGGGGGCAGAGAACGTAGTACAAGGAAAAAGGTATTTGTTGGTAATGGTAGACAGATTTTCCAGATGGGTAGAAGCAATTCCTACCAGACATGAAGATGCCAAAACAGTCGTGAAGTGGCTCAAGACTGAGCTCATACCAAGGTACGGAGTGCCCAGGCAGATCAGGTCCGACAATGGGACACATTTCAACAACAAGCTGCTGCAGGAGGTGGAACTTGCATTAGGGATCACACATTCATTTGGTTCGGTATATCATCCACAGTCCCAGGGACTGGTGGAAAGAGCAAACCAGACGTTGAAGGCTAAGATAGCCAAAGTGTGCGCAGACAGTAAGTTGAAGTGGGTAGATGCTCTGCCCCTGGCCCTCATGGCTATGAGGTCCGCAAAGGGGAGAAACACATCTTTCCCGCATGAGATACTGACAGGAAGAAAGATGCCTGGGCCACCCAATGATGGAGGTCATATGCCCTCATTGGATGTGCAACAGGTAGAAATGTCAGATTACATGAAAAAGCTAACATCTCTGGTTTCAGCCCTCTCTACCCAGGTGCAGGTGGCGTACCAGAGACCAGAGGAGGAATGCCCACTACCGGTTAAGGTAGGCGACTGGGTCAGGGTTAAGGTTCACAAACGAAAGTGGACTAACCCCAGGTGGACTGGACCGTACGAAGTGAAGGAGGTTACTTCACACTCGGTCCAGGTGAAAGGCAAAAAGGGGGCCCCTTGGCATCACCTGACACATTGTGCCCCAGCCGCTCCTCCAGAACGCTCATTGGCGGAAATTAGGCAATCTGTTAAAAATGTACAGTTGGAAGCGCTGTTTTGGGGCCCAATGGGCCCCAACATAGACCACCAACGTGGAAAGAAATGGGATTTGGGAGAAGGGTAACTGTGGGAGCAGTGATCTTAATAATAATAGGTGGGGCATGTTTAGTTTGGGGCTTGGAAGAGTTAGACAGATTGGCAGAAAAGGTCAACAAGACACAAGGGCCCCTTATCCCGATTCAGAATCCCCCCTTGAACAGAACCAAACGACAGACCCGGACTCAAACTACACCTAGCCCCAGGCCACGATGCGGAGCCCGGTTAGTGTTAGAATATATTGAAGGAACGACCATTGCATTCACTTTTGACTTGTGTCAGGCCATAGACTGCGGGGGACGGAATAGTTCATACCGAGGGAAAGATGTATATCTTTGTGACGGGGGCAGAATGGCGGCGTGTGAAAAAGACAACAACAGAGGGGAAGTGTATGACTTGTGTGACAGCTGGAGTAGAGTAGGGTGGACTACAGGAAATTGGGCTCCAAAAGCAAGATGGTGGGACGATGACAAATATGACTGGAACATATTGACCATACAAAGAGACTACAGTACAAGTCAGAATCCCTTGACTTTGTCCATAAATAAAGCATATCAAAGCAGAATGGGAAATAAGGTATGGATGTTTGCAATAGGAGTTTATCAGTCAGGAGACGATCAACTGACTCCCTCCAGATTGAGATAGTACCTCCTCCACCCGAGACAAATTCCACAGATCTTCCCAATAAGATAGACCGAGCGCCTCAGGGATAGAGATGTAATAATACAAGATTTTTCCAGAATGAATCCAGAAGACTTGTTAGAGTTAGCCTCAGGAGCAGGAAATGACAATTTGTGGGTAAAATGGCTTATACAAAATGCAAAGGACCAACACATGGGGGATGTGTCGCATGTGCAGCGGCACGGCCCTCTATGTTCACCAACCCAGCTCCCTCTATCCAGACACAGACCCACTAGGATATGAATGCATGCTAAATATAACTCGAACCAAGGTGCCGACTCCTAATTGCAGTGCGCTAGGTACGGTTTTTCCACCAGGATTTGAAAAACCTGGGTATTTCACTGCTCTAAAGGGGGAAGGTGCAAGATATCACTGCTATAATTTCACAGGCCAGGTTAAGCCCACTGTAAAGTTAGGAAAGATTCCCCCGGATTGGTGTAACATAACGACTCAAGAGCAAGGACAGATAGGACCCCAAGCTAGAATTGGATTGTTTTATTACTGTGGAGGCCTGCGCATCTATTCACAGATAAAGTTTCCAAACAGAACACACGGAGTATGTGCCATGATCCGGCTAGCCATGCCCATTTCCCTAGTGGGCAACAAGATACAGTACACACCCCATAGGACAGTGCAACTCACCATTAGGAGGCGAAGACATGTGCTAGCTGCAGGAGCTTATAAACCGAAATTTGATCCATTCCTAGGAACCCCCACTTATATGGATAGTATTGGAGTCCCCAGAGGTGTCCCAAATGAATATAAGCTAGCAGATCAAATTGCCTCTGGGTTTGAAAATATGCCAATTTTCTCAGCCTTATTTCCAGTAACTCCAAACAAAAATGTTGACCGTATAAATTTTGTTCATTATAATGTGTTGCGTTTGAGTAATGCCACTAGGGATGCAATCGAGGGGCTGGCAGAGCAGATGGCTCCTACATCATTGATGGCGCTGCAGAACCGGATGGCCCTGGACATGTTGCTGGCCGAGAAGGGAGGTGTCTGTTCCATGTTCGGAGAGATGTGCTGTACGGTCATTCCTAACAACACTGCCCCAGACGGGAAGGTCACCAGGGCTTTGAACCAACTTCGAGCCCTTTCCCAGGAGATGCATGACGCCTCAGGTGTATCAAATCCATTGGAGGGGTGGATGATAACCATGTTTGGCAAATGGAAGAATCTTATCACTGCTTGTTTGACATCTATCGCTGTTTTTCTCGCTATTCTAGTTACCTGTGGGTGTTGCTATGTGCCCTGCCTGCGGACCATGATATCCCGGCTCATCACCACTGCCTTGTCCAAAGAAAAAGCGCCGCCTCCCTACTCCGCTGGGATGCTGCCATTACTCACCATGCCTGAGGACGGGGAGGACTTTGAGGCACTGCAGTTAGTGTAAAATGTGTTCGCACCTAGTAGGTGCGAAAAGGGGGAATTTGTGGTAAAATAATACAATGGCTGAGGTGGTGATGAGCAGGGCACCCAGGAACGGCCACGTAAAAGCTGGCTTAAAGTATAAATTGTATTAACCAAAGAGTGAAAATGGCACAAAGGGAATGTTGTCATCCTTGAAATGATGGAAGTCCCAACCTCCCGAATACAGAGACTTTCACTACTGATCAGCAGAAAAGCCCTACTGCTGACTATTGACATGTTTAAAGTCTTTAAAAAGTTGTTGATACTATTAAATAAAAATAAAAAAACACAAATACGTTACGTTGGGCGGTAAGCATATGGGGGGATTAATTCCCCTCCTGGACGGCAAGAGCGATTCCATTGAATTGAGATTCCCAATATACTTCTTGTGATATAGAGATTCCAACTGACAAAGTCTCTCAGTGAAGGGTTGCGAATGAAGGCCAGTCACAGTGTCGGACCGGGGGATGAAAACAACTCCTCAATCAGGGCTTCTTGTGATTCTTGATTCTTGGGAGGCAGGGGCCGTTCTCCATCCTCTTAAGGCGCGGCGATATACTATGGGTGACGGGAGGGGGTATGCAGCTCCCAGCCGACGCGAGGCTATAAACATGGCGAAATAGAGTAGACCATCGCTAGAGGCGGGGTCAACGCCCAAGATGTCCCGGGAGTCTGGCGTCATTCTGGCTTCAGGCAACAGCCCGCCCAGCACTTGGATTTCAATGGCGAAATCCAAGGTTACCGGGTAACAGCGGGAGACTATAGCTCTCTTAAAATGTGTGTGTATTGTGGTAAAATAATACAATGGCTGAGGTGGTGATGAGCAGGGCACCCAGGAACAGCCACGTAAAAGCTGGCTCAAAGTATAAATTGTATTAACCAAAGAGTGAAATAAGAGTGTGTGTATGTGTGACATATTATACATGATGCTTTGCAGCTGGGGTGCAGCTAGGAGGAAGAGAACTGGAAGGGCTGTCTTAGTCAGACAAGTTACAGTGAGCACAAAAAGATGTGGTGAGGACAAGGACACTGAAGTTCGAGGACGGTCTAATAACTCAGAGAACAGGGTGTACAAACTGAGAAGGGAGTGAGCATAGCTGTCTTGTTGAGTAAATAATAACTGAAGATAACTGAGTAAAAACAGATAGGCAAGAAGGAAGAGGGAAGAGGCAGAATAGGAGTGTGCCCCAGCAACCATATAGCTGACCAATCAGGCTCCACAAGGGGAACCTTTATAATACAGCACAAACATTGTTAAAGTGCCTTTTTGGGGAACCTCTGTACTAGACAAGTTTCCATTAGGACCGTGCACGTTTAACTGCCCGGAAAGCATTTTTGTCTGTCTGCATTGAATAAATGTGCTTGTGTGAAATTAATAATTGGATTGGAGTCATTCTGCTACATAGGAAACTCAAACAATTCTCCAACAAAATTTGGTGACCCCGACGTGATAGGAGTGAACAGGAGAATTGTGCCAGGACGCGGTATTGTACCGTTGTCTGGCACCAACACTGCTTTTGCAGATTCGCCAGATGCAGGATAAGTGACGGACTGGGTTGATCACTGAGAGCTCTCAACAAAACAGGTGAGCAGAAGCCTTTTTAATTAAAATTCTGTCATTGAAGACGCTAAATTGAATGTGATCAGAACTGTTTGTTCGCATGTCCTGTTCCTGCTGATAAATTGCATTAAAGACAGACTAAAATGTTGGGCAAAGGTGTTTTAGTTGATTGAAAGAATTGAGATAAAGTGGAAAACTATAGGTTGTATTGTGTGACGAGGTCTGAGGAATTTTAATAAAATATTTATGAGGTAGGAGCAGAAAAGGGACATACAGTCAGAAGAATAACATAGAATTGGGTAGGAGCTTGCTATGGACAGATAGTTCAGATGCCTGATTTTACATAGAATTGGGTAGGAGCTTGCTATGGACAGATAGTTCAGATGCCTGATTTTACATAGAATTGGGTAGGAGCTTGCTATGGACAGATAGTTCAGATGCCTGATTTTACATAGAATTGGGTAGGAGCTTGCTATGGACAGATAGTTCAGATGCCTGATTTTGAATTATCCATAGACTCATTAGAAGAAGTTACATATTTGACTAGACGACACAATAATTCACAGAATGATGAGGGTGCTATTGTGATTTCCACTCCTGAAGTAGAATTGGTGTTGCCTGTTTGTCTCTGCGGAGGGGCAGATTTGCCCCCCCATATTGATTATAGCGGCCAGGCGGGCCACTTTGTCGACTGTGAATCTTATGCTGAACTAAGCAAAAAGGCAAAGCAGACTAGCAGATTGTGGAGAACACTCGCTATAGCCATTGTGATATTTTTATTGTCATATTTTATAGGATATATGTGTTTGCTGTATTTGAAGTGAGACATGTCTACCACATATGGAAAGTTGCTAGAAGAGGCTTTGAAGCAAGGAAGGAAAAAGGGAGATGTGAAGATAGGACAATTGTTAATAGCTGAATGGGAACGTGCTGGATGGATACCTGTTCGCGGAGCGCCGTCTCGGACCAAGTTAGCAAAATAGTGAACTATGAACTAGCTAAATTAGAACATGCGAGGAGAGAATCAGAGATTGAGGAAGGAAAAAGGGACTGCAGCTGACAAAACCAAAAAAGAAAAAGTATGAGGAAGAAAAACACAAATGGGAGGTTGGAAACCAGCTGACAAAGGCAATGGAAAAACAATTGATAACAAAAATACCTGATCCTAAATTCGTATCAACCGAAGAACCTGACCGCGAAAAAAAGGACCCAAATTTGGACCCAAATTTTCTCAGTAAAAATAACCCATTTTACCCTGACATAAGTACTCTAGCCATTAATGATCATCCACCGGCATACTCCGGTCCCACACCGACTGCGCCCCAACCAGTAACACAGGCTCCAGTAGTTACCGCGCGCCTTCAGCCAAACGCATTACAACTCGACATACCCCAAGATCCCCAAATACCCGACATTGCTAATAGATTGCAAAACGTTGAGTGTTATTTACAGGCTGTAGCCAAGGAGGCAGTAGCGAAATCAAATCCCACAGCACGAGCGTCTGCTCTTGCCAGCAATTACATGCCTGACCCCAGTATGGTCACCTCAAATCCTTTTGATAGTCAATTTGTGACCAACAATCCTGAACATTTCCATCAGTCAACCCCACAAACAGAGCCAGTAGTGAGACCAAAAAGACCCACCGTTGTCCAATCAACCCCACAGTCCAGTGTAGAATCTGATCTAGCCAGTGATGAGGACTCAGGTGATGATGCAAGGGAAAGAAGTGAAGACCGGAACCGAAGTAGGAAGAGAGAGTCTAATAACACAGAATGTGATGATGTTTTTGTAGCGGGAACGTTTAAAGGCAAGCTCACTAACAAAGACCCAGATAGAGAAGCCCTCAGGAGGTCAGTTAGAATACAGGACAGACTCAGGAAAGAGCATGAAGACATTGCTAGATGCCAGAGGGCTCTGAACCAGAGCATTTTAGAACTAGCACGAGAGGTACAAGAAGAAAGGGAAAGGAATCCAGCAGAGCAGGACACTGACAAAGACAAAGGAGCTAGGATTGTGACACAGCTTCCTCTGCGCCCAATGGCAGGACAGGGGGGAGGAGTCATGTTGTATACTCCATACGCCTTCGGGGACTTGGACACTTTATGTGCCAAACTTCCCGCCCTCACAGGAGGGGCTGAACACTTTCGAGACACACTGGCAGCTCTTACGGCTGGCGTTGAATTATGTTTGGGAGATTACAGAGCGATTCTCTCGAGAGTCATGGGCGTAGACGAAGCTACAGTCACATTAGCAGCCGCAGGTGTAGGCCCCACAGTTCCCTCTTCACAACCAGCAGCTACTTTCGCCCCCTACCTGTGGAGAGAACTACACACTAGATATCCCACTACCGGAGATCAGACCGCATGGCATGATTTAAAAAGAAATACAGATGAAAATTATGACGCCTATATTGACCGTGCTAAGCGAGTTTGGCAGAAGGCGATGCGCGAACCCTGGAATCATTTGCAAACCACGATTGCACTTTTTAGGCATGGTGTCATACAAGGGTTGCCACCCACAGTTCAGACTCAGCTTGATGGTGTGGTGGGACTGAAAACCATGACTGATGCCCACTGGTCAGAACATGTCCGCCATTACCTGTCCAAATACCAGAGAACATCAGCCAATCAGGATGATGAACTAAAGCAGTTACAGGCCAAGGTATTGAAAAAGCAGCTGGAAGACCTGACTAAGCAGAAACCCAAGGGAAAACAGTTAACCGCCGTCCAGGAACCCTCACCTACCAATATAGCACCAGTAGTGGAGGCAGTCACACAGCTGTTGCAGCGGTCACAGGGCCATTGGCCCTCCCCTCCTCAACCTCCATGGCCCGGCCAAAATCAGAACCCTCCCTTTATCCAACAGTGGCCACAAAGGGGGAGAGGCAGGGGCAACTTCTCAAGGGGAAGAGGAAGAGGAGGTCCTCCTCACGCCAGACCACAGCCACACTTCCTGTGCTACAACTGTAACCAACCAGGCCACTTTGCTAGAGATTGTCAACAGCCCCAACAAACTCAACAGCAATCCTACAATAGTGGGGGCCCACCCCAGCCACCACTCCCACCCACAAGTCATCCAGCTGAACCGTGGCCCGCCTCCCCAGCCAATCAGTCACTCCAACAGCAGTGATACAACCAACAGTATGGCCCACAATGAGAATTAGCACCCACTGACCTCCATTTTAGTTCCTCTTCAGAACCGCTAGTCACCCTTAGCATCCAAGGCCATCCCTATGTAATGTTAGCAGACACAGGGGCTACATTCTCCTGCATTAATACTAATCAGTTTCCCCCTTCAGATAAAACTCAATCAATCATGGGAGTCAGTGGGACCCCTATAGTCCAGCATTTTACTCACCCCCTTCCCACCACATTTGGCCGCCACACTCATAACCACCCCTACCTGATATCCCCCTCATGTCCCGTTAATCTCTTAGGAAGGGATCTCATGTGCAAAATGCACCTCACCATTTGGATGGATGACGACGGTATCCACGTCACAGACACCCCTCCCCCTCTATCCACCCCTTCCGCACCAGTCACTATATTGGCCCTTACCCCAACTCCTTCCCTCCCTTACACCAATTTGTCTATTGGCTTAGACTCATTCCTACCGGCCCAGATACCCCATCCATCCAACATGCTTTTCACCTACTACGGCCCCAGATCTATAAACTCCATCCTTACATGTCCCCACTACCTCATGTCCATTGTACCCTGCATGTTGCAGAAGATTTGGACACACCATACCAAGATGACTGGGAAGACAACATGAAAGGCCAGAAACCGTTGGTCATGTGCAGAGCCATCTATTGTGGGAAGGAAGGAGTTGCCGCTGCCGCGCTGTTGACACACTTTGGAAACCAGTGGTATACTTTATGGGACTCTGCTGTTCCTCATGTCACGTTAGCAGTAGGGTTTGGCCAGGAGGCTCGGAGCCTAGGCCCTATGGTTAAGAGGGCCCTGGGTTACACCTGGGACTACACTTCGGTCCCAGGCCTTTTCAAAGCCAAAGAGGAAGACCAAATGTGGTGTTTCAAGGCCCCCAAAACAACGGATCGCACCCAGCCAGAGGTGTTGCCCCTCCCCCGTGAGCAGGGACTCCCGTGCACAGACCATCCCAGTGCGGCCTCTGCTCTCTCTTCCTTGCCTCCCCACCTGTTCACCACGAGTCCGTATGACGCTGGCCTCCTTGACACTGCGCCTGTAGTTGTCAACATCAAACCCCACTTTCAAACAGTTTTGTATAGACCTCAATACAGGCTGACCTCAGAGCAGATACAAGGCATCTCCCCACTATTGAAGGTTTGCTGGAGGCAGGCGTCATTTATCCCACCAATTCCCTCTGGAACACTCCCATCCTCCCAGTTCCAAAGGCGGGGGGTAAGGGCTGGCGTATGGTCCAAGACTTTCGTCCAATCAATGACATTACAGTACCAGCTGTCCACCCGGTACCAGACCCCCATGTGTCACTGATGTCTCTCAGCCCAGTATACACTCACTTCTCTGTCATTGACTTGGCCAATGCCTTTTTCTGTGTGCCACTCCACCAGGACTCTCAACAATATTTTGCCGCACAAAGAGCAGAGATCATGGCCCTCACAGCCGCATTAAGACTGAGCAAAGACAGAACTGTAAATATATTCACTAACTCAGCATATGCACATGGAACTGCTCACCTGGATGCTATAATGTGGAAAAGAAGAGGATTCTTGACTTCATCGGGGGCACCAATTAAACACCAAAAGGAAGTAATGGACTTGGTGGAGGCAATGGAATTACCCCAAAAACTGGCAATAATGAAGTGCAAAGGACATGATAGTAGCCAGGGGCGAGTAAGCGCTGGAAATGAAGCAGCAGACGGAGCAGCAAAAAGGGCTGGGGGATATACATCAAAACAGATGGTGACGGTAGTAGAACCGAGGCAACAAGTTACTCCGCTCACGCCCAAGGACATTGAAGAAATGCAGACAAAGGCAGGAGCCTATGAGTGGAATCAATGGAAGAGACATGGGGCCACCAAAGATCAACAAGGGCTGTGGCGTTCTCACCAAGGAAAGTTGGCGGCCTCAGCTGAAATGTGTAGACGGTTGTTGCCAGAGGCGCATAGACCCACACACGAAAGCCGAAAACAGACTTTGGAAAACATTTCTCAGCTGTGGTGGCACCCCAATATGAGAGATATGGTCACACACTTTTGCCAGGAGTGCAATGTATGTGGCGATTTTAACCCGCGAAAACCATTCACCACATTACAAGGAGCGTTCCCGGTCCCGTCAGCATGTTTCAAGACATCAGCATAGACTACACAGACATGGGGGCAGAGAACGTAGTACAAGGAAAAAGGTATTTGTTGGTAATGGTAGACAGATTTTCCAGATGGGTAGAAGCAATTCCTACCAGACATGAAGATGCCAAAACAGTCGTGAAGTGGCTCAAGACTGAGCTCATACCAAGGTACGGAGTGCCCAGGCAGATCAGGTCCGACAATGGGACACATTTCAACAACAAGCTGCTGCAGGAGGTGGAACTTGCATTAGGGATCACACATTCATTTGGTTCGGTATATCATCCACAGTCCCAGGGACTGGTGGAAAGAGCAAACCAGACGTTGAAGGCTAAGATAGCCAAAGTGTGCGCAGACAGTAAGTTGAAGTGGGTAGATGCTCTGCCCCTGGCCCTCATGGCTATGAGGTCCGCAAAAGGGGGAGAAACACATCTTTCCCCGCATGAGATACTGACAGGAAGAAAGATGCCTGGGCCACCCAATGATGGAGGTCATATGCCCTCATTGGATGTGCAACAGGTAGAAATGTCAGATTACATGAAAAAGCTAACATCTCTGGTTTCAGCCCTCTCTACCCAGGTGCAGGTGGCGTACCAGAGACCAGAGGAGGAATGCCCACTACCGGTTAAGGTAGGCGACTGGGTCAGGGTTAAGGTTCACAAACGAAAGTGGACTAACCCCAGGTGGACTGGACCGTACGAAGTGAAGGAGGTTACTTCACACTCGGTCCAGGTGAAAGGCAAAAAGGGGGCCCCTTGGCATCACCTGACACATTGTGCCCCAGCCGCTCCTCCAGAACGCTCATTGGCGGAAATTAGGCAATCTGTTAAAAATGTACAGTTGGAAGCGCTGTTTTGGGGCCCAATGGGCCCCAACATAGACCACCAACGTGGAAAGAAATGGGATTTGGGAGAAGGGTAACTGTGGGAGCAGTGATCTTAATAATAATAGGTGGGGCATGTTTAGTTTGGGGCTTGGAAGAGTTAGACAGATTGGCAGAAAAGGTCAACAAGACACAAGGGCCCCTTATCCCGATTCAGAATCCCCCTTGAACAGAACCAAGCGACAGACCCGGACTCAAACTACACCTAGCCCCAGGCCACGATGCGGAGCCCGGTTAGTGTTAGAATATATTGAAGGAACGACCATTGCATTCACTTTTGACTTGTGTCAGGCCATAGACTGCGGGGACGGAATAGTTCATACCGAGGAAAGATGTATATCTTTGTGACGGGGCAGAATGGCGGCGTGTGAAAAGACAACAACAGAGGGGAAGTGTATGACTTGTGTGACAGCTGGAGTAGAGTAGGGTGGACTACAGGAAATTGGGCTCCAAAAGCAAGATGGTGGGACGATGACAAATATGACTGGAACATATTGACCATACAAAGAGACTACAGTACAAGTCAGAATCCCTTGACTTTGTCCATAAATAAAGCATATCAAAGCAGAATGGGAAATAAGGTATGGATGTTTGCAATAGGAGTTTATCAGTCAGGAGACGATCAACTGACTCCCCTCCAGATTGAGATAGTACCTCCTCCACCCGAGACAAATTCCACAGATCTTCCCAATAAGATAGACCGAGCGCCCCTCAGGGATAGAGATGTAATAATACAAGATTTTTCCAGAATGAATCCAGAAGACTTGTTAGAGTTAGCCTCAGGAGCAGGAAATGACAATTTGTGGGTAAAATGGCTTATACAAAATGCAAAGGACCAACACATGGGGGGATGTGTCGCATGTGCAGCGGCACGGCCCTCTATGTTCACCAACCCAGCTCCCCTCTATCCAGACACAGACCCACTAGGATATGAATGCATGCTAAATATAACTCGAACCAAGGTGCCGACTCCTAATTGCAGTGCGCTAGGTACGGTTTTTCCACCAGGATTTGAAAAACCTGGGTATTTCACTGCTCTAAAGGGGGAAGGTGCAAGATATCACTGCTATAATTTCACAGGCCAGGTTAAGCCCACTGTAAAGTTAGGAAAGATTCCCCCGGATTGGTGTAACATAACGACTCAAGAGCAAGGACAGATAGGACCCCAAGCTAGAATTGGATTGTTTTATTACTGTGGAGGCCTGCGCATCTATTCACAGATAAAGTTTCCAAACAGAACACACGGAGTATGTGCCATGATCCGGCTAGCCATGCCCATTTCCCTAGTGGGCAACAAGATACAGTACACACCCCATAGGACAGTGCAACTCACCATTAGGAGGCGAAGACATGTGCTAGCTGCAGGAGCTTATAAACCGAAATTTGATCCATTCCTAGGAACCCCCACTTATATGGATAGTATTGGAGTCCCCAGAGGTGTCCCAAATGAATATAAGCTAGCAGATCAAATTGCCTCTGGGTTTGAAAATATGCCAATTTTCTCAGCCTTATTTCCAGTAACTCCAAACAAAAATGTTGACCGTATAAATTTTGTTCATTATAATGTGTTGCGTTTGAGTAATTCCACTAGGGATGCAATCGAGGGCTGGCAGAGCAGATGGCTCCTACATCATTGATGGCGCTGCAGAACCGGATGGCCCTGGACATGTTGCTGGCCGAGAAGGGAGGTGTCTGTTCCATGTTCGGAGAGATGTGCTGTACGGTCATTCCTAACAACACTGCCCCAGACGGGAAGGTCACCAGGGCTTTGAACCAACTTCGAGCCCTTTCCCAGGAGATGCATGACGCCTCAGGTGTATCAAATCCATTGGAGGGGTGGATGATAACCATGTTTGGCAAATGGAAGAATCTTATCACTGCTTGTTTGACATCTATCGCTGTTTTTCTCGCTATTCTAGTTACCTGTGGGTGTTGCTATGTGCCCTGCCTGCGGACCATGATATCCCGGCTCATCACCACTGCCTTGTCCAAAGAAAAAGCGCCGCCTCCCTACTCCGCTGGGATGCTGCCATTACTCACCATGCCTGAGGACGGGGAGGACTTTGAGGCACTGCAGTTAGTGTAAAATGTGTTCGCACCTAGTAGGTGCGAAAAGGGGGAATTTGTGGTAAAATAATACAATGGCTGAGGTGGTGATGAGCAGGGCACCCAGGAACGGCCACGTAAAAGCTGGCTCAAAGTATAAATTGTATTAACCAAAGAGTGAAATAAGAGTGTGTGTATGTGTGACATATTATACATGATGCTTTGCAGCTGGGGTGCAGCTAGGAGAAGGAGAACTGGAAGTTCAGACAAGTTACAGTGAGCACAAAAAGAAGATGTGGTGAGGACAAGGACACTGAAGTTCGAGGACGGTCTGATAACTCAGAGAACAGGGTGTACAAACTGAGAAGGGAGTGAGCATAGCTGTCTTGTTGAGTAAATAATAACTGAAGATAACTGAGTAAAAACAGAACAGCAAGAAGGAAGAGGGAAGAGGCAGAATAGGGAGTGTGCCCCAGCAACCATATAGCTGACCAATCAGGCTCCACAAGGGGAACCTTTATAATACAGCACAAACATTGTTAAAGTGCCTTTTTGGGGAACCTCTGTACTAGACAAGTTTCCATTAGGACCGTGCACGTTTAACTGCCCGGAAAGCATTTTTGTCTGTCTGCATTGAATAAATGTGCTTGTGTGAAATTAATAATTGGATTGGAGTCATTCTGCTACATAGGAAACTCGTTGTTTAACATAAATGTGGGCTAAAACATCATTGTTCTACATAAAAGTGGGTTAGTACATCATATCTGCCATACTATTGGTTAAAAAGAAACTGGGTGTATTAAGCAAGTTAAAGGTTAACACAGTTCACTGAAGTTTAATAAAAAACATTAGCTCCTTCACGCAGTCACAGCTGCAAATGAATCTTATCTTACCCTGCTGGCCAGACAAGGAGTGTCCGGCTCTCCTCGGTCTCAATGTTCTTCATTTCTGAATGATAACTTTTAAACAATATTGGTTCAGTTTTCATACAATATAACTTTGTACAGTCTCCACAAAGTTTGGAAAGAAACACTAGCCTGTCAACATTTTCTGGCTTGAGGAATGACCGAAGGCATGTCACCACATTGCCCCCTGTGCTGAACACCCTCTCAGAGGGAGAACTTGTAGCATAAGTACTTCTTCGCTAGTTTTGAGACGTGGGAAGAGTCCCTGATGTGCCCTCCACCAGCCAAGTGGGTCCTTCTCACTGTCTAGGTTACCTGATTGTAGGTATGACTGTAGCTCAGAAGATGTGGCTTGTTAATCTTGGAAAGGACCGAGTCTTTGTGTGGCTCGCTCTGCAGCCTTGAAGAAACTCCCCAAATTCTTTTTCTTTTTTGTAGTGGGTGCATCATCCACAGCAATCTCACCACGGATCAGCTGGGCCCATGTCCTTGAGAGTAGTACATGTGATATGAATAATGAATAGGCCTTATAATATAAACATATTCAAGACTCATCTCTAGATGGTACGTTACACACCACTGAATTTCATATCATTTTAACCCACTTAAAATCATTAACTTATCATACATTCGGTGTATCTATCTAACATCAATATAACTACTTACAGCCATGGCTGCAGCAGGTGCAGTCCTCACCATTTCCAAACCATACGTACACACCACCACCGACTTGAGCTGCAACAAAGCTCTGGCCTATGTACAAACAACCTTGTATCATAAACAATAGGTAACCCAGCAACGGCGATTATGACCTTGTCCTCAGAATGAATGTTTAGGTAGGAACCAAAGTTTACATCGTATGTTTCTTATTCCAATTGGCGGCTGACATTAGCTGCTGAACCGCGTCATAGCTTTTTACCATAAAGTTGAAAAATTTCAACTTTCTGATTGACACTCAACACGTTCCAAACGCCCAAAACGCGACGCCGACAGATTTGCTGCTCCTTGCAGCTGAGAGAAGCTTCCAGTCAGTGGCGGTGTGAATGTCCGGAAAGTCAGTCTGGCATGAATTGGTGCAACCTTGTCCTTGCTGACGTCACTCAGCTTGAACCGTGAAACACGCTCAGAAACCATATCAAGCAGATCTTATGTCAGAGGGGCATTGTATTTTTCCTCCAGATAGCTCAGGATTTTTGTCTTGATGGAGCGGGTTAGGTCTGTCTCATCATTGTTCACTTTCAAGATGGAGGATCTGAAAAGGTGAAGGACTGGCTTCAGTCGGGCTCCAAATTCAGCCCCTATGTTCTTTTCCAGGAAGAAGGATTCTCAAACTAAAGTTGGAATATAGGAACTTTATTAATATTAGAACATTCTAGAGACAAAGCTTTAATAAGCCACAGAGTATGAGTAACATCTCCAATGCTCACCAAGGTTTGTCTGTTTTCCTCTTTCTCAGCTGCAGTCTTTATTCTCTCTTTCAGACACACAGAACAGGAAGTTTATCACCTTATCAGGCAACATCTGCTTTCGGTTCCTCAAGATACAGGAGCTTATGACCTTTCTTTAACTGACACTTCTTGTCTTGAACAATAGCTCATCAGCAAGACAGGAAACATCTGCAAGCCCCCTTCTGTTCAGATGGGTGCTCTGCACTGCAAGCTTCCTTTGTGCTGACTAAGATGCAAGATCAGCAACACTCTATTGGCATGCAAAACAAATGTAATGTCCTCAGTTTCTTACATACAACATATTCATTAAACAATCATATGATTTATAGTTAAACCTTGGTTTTGTGTCATCTGTTCAATTGTAACATGCACATTTATACATTAGAGGAAAATAGCATTTTTTATAATATTATAGTTAAGGCAATGATATAATAAAATCCAACAGTAAACGCCATTTCCGAACTTTGAGAGGTGCATAAACGGCGTTTACGTGCGTTTAGCCTCCACTACATCCCTGCTCTAAACAGAAGAAGGTGAAGTTGTAAGAAATCTTGACCCAATGATAAAAGCACTGATTATTAGCATGGAGTCTAGTGGCATTCGCGGAGTTTGCACTGCCTACTTTTCTCTGTCCCTCCCCTATTGGTTAAAACCTTTCTATATGACATGGTGGCAATTACTGTTCCAACAGCATTCATACATATCTGAATATTATAAATACAATGAAAACATGTTGCAAACATAACTCCATACATACAAAACACAACAAGGCTTTACAACACATAACACCTCCCCCCCCCAACACAATTAATCTATTCCTCCCCCTTCACTACCTCGGCCTTAGTGACCCTCTTCCCCTTTCCATGTAGCTGGACATAAAACGGCAGCTTAACCATTTCCCTCTGAAGAGGGGTCCAAAGATCCTCCTCAATGTGGAAAACCTTTTCCCCCTCAGTCAGGAGTTGTAGCATTCCCTCTTTACCCTCCATCTCAGTAGTCCCTAAAGCGCTGACGACAATCACACTGTCGGTCTCCTGTAGGGAAGAAATAAACCTTTGTTCAGACAGGGAAGACCACCAGCATCTTTAAACACTTATTGGTGCAATTATGTAATGACAGGACGATCACAATGGCTGAAATGAAATCTGACATTTTTCACTTCACTATTATTTAAACAAGCTTAAAAATCTTAAAACATACATATAAGAAGACTATAATAATAATGAATACTTAATGGCTCTTTTCTGATTACAGGTAATTATTTAAGTTTGTTAAATATTATTTTGTAAATTATTATAAATGACTTTGTTGGATTTTAAGGTGTATACTGCTGTATGTTCATGTGTGTTTTTCATGTTTAGATTAACAATCAAATAATGCATAAAATCATAGAAACGCCATCATAAAACCTACCTCCCAAAGTGTAAAGTTTGTGGACTGGACACGGCAGCCAGACGAGGACTGGTGTCCCTCAGGTGTGTCAGCCTGGCCTCGTCGCCTATATCAAAGGAGAAGAGGGCTGCCTCCTGCCACAGAGTGATGGACACCTGGGCTTTGTCCTTTACAAAAAACGTCCTGTAGGCCGTGTCTGTTTGTCTGTCCTCTGTAGCAGTACATGGTTCAGAAAAGGTTCATAATCATCGGTCCAAACACAAGCTGACATTAAATAGCTTCCCTGCTCCTGCACCACAGTCTTCAATGGCACCGCATCCTTTCCCACCTTCACCATTTTAACTGCAGAGATCTAAAAACAATACAATGTATCATTGTCAAATAGACATGTTGTACTAACAAGCCCATAATATCATTTCTTTCTCCAAACTTACCTCCACCACCTCTCCCTGTAAAGTGAGGAACCCCTCTTTACTGTTTCCGTCCCAGACTGCAGTTTCTGTTGAGGTGGGGCACAGAAGTTGTTCTGCTCTTGGCCGCAGCTCCTCTCTCACCTCCACCGGGGCAGACCTGAAGAACTGAGTTTCTTTAGTAATATTAATGGCGAATGGTGGTCCTCACCACGCAGGCAGTAGCCACGCATTATACACGCTCCGCCTTGGCTGACTCTTCCTGCCAACGCCTCAAACAAGGTTATTTTAATCAGGCTGCACTCGTCACTAAGGATGACAAGCCTGTTGAGCTTCGTTGTCAAGGCCTTGGCAACCCCACTCTCCTCATCAAAACCCCACGACACCACCCGCCTCTCGTCCCTCATCGCCACCACAGTGACGTGGAGTGGAGGAGGCGGGGAATAAGGGGTCTGTGGGCGATCGGATAGGACCTATAGAAGTGCCATTCTAAAATGAACACAAAGAGAGCTAAATTAGAAAACACACACACACACAAAACCTCACCCCTGCATATTTTTTCCAATATGTATTTGAATTAATGCTGCCAAATTATCGGCAGACACTAAACCTTAACAGCCTATAGACAACAATTTCCCAAGATTGCTATTTCATGAGTTATTATCCTGAAAAGGCTTAAGGACATCAAAAAGTGTGTATATATATATATATATATATATATATATATATATATATATATATATATATATATATATATACACTTTTTATATATTTGGCTAACCCTTAATATTGATAAAATTCTGTGTATAAGTTATGAAATATTCTACCTAATTTAACAAAAGAAAATTACACCTACCTTTCTCAAGTGTTGTGTTGTGTGTCTTTCTTCAAAATGAAGTTGTTCAATGAAATGTTGTGATTTACAGTCTATCTTTTAAAAAAGGTTGGAATGGTTTTAATTGAGTTGAGTAACACCACTAATGTAAAAAAGGTGGAAAATTAAAAACAAAAATGTAAATGCTAAAGCTAAACTCGATAAATAGCTTAAATCAGTAAGAAGATGTTGAAGTAGTGGGAATAGTTGAAAAAGTAGGAATGGTTTTAATTAAGTTGAATAACACCACTACACCATAAGGAGCTAGAGCTAGATTTTAAAAGTTGAATGGTTTTAATAACTGAAAGTCTGCAGAAGAACAGACAACAAAAAAACATACAGAATAATAGATCATCATAACGAGGTTCAAAGCCTCTTTAACACCAGGTGATGATATGCCATTGTGGGAATTGAACCTCCTAATATGATTATAATTGGTTGTGTAGATTGGTAAACGTTTTAAAGGGGGAAAATTAATGAAATAGCAATGTATTATAGGGCTGGAATTTGGGGTAGTATTTAGGGGTGTGGTTTGATATTGAAGTTATTGAGAAAGAATTGAATAAGTGATGGAGGTTGAGTTGAATGATTGGGGAGGAGTTATGTGGGTGGGTATCTGTATATTGAGTTGAAGGGTAAAATTAAAATTAAGTGAGTGAGATTTAGGGTTAAGGGAGTTAGGGATAGGGTTTAGGGGGGTCGGTAAGGGTTAGGAGTTTGAGGTTGGGTTGAGGCTTTAGGTTTATAGGTTAGGTTTAGGGGGATCGGTTGGGTTTAGGGTTAGGGGTTAGGGTTTAGGGGGTTAAGGTTAGGGGTTTAGGATTGAGGTTAGGGTTAGGGTCGAGGTTAGGGGTTTAGGATTGAGGTTAGGGTTTAGGTTATGATTAGGGTTAGGGGGTTAGGTTAGGGTTAAGTAGTTAAGGGTTAAAGCTAGGTTAAGGTTGAGGTTGAGTTTTAAGTTTATGATTTGGGTTAAGGGGATAGGTTAGGGTTAGGGGTTTAAGGTTGAGGTTAGGTATTTGAGGTTAGGGTTAGAGGTTAAGTTTATGATTAGGGTCAGGTTAGGGGGATAGGTTAGGGTTAGGGGTTAAGGTTAGGTTTAGAGTTAGAAGTTAGGGTTAGGGGTTAAGGTTAGGTTTAGGGTTAGGGTAAAAACGTAGTGCCCTGGATGGGCGCTGCGAGGGGCACGGGCACAAGGGGACCACCAGTGTGAGTAAAACACTTCAAGTCTCCTTAAAAAAACCTGGTTCTGTTCTAAAAAGCTGTTTAAAAGAAAGGCCAATGCTCAGAGCAGGGCCAAAGAACCACAGGACAGGACGGACAGCGGGAACATAAAACTTTAAATAAAAGGTCTCCTCCACTCCTGCTCTGGCTCCTCTACCCGAGACACTACCATATAACTATAATAAATAAAATTACAATAATTAAAATATATGTATGTATACATTGTACATAGAGAAAAGAAAGAAAGGGGGGTAAAAAAGTTATAAAGAAAAATAAAATAATTAAATTAATAAAATATATAGAAAGATAGTGAGAATTATGTTGATAAATAAAATGCCCGGTGTCCAGTCTAAAAGAAATTCTATTAAAATATATTCAAATATAAACATTTTTCAACATAAATTACTTTTAAAACCATATTTAAAAGTACTAAAAATACTGCATGAATTACTTGCCCCTAAGGATAAAAAGTACACATACCATTAAAATTAGTATACAAGTGCTTAGATAAAAAAGTGCCATAAAAACAAAGTGCCATGCGATAATAAATAAATAAATAAATAAATAAATAAATAAATAAATAAATAAATAAATAAATAAATAAATAAATAAATAATAAAACATTTAAAATACATCATAGGATAAAACCACACTGTTAGTATCATGCATAAAACCGATGGTATGTGTATCGTCATGTTAAAATACAAAGGCAAGCAACTCATGGTGTAAAACAAGATAATACATATTAATAATCCCTTTAACCCTTGTGTTGTCCTTCGGGTCCCCGGGACCCCCCGGCATTGTCCTTCGGGTCCCTGGGACCCTTGACGTTGTCCTTCGGTTCCCTGGGACCCTTGACGTTGTCCTTCGGGTCCCAGGGACCCTTGACGCTGTCCTTCGGGTCCCTGAGACCCGTGGCGTTGTCCTTTGGGTCCCTGGGACCCTTGACATTGTCCTTCGGGTCCCTGAGACCCGTGGCATTGTCCTTCGGGTCCTTCGGGTCCCTGGGACCCGTGGCCTTGTCCTTCGGGTCCCTGAGACCCTTGACGTTGTCCTTCGGGTCCCTTGGACCCGGTTCATTGTCCTTCGGGTCCCAGGCGTCTGCAGAGGGACAGTGGGCTTGGAGACAGCTGTCTGCTGAGGGACAGTGGGCTTGGAGACAGCTGTCTGCTGAGGGACAGTGGGCTTGGAGGCATGTGTCTGCTGAGGGACAGTGGGCTTGGAGGCATGTGTCTGTTGAGGGACAGTTAGCTTGGAGACAGCTGTCTGCTGAGGGACAGTGAGCTTGGAGGAAGCTGTCTGCTGAGGGACAGTGGGCTTGGAGACAGCTGTCCATGGCAGGGAACTGCCCAAGGTGCCTTAACAATGGAACAATAGAGGTAAATTTAAGGTGAAACACAGGGGGAACTATCCATGGTGCTGAGTAACGGGGGGGAAGTGTACATGGTTCAAAAACACAGGGGAAACTGTCCATGGTGCCAAGCCACTTGGTACTAAAAGACAGTGTGAACTGTCCATGGTACTGGAAAACAGCGAGAACTAACAATGGAGGTAAATTTAAACTGAAACACAGGGCAACTGTCCGTGGTGCTGATTAACGGGGGAAACTGTCCATGGTGCTAAACAACTTGACACTAAAAGACAGGGGGAACTGTCCATGGTGCTGGAAAACGGGGAACTGTGCAGGGTAATTTCACACAACAGGAACTAGCAATTTTGCTAAAATATTTTAACTGAAAAGGGTGGAACTGTTCATGGTGCTAACATGCTTTTGACTAAAGACAGGGAAAGTGTCCATGGTGCTGGAAAACAGCAGGGACTAGCAATGGAGGCAAATTTAACCCTTGTGTTGTCCTTCGGGTCCCGGGACCCGTGCAGTTTACCCATTGTGTTGTCCTTCGGGTCCCTGGGACCCACGGCATTGTCCTACGGGTCCCTGGGACCCGTGGCCTTGTCCTTCGGGTCCCTGAGACCCTTGACGTTGTCCTTCGGGTCCCTTGGACCCGGTTCATTGTCCTTCGGGTCCCAGGCGTCTGCAGAGGGACAGTGGGCTTGGAGACAGCTGTCTGCTGAGGGACAGTGGGCTTGGAGACAGCTGTCTGCTGAGGGACAGTGGGCTTGGAGGCATGTGTCTGCTGAGGGACAGTGGGCTTGGAGGCATGTGTCTGTTGAGGGACAGTTAGCTTGGAGACAGCTGTCTGCTGAGGGACAGAGAGCTTGGAGGAAGCTGTCTGCTGAGGGACAGTGGGCTTGGAGACAGCTGTCCATGGCAGGGAACTGCCCAAGGTGCCTTAACAATGGAACAATAGAGGTAAATTTAAGGTGAAACACAGGGGGAACTATCCATGGTGCTGAGTAACGGGGGGGAAGTGTACATGGTTCAAAAACACAGGGGAAACTGTCCATGGTGCCAAGCCACTTGGTACTAAAAGACATGGTGCCAAGCCACTTGGTACTAAAAGACAGTGTGAACTGTCCATGGTACTGGAAAACAGCGAGAACTAACAATGGAGGTAAATTTAAACTGAAACACAGGGCAACTGTCCGTGGTGCTGATTAACGGGGGAAACTGTCCATGGTGCTAAACAACTTGACACTAAAAGACAGGGGGAACTGTCCATGGTGCTGGAAAACGGGGAACTGTGCAGGGTAATTTCACACAACAGGAACTAGCAATTTTGCTAAAATATTTTAACTGAAAAGGGTGGAACTGTTCATGGTGCTAACATGCTTTTGACTAAAGACAGGGAAAGTGTCCATGGTGCTGGAAAACAGCAGGGACTAGCAATGGAGGCAAATTTAACCCTTGTGTTGTCCTTCGGGTCCCCGGGACCCGTGCAGTTTTTACCCATTGTGTTGTCTTTCGGGTCCCTGGGACCCACGGCATTGTCCTACGGGTCCCTGGGACCCATGGCATTGTCCTTCGGGTCCCTGGGACCCAAGGCATTGTCCTTTTGGGTCACAGGGACCCTTGACGTTGTCCTACGGGTCCCTGGGACCCTTGACGTTGTCCTACGGGTCCCTGGGACCCTTGACGTTGTCCTTCGGGTCACAGGGACCCATGGCATTGTCCTTTTGGGTCACAGGGACCCAGGGCATTGTCCTTTTGGGTCACAGGGACCCTTGACGTTGTCCTTTTGGGTCACAGGGACCCAAAGTATTGTCGTTCGGGTCACCAGGACCCTTGACGTTGCCCTTCGGGTCCCGGGGACCAGCTATGCAGTAGCTAACGCTAAAATAGTACCGTGTTTGCTGACAGAACACACAATGGCCACTGTTTTACACTCATGTAAGAGTAAATCAACATACCGGTCAACCATATATAAGTCTTGTCGTCCTCTCAAAGGGAACTAGTGCAAATACATGCACTGATAAACACAATCATCTCAATGAATGAAGCAGCATGCTAGAACAGATTGCGAAAACGCACCAGTAGGATGCAATTAACACTTTCACAATGGTGGTACACAATTGGACACGGAATCCGGGGTTTTGACAAGCATTCATTTTATTCATCTGCAGTAATGTGTATCTGTGTACAATTGGGTAAGGCTCCTAAACAGTTTAGGGCAACACTGACGTTCAGACGCTGAGGCTACGTATGTACGTAGCCAACCTTTCGGCTAAGTTCACACTTCTGATCAGACGCAGAGTTGCATACACAGTTTCCACGTACACAAACGTGTCACGGGTCACATGGTCTGTGAGTACGTCAACAAGGTCGCTCACACTTGTGATACGTTCAGATTTGTAGGGCGGCAGACGCAGCATCCACACAAACCTTATGAAAGAGTCTTCGCTGAGGTCTTGAGTGTCTCAAACACCTTCATCCTGACCTGAGCCGCATTCCCTCGGATGGCAGAGCCATATCCAGCAAGAGTAACATCTCCGCGTGGACGTGTCATTTGGCCATGGCGCCGCTGAAGCCTTTCCACCAGATCGTTGCGACTTATGCGCTCCAGCAGGATGAGCAAGACGCTCGCGCTTTGTCTTTGTAGCGCTGCACGATAGCGTCTGCTATCTGGGTTCTATGAGTCAGTGGATCCAAAGTGGCACGACTGACAGGTGGTTGATCGTAGACGTGTATGTCAAGCATGACAAACTTGAGCCTGCTAATATCTTTGGTGGTCAACTCATCCAACATTGCGAGTACATCGTGAGCTACCTCGGGTGCAGCCGCAGCGGTTCCACCGTGGTAGTTTTCCCAGGCGTCCATAAACGTTTCACACACAACGGACCCGTTCTTCCTCGCTACATCGATCATTGTCCTAGCCCTGTCCTGAGGGGATCTAATAGAATGGACGGAGTCCACCTGTTCTTGTGTCATCATCCCATGGTGAAAGAGAACATCGGCCACATGGTTCAATCTGCCTATGTCACTGGCCTGTATGTAGCTGGCTCTTTTTTGCTTGAGCATCTTGTCCATGGCGAGGTACTCTGTTTGTGTTGAGGGTATGTTGACCCACACACAGACAAAACACACAAGCGCGGATGAACAAGGTAAAGAAAAGGTTTAATCCAACAAAAACACAGATGAGGTACAGGTGGTGGTGGAGGTGTGGATGAGAGCAACAACGGAGCGGGTCTGAGGAAGCTGCATACGCCCACGGCGGAACACGGAAACTGTGACGAGAACAAAACAAGGTTAGTCAACGGCAAGGCTTGAGAGCAACGTGGAGATGGTTTGCAGCTGTGCAGGAAGGCGGATGGAAATGTGTGGCCACGCCTCTGGACCAGGTTCCTCTAGCCCTTGTGTTGTCCTTCGGGTCCCGGGGACCCGTGGTGTTGTCCTTCGGGTCCCCGGGACCCGTGGAATTGTCCTTCGGGTCCCTGGGACCCTTGACGTTGTCCTTTTGGGTCACCAGGACCCTTGACGTTGTCCTACGGGTTCCAGTGACCCGTGGCATTGTCCTTTTGGGTCCCCGGGACCCAGGGCATTGTCCTTATGGGTCCCTGGGACCCTTGACGTTGTCCTTCGGGTCCTTGGGACCCTTGACGTTGTCCTTTGAGTCCCTGGGACCCAGGGCATTGTCCTTGAGCTCGAGTGGAAAGGGAGGTAAAAAAGAATAGAGAAACAAAGGCATTTGTTTGACATTATTCTACTAATTATTTTTATTACTCACACACACACACACACACACACACACACACACAAACACACAATATACACACAATAGACACTTTAGACACATTTGTCTTGTCTTCTTGTTCTTGTCATTTTCTTTTTCACATCATCTTTTTTCGGACCTGTGCACTTTTTGCACGTGGCACGTTGGCACAGCCGGGCCAGAAGCTGCAGCATGGCCCGTCATTTGACACTGGAGTTGAAGCTGCATCGGATTCTCTTGAGCGGCGGTGCCGCTCGCAATGTCCCCGCTGAAGCCAAGGTACAAAACGGAGAAAAACCACAAGAGGACCAACGTATACACGACCACAGCAAAGAAAAAGACTACTGCTGCTACGATGACAACGACATCAAAGATGATGACCAAGGCCAAGTGGACATTGAAGTTCAAGACCAAGGAGGAGAACAGGTGAATGAAGAAGAAGAAGAAGAAGAAGAAGAAGAAGGGTGGACATGCAAGGGACGAAGAAGAAGAAGAAGACGAAGATGAAGAAGTAGTTGTAGAAGAAGACGAAGAAGAAGAAGACGAAGATGAAAAAGTAGATGTAGAAGAAGACAAAGAGGGTAGTGAAGACGAGGGGCAAGAGGAGGACAAGCAGGATGAGGAGACATTTGTGTCAAAAGATGGCAAAATCAAATGGTCCTCGAAAACGTGTCATCCCAGTGTCCCAAGAACTCACTGCCACGCCACCGAAGAGGACAAACCCGAGCAAGAAAAGGACACGACAGACGCTGCTACTGATGCTGCTGCTGCTGCCGCCGCAGACGCCGCGCTGCTACTACTACAGCGCCCGGGACCCACAGAGTACGCCGCGGAACACGTCCACGACATAGTGTCTGCGTTTGGCCTGTTTGTCACGCGGCAAATCGAAGACATGGTTGTGGCCGCCACAAACCTCGAGGGTCAAAGGAGATGTGCCACAGGCGGCAAGTGGAAGCGATGGACGTCACGGACCTGCGAGGCTACCTCGGGCTGCTGCTCCTCGCGGGCGTGTACCGGTCCCGCAACGAGGCCTTGGAGAGCCTGTGGCACGAGGAGAGTGGCAGGGCCATTTTCCGCGCCACGATGCCAATCAAGCAGTTCCACGCGTACTCTAGACTGTTGCGATTCGGCGACCGCGAGTCGAGAGCTGTCCGCCGAGCCTCGGACAAACTGGCGGCCGTACGAGAGGTGTGGGACGAGTGGGCGCGGCAGCTGCCTCGCCTCTACAACCCGGGCGCCGACGTGACGGTGGACGAGCAGCTGGTGCCCTTTCGAGGTGTTGTATTTTTATTATTTATTTTTTGCTTGGTTGTTGTTTTTTGTACCTCTGCCGTACACTTGTCTTTCTTTGTGTGTGTGTGTGTGTGTGTGTGTGTGTGTGTGTGTGTGTGTGTGTGTGTGTGTGTGTTGAATTTTTGTCTTCCATCTCTATCCATCGTGTTCCATCTTCTTGTTTGGACACGCCACTTTCACAAGGTCGCTGCGCCTTCCGCCAGTACATGCCCAGCAAGCCTGCCCGGTACGGACTCAAGTCGTGGGTGGCCTGCGACGCCGGCTCCAGCTACGCCTGGCACATGCAGCTCTACACGGGCAAGTCGGTGAGCGGCACGCCCGAAAGAATCTGGGCTCCGCGTGTTGCTGGACGTGACCGAGGGCCTGAGGGGCCCGCGTAACGTGACGTGCGACAACTTTTTCACCTCCTACGCGCTGGCCCAGCGGCTGCTCGCCGAGCGGCGCCTCACCGTGGTGGGCACGATGCGCAAAAACAAGCCCGAGCTGCCGGGGGCGTTGCTCGCCACCAAGGGCCGTGCGGTCTTCTCGTCCAAGTTTGCCTTCACGCCCGTCGCCACTCTGGTGTCCTACGTGCCCAAGAAGCACAGGAACGTGGTGCTGCTGAGCACGCTGCACACGGGGGATGCGGGCGTCGGCGCTGGCAGGCAAGCCAAACCCGACATCATCCTCCACTACAACCACACCAAGGGCGGGGTGGACAACCTGGACAAGCTTGTGGGCACGTACAGCTGCCGCAGGAAGACAGCACGCTGGCCCCTTGCCGTCTTCCACAACATCCTCGACGTGTCCGCCTACAACGCCTTTGTGCTGTGGCGAGAGCTCAGGCCCGAGTGGATGCGCGGCAAGCTCAACAAGAGGAGGCGTTCCTCGAGCAGTTGGGAAGGGCGCTTGTGAATCCGCTCATCGAGAGACGGCGGCGTCTGCCTCGCACGGAGCGTCCGCCGCGCTTGTCAAAGCCGTCGTCACGGCGAGCAGGTCCTGTGGTGGTGGTGGTGGTGGTGGCGATGGCGACAGCGGCGGCGGTGGCACAGTCACAAGGGGCCTAGAGGAGCATGGGGATTCTGAACCGGACACACCGAGGGTGCAAAGCAAAAGGAAGCGGTGTCAGCTCTGTCCGGAGAGAAAGGACCGCAAATCACACATCGTTTGCGGTGGCTGCAAGAGATACATATGTGGAAGCTGCACACGGGACTACTACTGTGCCGAGTGTGTTCGCCCGTAGCCTCTTGGCCCGTGTGGACGAGGCCCCGACACACACACACACACACACACACACACACACACACACACACACACACACAACCCTGGGTCCCAGGGACCCGAATGGCGAGGTTGAGGCCTCAAGGGTAGGAGAAAGATGACATCGAACAAGGATGGGTCCCCGGGACCCCGGAGGATGGGGGCGCCACGGCAGTTGTGGGACATACGTATAATGGCATGGAACATAAAACAGCGGGGTCTCTGAGACCCAAAGGATGAGGCCACGATGGTATTTGACATGGAATGAAAGTGGTGTCTCGGGATCCCGAAGCAGAACGGCTGGCTAGTATAGAAGGTCACATAAGCTAACCATGTCCCTGTGACACAAAGGACAATATAAGGGTTAAAATTAAAGGCTAAAATGTCCAAGTAAATCTACAGTATATATGAAATATTTTACATGCTCTTAAAGCCATATTTTACTCTTTTTCAGGCAACTGTAGTACGGAATCCTCCTGTTAAACCAGCTTCATTCCAAGTCTGAGAGAAACATCACATATCCATGGTGTCACACAGTCCATATCGGACCATTCTGATGTAGGATTTTAAAATTAACGGCTAAAATGTCCAAGTAAATCTACAGTATATATGACATATTTTACATGCTCTTAAAGCCATATTTAACTCTTTTTCAGGCAACTGTAGAACGGAATCCTCCTGTTAAACCAGCTTCATTCCAAGTCTGAGAGAAACATCACATATCCATGGTGTCACACAGTTAATACTGGACCATTCTGATGTAGGTTTTTAAAATTAAAGGCTAAAATGTCCAAGTAAATCTACAGTATATTTGACATCTTTTTCAGGCTGTTAAAGCCATATTTTACTCTTTTTCAGGCAACTGTAGTACGGAATCCTCCTGTTATACCAGCTTCATTCCAAGTCTGAGAGAAACATCACATATCCATGGTGTCACACAGTCAATATCGGACCATTCTGATGTAGGATTTTAAAATTAAAGGCTAAAATGTCCAAGTAAATCTACAGTATATATGACATATTTTTCAGGCTGTTAAAGCCATATTTTACTCTTTTTCAGGCAACTGTAGAACGGAATCCTCCTGTTAAACCAGCTTCATTCCAAGTCTGAGAGAAACATCACATATCCATGGTGTCACACAGTCAATATCAGACCATTCTGATGTAGGATTTTAAAATTAAAGGCTAAAATGTCCAAGTAAATCTACAGTATATATGACATATTTTTCAGGCTGTTAAAGCCATATTTTACTCTTTTTCAGGCAACTGTAGAACGGAATCCTCCTGTTAAACCAGCTTCATTCTAAGTCTGAGAGAAACATCACATATCCATGGTGTCACACAGTCAATATTGGACCATTCTGATGTAGGTTTTAAAATTAAAGGCTAAAATGTCCAAGTAAATCTACAGTATATATGACATATTTTACATGCTCTTAAAGCCATATTTAACTCTTTTTCAGGCAACTGTAGAACGGAATCCTCCTGTTAAACCAGCTTCATTCCAAGTCTGAGAGAACCATCACATATCCATGGTGTCACACAGTTAATACTGGACCATTCTGATGTAGGTTTTTAAAATTAAAGGCTAAAATGTCCAAGTAAATTTACAGTATATTTGACATCTTTTTCAGGCTGTTAAAGCCATATTTTACTCTTTTTCAGGCAACTGTAGAACTGAATCCTCCTGTTAAACCAGCTTCATTCCAAGTCTGAGAGAAACATCACATATCCATGGTGTCACACAGTTAATACTGGACCATTCTGATGTAGGTTTTTAAAATTAAAGGCTAAAATGTCCAAGTAAATCTACAGTATATTTGACATCTTTTTCAGGCTGTTAAAGCCATATTTTACTCTTTTTCAGGCAACTGTAAACAGAATCCTCCTGTTAAACCAGCTTCATTCCAAGTCTGAGAGAAACATCACATATCCATGGTGTCACACAGTCAATATCGGACCATTCTGATGTAGGATTTTAAAATTAAAGGCTAAAATGTCCAAGTAAATCTACAGTATATTTGACATCTTTTTCAGGCTGTTAAAGCCATATTTTACTCTTTTTCAGGCAACTGTAGTACGGAATCCTCCTGTTAAACCAGCTTCATTCCAAGTCTGAGAGAAACATCACATATCCATGGTGTCACACAGTCAATATCGGACCATTCTGATGTAGGATTTTAAAATTAAAGGCTAAAATGTCCAAGTAAATCTACAGTATATTTGACATATTTTACATGCTGTTAAAGCCATATTTTACTCTTTTTCAGGCAACTGTAGTACGGAATCCTCCTGTTAAACCAGCTTCATTCCAAGTCTGAGAGAAACATCACATATCCATGGTGTCACACAGTCAATATCGGACCATTCTGATGTAGGATTTTAAAATTAAAGGCTAAAATGTCCAAGTAAATCTACAGTATATATGACATATTTTACATGCTCTTAAAGCCATATTTTACTCTTTTTCAGGCAACTGTAGAACGGAATCCTCCTGTTAAACCAGCTTCATTCCAAGTCTGAGAGAAACATCACATATCCATGGTGTCACACAGTTAATACTGGACCATTCTGATGTAGGATTTTAAAATTAAAGGCTAAAATGTCCAAGTAAATCTACAGTATATTTGACATCTTTTTCAGGCTGTTAAAGCCATATTTTACTCTTTTTCAGGCAACTGTAAACAGAATCCTCCTGTTAAACCAGCTTCATTCCAAGTCTGAGAGAAACATCACATATCCATGGTGTCACACAGTCAATATCGGACCATTCTGATGTAGGATTTTAAAATTAAAGGCTAAAATGTCCAAGTAAATCTACAGTATATTTGACATCTTTTTCAGGCTGTTAAAGCCATATTTTACTCTTTTTCAGGCAACTGTAGAACGGAATCCTCCTGTTAAACCAGCTTCATTCCAAGTCTGAGAGAAACATCACATATCCATGGTGTCACACAGTCAATATCGGACCATTCTGATGTAGGATTTTAAAATTAAAGGCTAAAATGTCCAAGTAAATCTACAGTATATATGACATATTTTACATGCTCTTAAAGCCATATTTTACTCTTTTTCAGGCAACTGTAGAACGGAATCCTCCTGTTAAACCAGCTTCATTCCAAGTCTGAGAGAAACATCACATATCCATGGTGTCACACAGTTAATACTGGACCATTCTGATGTAGGTTTTTAAAATTAAAGGCTAAAATGTCCAAGTAAATCTACAGTATATTTGACATCTTTTTCAGGCTGTTAAAGCCATATTTTACTCTTTTTCAGGCAACTGTAGTACGGAATCCTCCTGTTAAACCAGCTTCATTCCAAGTCTGAGAGAAACATCACATATCCATGGTGTCACACAGTCAATATCAGACCATTCTGATGTAGGATTTTAAAATTAAAGGCTAAAATGTCCAAGTAAATCTACAGTATATTTGACATCTTTTTCAGGCTGTTAAAGCCATATTTTACTCTTTTTCAGGCAACTGTAGAACGGAATCCTCCTGTTAAACCAGCTTCATTCCAAGTCTGAGAGAAACATCACATATCCATGGTGTCACACAGTCAATATCGGACCATTCTGATGTAGGATTTTAAAATTAAAGGCTAAAATGTCCAAGTAAATCTACAGTATATTTGACATCTTTTTCAGGCTGTTAAAGCCATATTTTACTCTTTTTCAGGCAACTGTAGAACGGAATCCTCCTGTTAAACCAGCTTCATTCCAAGTCTGAGAGAAACATCACATATCCATGGTGTCACACAGTTAATACTGGACCATTCTGATGTAGGTTTTTAAAATTAAAGGCTAAAATGTCCAAGTAAATCTACAGTATATTTGACATCTTTTTCAGGCTGTTAAAGCCATATTTTACTCTTTTTCAGGCAACTGTAGAACGGAATCCTCCTGTTAAACCAGCTTCATTCCAAGTCTGAGAGAAACATCACATATCCATGGTGTCACACAGTCAATATCGGACCATTCTGATGTAGGATTTTAAAATTAAAGGCTAAAATGTCCAAGTAAATCTACAGTATATTTGACATCTTTTTCAGGCTGTTAAAGCCATATTTTACTCTTTTTCAGGCAACTGTAGAACGGAATCCTCCTGTTAAACCAGCTTCATTCCAAGTCTGAGAGAAACATCACATATCCATGGTGTCACACAGTCAATATCAGACCATTCTGATGTAGGATTTTAAAATTAAAGGCTAAAATGTCCAAGTAAATCTACAGTATATTTGACATCTTTTTCAGGCTGTTAAAGCCATATTTTACTCTTTTTCAGGCAACTGTAGAACGGAATCCTCCTGTTAAACCAGCTTCATTCCAAGTCTGAGAGAAACATCACATATCCATGGTGTCACACAGTCAATATTGGACCATTCTGATGTAGGTTTTAAAATTAAAGGCTAAAATGTCCAAGTAAATCTACAGTATATTTGACATCTTTTTCAGGCTGTTAAAGCCATATTTTACTCTTTTTCAGGCAACTGTAGAACGGAATCCTCCTGTTAAACCAGCTTCATTCCAAGTCTGAGAGAAACATCACATATCCATGGTGTCACACAGTTAATACTGGACCATTCTGATGTAGGTTTTAAAATTAAAGGCTAAAATGTCCAAGTAAATCTACAGTATATTTGACATCTTTTTCAGGCTGTTAAAGCCATATTTTACTCTTTTTCAGGCAACTGTAGAACGGAATCCTCCTGTTAAACCAGCTTCATTCCAAGTCTGAGAGAAACATCACATATCCATGGTGTCACACAGTCAATACTGGACCATTCTGATGTAGGTTTTAAAATTAAAGGCTAAAATGTCCAAGTAAATCTACAGTATATTTGACATCTTTTTCAGGCTGTTAAAGCCATATTTTACTCTTTTTCAGGCAACTGTAAACAGAATCCTCCTGTTAAACCAGCTTCATTCCAAGTCTGAGAGAAACATCACATATCCATGGTGTCACACAGTCAATATCGGACCATTCTGATGTAGGATTTTAAAATTAAAGGCTAAAATGTCCAAGTAAATCTACAGTATATTTGACATCTTTTTCAGGCTGTTAAAGCCATATTTTACTCTTTTTCAGGCAACTGTAGAACGGAATCCTCCTGTTAAACCAGCTTCATTCCAAGTCTGAGAGAAACATCACATATCCATGGTGTCACACAGTCAATATTGGACCATTCTGATGTAGGTTTTTAAAATTAAAGGCTAAAATGTCCAAGTAAATCTACAGTATATTTGACATCTTTTTCAGGCTGTTAAAGCCATATTTTACTCTTTTTCAGGCAACTGTAGAACGGAATCCTCCTGTTAAACCAGCTTCATTCCAAGTCTGAGAGAAACATCACATATCCATGGTGTCACACAGTTAATACTGGACCATTCTGATGTAGGTTTTAAAATTAAAGGCTAAAATGTCCAAGTAAATCTACAGTATATTTGACATCTTTTTCAGGCTGTTAAAGCCATATTTTACTCTTTTTCAGGCAACTGTAGAACGGAATCCTCCTGTTAAACCAGCTTCATTCCAAGTCTGAGAGAAACATCACATATCCATGGTGTCACACAGTCAATATGGACCATTCTGATGTAGGTTTTTAAAATTAAAGGCTAAAATGTCCAAGTAAATCTACAGTATATTTGACATCTTTTTCAGGCTGTTAAAGCCATATTTTACTCTTTTTCAGGCAACTGTAGAACGGAATCCTCCTGTTAAACCAGCTTCATTCCAAGTCTGAGAGAAACATCACATATCCATGGTGTCACACAGTCAATATCGGACCATTCTGATGTAGGATTTTAAAATTAAAGGCTAAAATGTCCAAGTAAATCTACAGTATATTTGACATCTTTTTCAGGCTGTTAAAGCCATATTTTACTCTTTTTCAGGCAACTGTAGAACGGAATCCTCCTGTTAAACCAGCTTCATTCCAAGTCTGAGAGAAACATCACATATCCATGGTGTCACACAGTCAATATCGGACCATTCTGATGTAGGATTTTAAAATTAAAGGCTAAAATGTCCAAGTAAATCTACAGTATATTTGACATCTTTTTCAGGCTGTTAAAGCCATATTTTACTCTTTTTCAGGCAACTGTAGAACGGAATCCTCCTGTTAAACCAGCTTCATTCCAAGTCTGAGAGAAACATCACATATCCATGGTGTCACACAGTCAATATCGGACCATTCTGATGTAGGATTTTAAAATTAAAGGCTAAAATGTCCAAGTAAATCTACAGTATATTTGACATCTTTTTCAGGCTGTTAAAGCCATATTTTACTCTTTTTCAGGCAACTGTAGAACGGAATCCTCCTGTTAAACCAGCTTCATTCCAAGTCTGAGAGAAACATCACATATCCATGGTGTCACACAGTCAATACTGGACCATTCTGATGTAGGATTTTAAAATTAAAGGCTAAAATGTCCAAGTAAATCTACAGTATATTTGACATCTTTTTCAGGCTGTTAAAGCCATATTTTACTCTTTTTCAGGCAACTGTAGAACAGAATCCTCCTGTTAAACCAGCTTCATTCCAAGTCTGAGAGAAACATCACATATCCATGGTGTCACACAGTCAATATCGGACCATTCTGATGTAGGATTTTAAAATTAAAGGCTAAAATGTCCAAGTAAATCTACAGTATATTTGACATCTTTTTCAGGCTGTTAAAGCCATATTTTACTCTTTTTCAGGCAACTGTAGAACGGAATCCTCCTGTTAAACCAGCTTCATTCCAAGTCTGAGAGAAACATCACATATCCATGGTGTCACACAGTCAATATCGGACCATTCTGATGTAGGATTTTAAAATTAAAGGCTAAAATGTCCAAGTAAATCTACAGTATATTTGACATCTTTTTCAGGCTGTTAAAGCCATATTTTACTCTTTTTCAGGCAACTGTAGAACGGAATCCTCCTGTTAAACCAGCTTCATTCCAAGTCTGAGAGAAACATCACATATCCATGGTGTCACACAGTCAATATGGACCATTCTGATGTAGGTTTTTAAAATTAAAGGCTAAAATGTCCAAGTAAATCTACAGTATATTTGACATCTTTTTCAGGCTGTTAAAGCCATATTTTACTCTTTTTCAGGCAACTGTAGAACGGAATCCTCCTGTTAAACCAGCTTCATTCCAAGTCTGAGAGAAACATCACATATCCATGGTGTCACACAGTCAATATCGGACCATTCTGATGTAGGATTTTAAAATTAAAGGCTAAAATGTCCAAGTAAATCTACAGTATATTTGACATCTTTTTCAGGCTGTTAAAGCCATATTTTACTCTTTTTCAGGCAACTGTAGAACGGAATCCTCCTGTTAAACCAGCTTCATTCCAAGTCTGAGAGAAACATCACATATCCATGGTGTCACACAGTCAATATCGGACCATTCTGATGTAGGATTTTAAAATTAAAGGCTAAAATGTCCAAGTAAATCTACAGTATATTTGACATCTTTTTCAGGCTGTTAAAGCCATATTTTACTCTTTTTCAGGCAACTGTAGAACGGAATCCTCCTGTTAAACCAGCTTCATTCCAAGTCTGAGAGAAACATCACATATCCATGGTGTCACACAGTCAATACTGGACCATTCTGATGTAGGTTTTTAAAATTAAAGGCTAAAATGTCCAAGTAAATCTACAGTATATTTGACATCTTTTTCAGGCTGTTAAAGCCATATTTTACTCTTTTTCAGGCAACTGTAGAACGGAATCCTCCTGTTAAACCAGCTTCATTCCAAGTCTGAGAGAAACATCACATATCCATGGTGTCACACAGTCAATATCGGACCATTCTGATGTAGGATTTTAAAATTAAAGGCTAAAATGTCCAAGTAAATCTACAGTATATTTGACATCTTTTTCAGGCTGTTAAAGCCATATTTTACTCTTTTTCAGGCAACTGTAGAACGGAATCCTCCTGTTAAACCAGCTTCATTCCAAGTCTGAGAGAAACATCACATATCCATGGTGTCACACAGTAATACTGGACCATTCTGATGTAGGTTTTTAAAATTAAAGGCTAAAATGTCCAAGTAAATCTACAGTATATTTGACATCTTTTTCAGGCTGTTAAAGCCATATTTTACTCTTTTTCAGGCAACTGTAGAACGGAATCCTCCTGTTAAACCAGCTTCATTCCAAGTCTGAGAGAAACATCACATATCCATGGTGTCACACAGTCAATATCGGACCATTCTGATGTAGTTTTTAAAATTAAAGGCTAAAATGTCCAAGTAAATCTACAGTATATTTGACATCTTTTTCAGGCTGTTAAAGCCATATTTTACTCTTTTTCAGGCAACTGTAGAACAGAATCCTCCTGTTAAACCAGCTTCATTCCAAGTCTGAGAGAAACATCACATATCCATGGTGTCACACAGTCAATATCGGACCATTCTGATGTAGGATTTTAAAATTAAAGGCTAAAATGTCCAAGTAAATCTACAGTATATTTGACATCTTTTTCAGGCTGTTAAAGCCATATTTTACTCTTTTTCAGGCAACTGTAGAACGGAATCCTCCTGTTAAACCAGCTTCATTCCAAGTCTGAGAGAAACATCACATATCCATGGTGTCACACAGTCAATATCGGACCATTCTGATGTAGGTTTTTAAAATTAAAGGCTAAAATGTCCAAGTAAATCTACAGTATATTTGACATCTTTTTCAGGCTGTTAAAGCCATATTTTACTCTTTTTCAGGCAACTGTAGAACGGAATCCTCCTGTTAAACCAGCTTCATTCCAAGTCTGAGAGAAACATCACATATCCATGGTGTCACACAAGTAATATCGGACCATTCTGATGTAGGATTTTAAAATTAAAGGCTAAAATGTCCAAGTAAATCTACAGTATATTTGACATCTTTTTCAGGCTGTTAAAGCCATATTTTACTCTTTTTCAGGCAACTGTAGAACGGAATCCTCCTGTTAAACCAGCTTCATTCCAAGTCTGAGAGAAACATCACATATCCATGGTGTCACACAGTCAATACTGGACCATTCTGATGTAGGTTTTAAAATTAAAGGCTAAAATGTCCAAGTAAATCTACAGTATATTTGACATCTTTTTCAGGCTGTTAAAGCCATATTTTACTCTTTTTCAGGCAACTGTAGAACGGAATCCTCCTGTTAAACCAGCTTCATTCCAAGTCTGAGAGAAACATCACATATCCATGGTGTCACACAGTCAATATCGGACCATTCTGATGTAGGATTTTAAAATTAAAGGCTAAAATGTCCAAGTAAATCTACAGTATATTTGACATCTTTTTCAGGCTGTTAAAGCCATATTTTACTCTTTTTCAGGCAACTGTAGAACGGAATCCTCCTGTTAAACCAGCTTCATTCCAAGTCTGAGAGAAACATCACATATCCATGGTGTCACACAGTCAATATCGGACCATTCTGATGTAGGATTTTAAAATTAAAGGCTAAAATGTCCAAGTAAATCTACAGTATATTTGACATCTTTTTCAGGCTGTTAAAGCCATATTTTACTCTTTTTCAGGCAACTGTAGAACGGAATCCTCCTGTTAAACCAGCTTCATTCCAAGTCTGAGAGAAACATCACATATCCATGGTGTCACACAGTCAATATGGACCATTCTGATGTAGGTTTTAAAATTAAAGGCTAAAATGTCCAAGTAAATCTACAGTATATTTGACATCTTTTTCAGGCTGTTAAAGCCATATTTTACTCTTTTTCAGGCAACTGTAGAACGGAATCCTCCTGTTAAACCAGCTTCATTCCAAGTCTGAGAGAAACATCACATATCCATGGTGTCACACAGTCAATATCGGACCATTCTGATGTAGGATTTTAAAATTAAAGGCTAAAATGTCCAAGTAAATCTACAGTATATTTGACATCTTTTTCAGGCTGTTAAAGCCATATTTTACTCTTTTTCAGGCAACTGTAGAACGGAATCCTCCTGTTAAACCAGCTTCATTCCAAGTCTGAGAGAAACATCACATATCCATGGTGTCACACAGTCAATATGGACCATTCTGATGTAGGTTTTAAAATTAAAGGCTAAAATGTCCAAGTAAATCTACAGTATATTTGACATCTTTTTCAGGCTGTTAAAGCCATATTTTACTCTTTTTCAGGCAACTGTAGAACGGAATCCTCCTGTTAAACCAGCTTCATTCCAAGTCTGAGAGAAACATCACATATCCATGGTGTCACACAGTCAATATCGGACCATTCTGATGTAGTTTTTAAAATTAAAGGCTAAAATGTCCAAGTAAATCTACAGTATATTTGACATCTTTTTCAGGCTGTTAAAGCCATATTTTACTCTTTTTCAGGCAACTGTAGAACGGAATCCTCCTGTTAAACCAGCTTCATTCCAAGTCTGAGAGAAACATCACATATCCATGGTGTCACACAGTCAATATCGGACCATTCTGATGTAGGATTTTAAAATTAAAGGCTAAAATGTCCAAGTAAATCTACAGTATATTTGACATCTTTTTCAGGCTGTTAAAGCCATATTTTACTCTTTTTCAGGCAACTGTAGAACGGAATCCTCCTGTTAAACCAGCTTCATTCCAAGTCTGAGAGAAACATCACATATCCATGGTGTCACACAGTCAATATCGGACCATTCTGATGTAGGTTTTAAAATTAAAGGCTAAAATGTCCAAGTAAATCTACAGTATATTTGACATCTTTTTCAGGCTGTTAAAGCCATATTTTACTCTTTTTCAGGCAACTGTAGAACGGAATCCTCCTGTTAAACCAGCTTCATTCCAAGTCTGGGTGAGAATCACATCACATCACATATCCATGGTGTCACACAGTAATATCGGACCATTCTGATGTAGGATTTTAAAATTAAAGGCTAAAATGTCCAAGTAAATCTACAGTATATTTGACATCTTTTTCAGGCTGTTAAAGCCATATTTTACTCTTTTTCAGGCAACTGTAGAACGGAATCCTCCTGTTAAACCAGCTTCATTCCAAGTCTGAGAGAAACATCACATATCCATGGTGTCACACAGTCAATATGGACCATTCTGATGTAGGTTTTTAAAATTAAAGGCTAAAATGTCCAAGTAAATCTACAGTATATTTGACATCTTTTTCAGGCTGTTAAAGCCATATTTTACTCTTTTTCAGGCAACTGTAGAACGGAATCCTCCTGTTAAACCAGCTTCATTCCAAGTCTGAGAGAAACATCACATATCCATGGTGTCACACAGTCAATATCGGACCATTCTGATGTAGGATTTTAAAATTAAAGGCTAAAATGTCCAAGTAAATCTACAGTATATTTGACATCTTTTTCAGGCTGTTAAAGCCATATTTTACTCTTTTTCAGGCAACTGTAGAACGGAATCCTCCTGTTAAACCAGCTTCATTCCAAGTCTGAGAGAAACATCACATATCCATGGTGTCACACAGTAATACTGGACCATTCTGATGTAGGTTTTAAAATTAAAGGCTAAAATGTCCAAGTAAATCTACAGTATATTTGACATCTTTTTCAGGCTGTTAAAGCCATATTTTACTCTTTTTCAGGCAACTGTAGAACGGAATCCTCCTGTTAAACCAGCTTCATTCCAAGTCTGAGAGAAACATCACATATCCATGGTGTCACACAGTCAATATCGGACCATTCTGATGTAGTTTTTAAAATTAAAGGCTAAAATGTCCAAGTAAATCTACAGTATATTTGACATCTTTTTCAGGCTGTTAAAGCCATATTTTACTCTTTTTCAGGCAACTGTAATACGGAATCCTCCTGTTAAACCAGCTTCATTCCAAGTCTGAGAGAAACATCACATATCCATGGTGTCACACAGTCAATATCGGACCATTCTGATGTAGGATTTTAAAATTAAAGGCTAAAATGTCCAAGTAAATCTACAGTATATTTGACATCTTTTTCAGGCTGTTAAAGCCATATTTTACTCTTTTTCAGGCAACTGTAGAACGGAATCCTCCTGTTAAACCAGCTTCATTCCAAGTCTGAGAGAAACATCACATATCCATGGTGTCACACAGTCAATATCGGACCATTCTGATGTAGGTTTTAAAATTAAAGGCTAAAATGTCCAAGTAAATCTACAGTATATTTGACATCTTTTTCAGGCTGTTAAAGCCATATTTTACTCTTTTTCAGGCAACTGTAGAACAGAATCCTCCTGTTAAACCAGCTTCATTCCAAGTCTGAGAGAAACATCACATATCCATGGTGTCACACAGTAATATCGGACCATTCTGATGTAGGATTTTAAAATTAAAGGCTAAAATGTCCAAGTAAATCTACAGTATATTTGACATCTTTTTCAGGCTGTTAAAGCCATATTTTACTCTTTTTCAGGCAACTGTAGAACGGAATCCTCCTGTTAAACCAGCTTCATTCCAAGTCTGAGAGAAACATCACATATCCATGGTGTCACACAGTCAATATGGACCATTCTGATGTAGGTTTTTAAAATTAAAGGCTAAAATGTCCAAGTAAATCTACAGTATATTTGACATCTTTTTCAGGCTGTTAAAGCCATATTTTACTCTTTTTCAGGCAACTGTAGAACGGAATCCTCCTGTTAAACCAGCTTCATTCCAAGTCTGAGAGAAACATCACATATCCATGGTGTCACACAGTCAATATCGGACCATTCTGATGTAGGATTTTAAAATTAAAGGCTAAAATGTCCAAGTAAATCTACAGTATATTTGACATCTTTTTCAGGCTGTTAAAGCCATATTTTACTCTTTTTCAGGCAACTGTAGAACGGAATCCTCCTGTTAAACCAGCTTCATTCCAAGTCTGAGAGAAACATCACATATCCATGGTGTCACACAGTCAATATCGGACCATTCTGATGTAGGATTTTAAAATTAAAGGCTAAAATGTCCAAGTAAATCTACAGTATATTTGACATCTTTTTCAGGCTGTTAAAGCCATATTTTACTCTTTTTCAGGCAACTGTAGAACGGAATCCTCCTGTTAAACCAGCTTCATTCCAAGTCTGAGAGAAACATCACATATCCATGGTGTCACACAGTCAATATGGACCATTCTGATGTAGGTTTTTAAAATTAAAGGCTAAAATGTCCAAGTAAATCTACAGTATATTTGACATCTTTTTCAGGCTGTTAAAGCCATATTTTACTCTTTTTCAGGCAACTGTAGAACGGAATCCTCCTGTTAAACCAGCTTCATTCCAAGTCTGAGAGAAACATCACATATCCATGGTGTCACACAGTCAATATCGGACCATTCTGATGTAGGATTTTAAAATTAAAGGCTAAAATGTCCAAGTAAATCTACAGTATATTTGACATCTTTTTCAGGCTGTTAAAGCCATATTTTACTCTTTTTCAGGCAACTGTAGAACGGAATCCTCCTGTTAAACCAGCTTCATTCCAAGTCTGAGAGAAACATCACATATCCATGGTGTCACACAGTAATACTGGACCATTCTGATGTAGGTTTTAAAATTAAAGGCTAAAATGTCCAAGTAAATCTACAGTATATTTGACATCTTTTTCAGGCTGTTAAAGCCATATTTTACTCTTTTTCAGGCAACTGTAGAACGGAATCCTCCTGTTAAACCAGCTTCATTCCAAGTCTGAGAGAAACATCACATATCCATGGTGTCACACAGTCAATATCGGACCATTCTGATGTAGGTTTTTAAAATTAAAGGCTAAAATGTCCAAGTAAATCTACAGTATATTTGACATCTTTTTCAGGCTGTTAAAGCCATATTTTACTCTTTTTCAGGCAACTGTAGAACGGAATCCTCCTGTTAAACCAGCTTCATTCCAAGTCTGAGAGAAACATCACATATCCATGGTGTCACACAGTCAATATCGGACCATTCTGATGTAGGATTTTAAAATTAAAGGCTAAAATGTCCAAGTAAATCTACAGTATATTTGACATCTTTTTCAGGCTGTTAAAGCCATATTTTACTCTTTTTCAGGCAACTGTAGAACGGAATCCTCCTGTTAAACCAGCTTCATTCCAAGTCTGAGAGAAACATCACATATCCATGGTGTCACACAGTCAATATCGGACCATTCTGATGTAGGTTTTAAAATTAAAGGCTAAAATGTCCAAGTAAATCTACAGTATATTTGACATCTTTTTCAGGCTGTTAAAGCCATATTTTACTCTTTTTCAGGCAACTGTAGAACAGAATCCTCCTGTTAAACCAGCTTCATTCCAAGTCTGAGAGAAACATCACATATCCATGGTGTCACACAGTAATATCGGACCATTCTGATGTAGGATTTTAAAATTAAAGGCTAAAATGTCCAAGTAAATCTACAGTATATTTGACATCTTTTTCAGGCTGTTAAAGCCATATTTTACTCTTTTTCAGGCAACTGTAGAACGGAATCCTCCTGTTAAACCAGCTTCATTCCAAGTCTGAGAGAAACATCACATATCCATGGTGTCACACAGTCAATATCGGACCATTCTGATGTAGGTTTTTAAAATTAAAGGCTAAAATGTCCAAGTAAATCTACAGTATATTTGACATCTTTTTCAGGCTGTTAAAGCCATATTTTACTCTTTTTCAGGCAACTGTAGAACGGAATCCTCCTGTTAAACCAGCTTCATTCCAAGTCTGAGAGAAACATCACATATCCATGGTGTCACACAGTCAATATTGGACCATTCTGATGTAGGTTTTAAAATTAAAGGCTAAAATGTCCAAGTAAATCTACAGTATATTTGACATCTTTTTCAGGCTGTTAAAGCCATATTTTACTCTTTTTCAGGCAACTGTAGAACGGAATCCTCCTGTTAAACCAGCTTCATTCCAAGTCTGAGAGAAACATCACATATCCATGGTGTCACACAGTCAATATTGGACCATTCTGATGTAGTTTTTTAATTAAGGTTTTTAAAATTAAAGGCTAAAATGTCCAAGTAAATCTACAGTATATTTGACATCTTTTTCAGGCTGTTAAAGCCATATTTTACTCTTTTTCAGGCAACTGTAGAACGGAATCCTCCTGTTAAACCAGCTTCATTCCAAGTCTGAGAGAAACATCACATATCCATGGTGTCACACAGTCAATATCGGACCATTCTGATGTAGGATTTTAAAATTAAAGGCTAAAATGTCCAAGTAAATCTACAGTATATTTGACATCTTTTTCAGGCTGTTAAAGCCATATTTTACTCTTTTTCAGGCAACTGTAGAACGGAATCCTCCTGTTAAACCAGCTTCATTCCAAGTCTGAGAGAAACATCACATATCCATGGTGTCACACAGTCAATATGGACCATTCTGATGTAGGTTTTAAAATTAAAGGCTAAAATGTCCAAGTAAATCTACAGTATATTTGACATCTTTTTCAGGCTGTTAAAGCCATATTTTACTCTTTTTCAGGCAACTGTAGAACGGAATCCTCCTGTTAAACCAGCTTCATTCCAAGTCTGAGAGAAACATCACATATCCATGGTGTCACACAGTCAATATCGGACCATTCTGATGTAGGTTTTAAAATTAAAGGCTAAAATGTCCAAGTAAATCTACAGTATATTTGACATCTTTTTCAGGCTGTTAAAGCCATATTTTACTCTTTTTCAGGCAACTGTAGAACGGAATCCTCCTGTTAAACCAGCTTCATTCCAAGTCTGAGAGAAACATCACATATCCATGGTGTCACACAGTCAATATGGACCATTCTGATGTAGGTTTTAAAATTAAAGGCTAAAATGTCCAAGTAAATCTACAGTATATTTGACATCTTTTTCAGGCTGTTAAAGCCATATTTTACTCTTTTTCAGGCAACTGTAGAACGGAATCCTCCTGTTAAACCAGCTTCATTCCAAGTCTGAGAGAAACATCACATATCCATGGTGTCACACAGTCAATATCGGACCATTCTGATGTAGTTTTTAAAATTAAAGGCTAAAATGTCCAAGTAAATCTACAGTATATTTGACATCTTTTTCAGGCTGTTAAAGCCATATTTTACTCTTTTTCAGGCAACTGTAGAACGGAATCCTCCTGTTAAACCAGCTTCATTCCAAGTCTGAGAGAAACATCACATATCCATGGTGTCACACAGTCAATATCGGACCATTCTGATGTAGGTTTTTAAAATTAAAGGCTAAAATGTCCAAGTAAATCTACAGTATATTTGACATCTTTTTCAGGCTGTTAAAGCCATATTTTACTCTTTTTCAGGCAACTGTAGAACGGAATCCTCCTGTTAAACCAGCTTCATTCCAAGTCTGAGAGAAACATCACATATCCATGGTGTCACACAGTCAATATCGGACCATTCTGATGTAGGATTTTAAAATTAAAGGCTAAAATGTCCAAGTAAATCTACAGTATATTTGACATCTTTTTCAGGCTGTTAAAGCCATATTTTACTCTTTTTCAGGCAACTGTAGAACGGAATCCTCCTGTTAAACCAGCTTCATTCCAAGTCTGAGAGAAACATCACATATCCATGGTGTCACACAGTCAATATTGGACCATTCTGATGTAGGTTTTAAAATTAAAGGCTAAAATGTCCAAGTAAATCTACAGTATATTTGACATCTTTTCAGGCTGTTAAAGCCATATTTTACTCTTTTTCAGGCAACTGTAGAACGGAATCCTCCTGTTAAACCAGCTTCATTCCAAGTCTGAGAGAAACATCACATATCCATGGTGTCACACAGTCAATATTGGACCATTCTGATGTAGGTTTTAATTTTAAAAATTAAAGGCTAAAATGTCCAAGTAAATCTACAGTATATTTGACATCTTTTTCAGGCTGTTAAAGCCATATTTTACTCTTTTTCAGGCAACTGTAGACGGAATCCTCCTGTTAAACCAGCTTCATTCCAAGTCTGAGAGAAACATCACATATCCATGGTGTCACACAGTCAATATCGGACCATTCTGATGTAGGATTTTAAAATTAAAGGCTAAAATGTCCAAGTAAATCTACAGTATATTTGACATCTTTTTCAGGCTGTTAAAGCCATATTTTACTCTTTTTCAGGCAACTGTAGAACGGAATCCTCCTGTTAAACCAGCTTCATTCCAAGTCTGAGAGAAACATCACATATCCATGGTGTCACACAGTTAATACTGGACCATTCTGATGTAGGTTTTAAAATTAAAGGCTAAAATGTCCAAGTAAATCTACAGTATATTTGACATCTTTTTCAGGCTGTTAAAGCCATATTTTACTCTTTTCAGGCAACTGTAGAACGGAATCCTCCTGTTAAACCAGCTTCATTCCAAGTCTGAGAGAAACATCACATATCCATGGTGTCACACAGTCAATATCGGACCATTCTGATGTAGGATTTTAAAATTAAAGGCTAAAATGTCCAAGTAAATCTACAGTATATTTGACATCTTTTTCAGGCTGTTAAAGCCATATTTTACTCTTTTTCAGGCAACTGTAGAACGGAATCCTCCTGTTAAACCAGCTTCATTCCAAGTCTGAGAGAAACATCACATATCCATGGTGTCACACAGTACTGGACCATTCTGATGTAGGTTTTTAAAATTAAAGGCTAAAATGTCCAAGTAAATCTACAGTATATTTGACATCTTTTTCAGGCTGTTAAAGCCATATTTTACTCTTTTTCAGGCAACTGTAGAACGGAATCCTCCTGTTAAACCAGCTTCATTCCAAGTCTGAGAGAAACATCACATATCCATGGTGTCACACAGTCAATATCGGACCATTCTGATGTAGGTTTTTAAAATTAAAGGCTAAAATGTCCAAGTAAATCTACAGTATATTTGACATCTTTTTCAGGCTGTTAAAGCCATATTTTACTCTTTTTCAGGCAACTGTAGAACGGAATCCTCCTGTTAAACCAGCTTCATTCCAAGTCTGAGAGAAACATCACATATCCATGGTGTCACACAGTCAATATCGGACCATTCTGATGTAGGTTTTTAAAATTAAAGGCTAAAATGTCCAAGTAAATCTACAGTATATTTGACATCTTTTTCAGGCTGTTAAAGCCATATTTTACTCTTTTTCAGGCAACTGTAGAACGGAATCCTCCTGTTAAACCAGCTTCATTCCAAGTCTGAGAGAAACATCACATATCCATGGTGTCACACAGTCAATATCGGACCATTCTGATGTAGGATTTTAAAATTAAAGGCTAAAATGTCCAAGTAAATCTACAGTATATTTGACATCTTTTTCAGGCTGTTAAAGCCATATTTTACTCTTTTTCAGGCAACTGTAGAACGGAATCCTCCTGTTAAACCAGCTTCATTCCAAGTCTGAGAGAAACATCACATATCCATGGTGTCACACAGTCAATATTGGACCATTCTGATGTAGGTTTTAAAATTAAAGGCTAAAATGTCCAAGTAAATCTACAGTATATTTGACATCTTTTTCAGGCTGTTAAAGCCATATTTTACTCTTTTTCAGGCAACTGTAGAACGGAATCCTCCTGTTAAACCAGCTTCATTCCAAGTCTGAGAGAAACATCACATATCCATGGTGTCACACAGTCAATATTGGACCATTCTGATGTAGGTTTTATGATTTAAAAATTAAAGGCTAAAATGTCCAAGTAAATCTACAGTATATTTGACATCTTTTTCAGGCTGTTAAAGCCATATTTTACTCTTTTTCAGGCAACTGTAGAACGGAATCCTCCTGTTAAACCAGCTTCATTCCAAGTCTGAGAGAAACATCACATATCCATGGTGTCACACAGTCAATATCGGACCATTCTGATGTAGGATTTTAAAATTAAAGGCTAAAATGTCCAAGTAAATCTACAGTATATTTGACATCTTTTTCAGGCTGTTAAAGCCATATTTTACTCTTTTTCAGGCAACTGTAGAACGGAATCCTCCTGTTAAACCAGCTTCATTCCAAGTCTGAGAGAAACATCACATATCCATGGTGTCACACAGTCAATATGGACCATTCTGATGTAGGTTTTAAAATTAAAGGCTAAAATGTCCAAGTAAATCTACAGTATATTTGACATCTTTTTCAGGCTGTTAAAGCCATATTTTACTCTTTTTCAGGCAACTGTAGAACGGAATCCTCCTGTTAAACCAGCTTCATTCCAAGTCTGAGAGAAACATCACATATCCATGGTGTCACACAGTCAATATCGGACCATTCTGATGTAGGATTTTAAAATTAAAGGCTAAAATGTCCAAGTAAATCTACAGTATATTTGACATCTTTTTCAGGCTGTTAAAGCCATATTTTACTCTTTTTCAGGCAACTGTAGAACGGAATCCTCCTGTTAAACCAGCTTCATTCCAAGTCTGAGAGAAACATCACATATCCATGGTGTCACACAGTCAATATCGGACCATTCTGATGTAGGATTTTAAAATTAAAGGCTAAAATGTCCAAGTAAATCTACAGTATATTTGACATCTTTTTCAGGCTGTTAAAGCCATATTTTACTCTTTTTCAGGCAACTGTAGAACGGAATCCTCCTGTTAAACCAGCTTCATTCCAAGTCTGAGAGAAACATCACATATCCATGGTGTCACACAGTCAATATGGACCATTCTGATGTAGGATTTTAAAATTAAAGGCTAAAATGTCCAAGTAAATCTACAGTATATTTGACATCTTTTTCAGGCTGTTAAAGCCATATTTTACTCTTTTTCAGGCAACTGTAGAACGGAATCCTCCTGTTAAACCAGCTTCATTCCAAGTCTGAGAGAAACATCACATATCCATGGTGTCACACAGTCAATATCGGACCATTCTGATGTAGGATTTTAAAATTAAAGGCTAAAATGTCCAAGTAAATCTACAGTATATTTGACATCTTTTCAGGCTGTTAAAGCCATATTTTACTCTTTTTCAGGCAACTGTAGAACGGAATCCTCCTGTTAAACCAGCTTCATTCCAAGTCTGAGAGAAACATCACATATCCATGGTGTCACACAGTCAATATTGGACCATTCTGATGTAGGATTTTAAAATTAAAGGCTAAAATGTCCAAGTAAATCTACAGTATATTTGACATCTTTTTCAGGCTGTTAAAGCCATATTTTACTCTTTTTCAGGCAACTGTAGAACGGAATCCTCCTGTTAAACCAGCTTCATTCCAAGTCTGAGAGAAACATCACATATCCATGGTGTCACACAGTCAATATTGGACCATTCTGATGTAGGTTTTTAAAATTAAAGACTAAAATGTCCAAGTAAATCTACAGTATATTTGACATCTTTTTCAGGCTGTTAAAGCCATATTTTACTCTTTTTCAGGCAACTGTAGAACGGAATCCTCCTGTTAAACCAGCTTCATTCCAAGTCTGAGAGAAACATCACATATCCATGGTGTCACACAGTCAATATCGGACCATTCTGATGTAGGTTTTAAAATTAAAGGCTAAAATGTCCAAGTAAATCTACAGTATATTTGACATCTTTTTCAGGCTGTTAAAGCCATATTTTACTCTTTTTCAGGCAACTGTAGAACGGAATCCTCCTGTTAAACCAGCTTCATTCCAAGTCTGAGAGAAACATCACATATCCATGGTGTCACACAGTCAATATGGACCATTCTGATGTAGGTTTTTAAAATTAAAGGCTAAAATGTCCAAGTAAATCTACAGTATATTTGACATCTTTTTCAGGCTGTTAAAGCCATATTTTACTCTTTTTCAGGCAACTGTAGAACGGAATCCTCCTGTTAAACCAGCTTCATTCCAAGTCTGAGAGAAACATCACATATCCATGGTGTCACACAGTCAATATCGGACCATTCTGATGTAGGTTTTTAAAATTAAAGGCTAAAATGTCCAAGTAAATCTACAGTATATTTGACATCTTTTCAGGCTGTTAAAGCCATATTTTACTCTTTTTCAGGCAACTGTAGAACGGAATCCTCCTGTTAAACCAGCTTCATTCCAAGTCTGAGAGAAACATCACATATCCATGGTGTCACACAGTCAATATCGGACCATTCTGATGTAGGTTTTAAAATTAAAGGCTAAAATGTCCAAGTAAATCTACAGTATATTTGACATCTTTTTCAGGCTGTTAAAGCCATATTTTACTCTTTTTCAGGCAACTGTAGAACGGAATCCTCCTGTTAAACCAGCTTCATTCCAAGTCTGAGAGAAACATCACATATCCATGGTGTCACACAGTCAATATCGGACCATTCTGATGTAGGATTTTAAAATTAAAGGCTAAAATGTCCAAGTAAATCTACAGTATATTTGACATCTTTTTCAGGCTGTTAAAGCCATATTTTACTCTTTTTCAGGCAACTGTAGAACGGAATCCTCCTGTTAAACCAGCTTCATTCCAAGTCTGAGAGAAACATCACATATCCATGGTGTCACACAGTCAATATTGGACCATTCTGATGTAGGTTTTTAAAATTAAAGGCTAAAATGTCCAAGTAAATCTACAGTATATTTGACATCTTTTTCAGGCTGTTAAAGCCATATTTTACTCTTTTTCAGGCAACTGTAGAACGGAATCCTCCTGTTAAACCAGCTTCATTCCAAGTCTGAGAGAAACATCACATATCCATGGTGTCACACAGTCAATATTGGACCATTCTGATGTAGGTTTTTAAACCCTAACCCTAACCCTAAAGGCTAAAATGTCCAAGTAAATCTACAGTATATTTGACATCTTTTTCAGGCTGTTAAAGCCATATTTTACTCTTTTTCAGGCAACTGTAGAACGGAATCCTCCTGTTAAACCAGCTTCATTCCAAGTCTGAGAGAAACATCACATATCCATGGTGTCACACAGTCAATATCGGACCATTCTGATGTAGGATTTTAAAATTAAAGGCTAAAATGTCCAAGTAAATCTACAGTATATTTGACATCTTTTTCAGGCTGTTAAAGCCATATTTTACTCTTTTTCAGGCAACTGTAGAACGGAATCCTCCTGTTAAACCAGCTTCATTCCAAGTCTGAGAGAAACATCACATATCCATGGTGTCACACAGTCAATATGGACCATTCTGATGTAGGATTTTAAAATTAAAGGCTAAAATGTCCAAGTAAATCTACAGTATATTTGACATCTTTTTCAGGCTGTTAAAGCCATATTTTACTCTTTTTCAGGCAACTGTAGAACGGAATCCTCCTGTTAAACCAGCTTCATTCCAAGTCTGAGAGAAACATCACATATCCATGGTGTCACACAGTCAATATCGGACCATTCTGATGTAGGTTTTAAAATTAAAGGCTAAAATGTCCAAGTAAATCTACAGTATATTTGACATCTTTTTCAGGCTGTTAAAGCCATATTTTACTCTTTTTCAGGCAACTGTATAACGGAATCCTCCTGTTAAACCAGCTTCATTCCAAGTCTGAGAGAAACATCACATATCCATGGTGTCACACAGTCAATATCGGACCATTCTGATGTAGGATTTTAAAATTAAAGGCTAAAATGTCCAAGTAAATCTACAGTATATTTGACATCTTTTTCAGGCTGTTAAAGCCATATTTTACTCTTTTTCAGGCAACTGTAGAACGGAATCCTCCTGTTAAACCAGCTTCATTCCAAGTCTGAGAGAAACATCACATATCCATGGTGTCACACAGTCAATATGGACCATTCTGATGTAGGTTTTAAAATTAAAGGCTAAAATGTCCAAGTAAATCTACAGTATATTTGACATCTTTTTCAGGCTGTTAAAGCCATATTTTACTCTTTTTCAGGCAACTGTAGAACGGAATCCTCCTGTTAAACCAGCTTCATTCCAAGTCTGAGAGAAACATCACATATCCATGGTGTCACACAGTCAATATCGGACCATTCTGATGTAGGTTTTTAAAATTAAAGGCTAAAATGTCCAAGTAAATCTACAGTATATTTGACATCTTTTTCAGGCTGTTAAAGCCATATTTTACTCTTTTTCAGGCAACTGTAAACGGAATCCTCCTGTTAAACCAGCTTCATTCCAAGTCTGAGAGAAACATCACATATCCATGGTGTCACACAGTCAATATCGGACCATTCTGATGTAGGATTTTAAAATTAAAGGCTAAAATGTCCAAGTAAATCTACAGTATATTTGACATCTTTTTCAGGCTGTTAAAGCCATATTTTACTCTTTTTCAGGCAACTGTAGACGGAATCCTCCTGTTAAACCAGCTTCATTCCAAGTCTGAGAGAAACATCACATATCCATGGTGTCACACAGTAATATGGACCATTCTGATGTAGGTTTTTAAAATTAAAGGCTAAAATGTCCAAGTAAATCTACAGTATATTTGACATCTTTTTCAGGCTGTTAAAGCCATATTTTACTCTTTTTCAGGCAACTGTAGAACGGAATCCTCCTGTTAAACCAGCTTCATTCCAAGTCTGAGAGAAACATCACATATCCATGGTGTCACACAGTCAATATCGGACCATTCTGATGTAGGTTTTTAAAATTAAAGGCTAAAATGTCCAAGTAAATCTACAGTATATTTGACATCTTTTTCAGGCTGTTAAAGCCATATTTTACTCTTTTTCAGGCAACTGTAGAACGGAATCCTCCTGTTAAACCAGCTTCATTCCAAGTCTGAGAGAAACATCACATATCCATGGTGTCACACAGTCAATATCGGACCATTCTGATGTAGGATTTTAAAATTAAAGGCTAAAATGTCCAAGTAAATCTACAGTATATTTGACATCTTTTCAGGCTGTTAAAGCCATATTTTACTCTTTTTCAGGCAACTGTAGAACGGAATCCTCCTGTTAAACCAGCTTCATTCCAAGTCTGAGAGAAACATCACATATCCATGGTGTCACACAGTCAATATCGGACCATTCTGATGTAGGATTTTAAAATTAAAGGCTAAAATGTCCAAGTAAATCTACAGTATATTTGACATCTTTTTCAGGCTGTTAAAGCCATATTTTACTCTTTTTCAGGCAACTGTAGAACGGAATCCTCCTGTTAAACCAGCTTCATTCCAAGTCTGAGAGAAACATCACATATCCATGGTGTCACACAGTCAATATCGGACCATTCTGATGTAGGATTTTAAAATTAAAGGCTAAAATGTCCAAGTAAATCTACAGTATATTTGACATCTTTTTCAGGCTGTTAAAGCCATATTTTACTCTTTTTCAGGCAACTGTAGAACGGAATCCTCCTGTTAAACCAGCTTCATTCCAAGTCTGAGAGAAACATCACATATCCATGGTGTCACACAGTCAATATCGGACCATTCTGATGTAGGATTTTAAAATTAAAGGCTAAAATGTCCAAGTAAATCTACAGTATATTTGACATCTTTTTCAGGCTGTTAAAGCCATATTTTACTCTTTTTCAGGCAACTGTAGAACGGAATCCTCCTGTTAAACCAGCTTCATTCCAAGTCTGAGAGAAACATCACATATCCATGGTGTCACACAGTCAATATCGGACCATTCTGATGTAGGATTTTAAAATTAAAGGCTAAAATGTCCAAGTAAATCTACAGTATATTTGACATCTTTTTCAGGCTGTTAAAGCCATATTTTACTCTTTTTCAGGCAACTGTAGAGGAATCCTCCTGTTAAACCAGCTTCATTCCAAGTCTGAGAGAAACATCACATATCCATGGTGTCACACAGTCAATATCGGACCATTCTGATGTAGGATTTTAAAATTAAAGGCTAAAATGTCCAAGTAAATCTACAGTATATTTGACATCTTTTTCAGGCTGTTAAAGCCATATTTTACTCTTTTTCAGGCAACTGTAGAACGGAATCCTCCTGTTAAACCAGCTTCATTCCAAGTCTGAGAGAAACATCACATATCCATGGTGTCACACAGTCAATATCGGACCATTCTGATGTAGGATTTTAAAATTAAAGGCTAAAATGTCCAAGTAAATCTACAGTATATTTGACATCTTTTTCAGGCTGTTAAAGCCATATTTTACTCTTTTTCAGGCAACTGTAGAACGGAATCCTCCTGTTAAACCAGCTTCATTCCAAGTCTGAGAGAAACATCACATATCCATGGTGTCACACAGTCAATATCGGACCATTCTGATGTAGGATTTTAAAATTAAAGGCTAAAATGTCCAAGTAAATCTACAGTATATTTGACATCTTTTTCAGGCTGTTAAAGCCATATTTTACTCTTTTTCAGGCAACTGTAGAACGGAATCCTCCTGTTAAACCAGCTTCATTCCAAGTCTGAGAGAAACATCACATATCCATGGTGTCACACAGTCAATATCGGACCATTCTGATGTAGGATTTTAAAATTAAAGGCTAAAATGTCCAAGTAAATCTACAGTATATTTGACATCTTTTTCAGGCTGTTAAAGCCATATTTTACTCTTTTTCAGGCAACTGTAGAACGGAATCCTCCTGTTAAACCAGCTTCATTCCAAGTCTGAGAGAAACATCACATATCCATGGTGTCACACAGTCAATATCGGACCATTCTGATGTAGGATTTTAAAATTAAAGGCTAAAATGTCCAAGTAAATCTACAGTATATTTGACATCTTTTTCAGGCTGTTAAAGCCATATTTTACTCTTTTTCAGGCAACTGTAGAACGGAATCCTCCTGTTAAACCAGCTTCATTCCAAGTCTGAGAGAAACATCACATATCCATGGTGTCACACAGTCAATATCGGACCATTCTGATGTAGGATTTTAATTTAAGGGCTAAAATGTCCAAGTAAATCTACAGTATATTTGACATCTTTTTCAGGCTGTTAAAGCCATATTTTACTCTTTTTCAGGCAACTGTAGAACGGAATCCTCCTGTTAAACCAGCTTCATTCCAAGTCTGAGAGAAACATCACATATCCATGGTGTCACACAGTCAATATCGGACCATTCTGATGTAGGATTTTAAAATTAAAGGCTAAAATGTCCAAGTAAATCTACAGTATATTTGACATCTTTTTCAGGCTGTTAAAGCCATATTTTACTCTTTTTCAGGCAACTGTAGAACGGAATCCTCCTGTTAAACCAGCTTCATTCCAAGTCTGAGAGAAACATCACATATCCATGGTGTCACACAGTCAATATCGGACCATTCTGATGTAGGATTTTAAAATTAAAGGCTAAAATGTCCAAGTAAATCTACAGTATATTTGACATCTTTTTCAGGCTGTTAAAGCCATATTTTACTCTTTTTCAGGCAACTGTAGAACGGAATCCTCCTGTTAAACCAGCTTCATTCCAAGTCTGAGAGAAACATCACATATCCATGGTGTCACACAGTCAATATCGGACCATTCTGATGTAGGATTTTAAAATTAAAGGCTAAAATGTCCAAGTAAATCTACAGTATATTTGACATCTTTTTCAGGCTGTTAAAGCCATATTTTACTCTTTTTCAGGCAACTGTAGAACGGAATCCTCCTGTTAAACCAGCTTCATTCCAAGTCTGAGAGAAACATCACATATCCATGGTGTCACACAGTCAATATCGGACCATTCTGATGTAGGTTTTAAAATTAAAGGCTAAAATGTCCAAGTAAATCTACAGTATATTTGACATCTTTTTCAGGCTGTTAAAGCCATATTTTACTCTTTTTCAGGCAACTGTAGAACGGAATCCTCCTGTTAAACCAGCTTCATTCCAAGTCTGAGAGAAACATCACATATCCATGGTGTCACACAGTCAATATCGGACCATTCTGATGTAGGTTTTAAAATTAAAGGCTAAAATGTCCAA